>ONZH01001696.1:0-361263 GCA_900303285.1 Rhinella marina
AGGGATAGGGGTGATGACACAGCGTCAGTCGCGCTGACGCTGGGAGTGGGAGGAGCCACAGGTCCTTCCCATCTGAAGAGGATAGTGAGCTCTCTCCTGCTGTCGGGTGTTAAAGGACCTGACAGCAGGAGTACAGGGTGAGTACATTATGAGAGGCAGGGGCTGCACAATAGGGAATGATAAGAAGATCACAGGAGGGCCAGCGGCGGCGCCGCCCTCTGTACAATACACATTGCAATAACAATACCATTGCGGCCAGCGCCTGCCCTGCTACGATCTCATTATCATGACATGTTATGATAATGAGATAGCAGGGCTGCTGCCGCAATGTGTATTGTAATGTGTATTGTAGTGAGGGCGGCGGCCGCTGCTCACCCTGCTGACACCGGCCCACAGCATACTTTAGGCAATCGCCACGGGAAGTGTCCCGGTGGGGTACATTGCCAATCCGCCCCTGATTATACCTTATCTCTGCGTAGGCTTCACTACTGGTTTTGGCTCACAATAACTGATGGAAATACTTGACCAAATAACTAAAGTGTGAATTTGGCCTAAGTACGCTTGCCATACTTTTTTCCCCAACAACTTTTAGTTCTCTCAGGTCCACCGCTGTCAACATCAGCTTTGACACCGCTGTAGCCAATTGCTACCTGCAACTGTGACCTGCTCCCCTTGCATCATGTCAGTAGGTCACATGAATCAAGGGGAGCAGGTCACTGGTACAGCCAGATTGACTGTAGCGGGGTCTAAGCAAATGTTGACAACTGAGGACTGGGGAATGAGGGAGCTGGGACCAAGCACTGGGGAGCAGGTAAGTGCGCTTCCCTTTGCGGATCTGCACGGTGAGGTGGGGGTGGGGATTTGCAAAAACTCCCCAAAGGTGATCAACCCCTTTAAACTGGCGACTGGGGAGAGCTGAACAAAAATACCTTTGGTGGAGCTTTTCTTATCTGGAATAGTGTGAATATGAAGTTTTCATTCTGCCAGTTTCTGCTCTCTCATGTGCCCATTATGGTGCTTCACTAGGCAGTGTTCTCTGTAGTGCTCCCCCCTCTGTTCTGAGTGACAGATGGAGCATCCAACCAAAAGACCACTACAGCCACCACTCAGAGAAGAGGGGAGGGGCTGTGAAGCTGCTCAATACAGAGATCGTTTTCGAGTCCACCTTTGCTCAATAAAACTTCATGTTCACGTAAATCCTGATTTGTAAAGCTCCACAAAAGGTATGGTCGTAGCTCATGCTACTTATTTCTGGCAGCAGTTTAGCAGACAAATGGGAAACTGTTGTGAGCATGCTATGTGCCATGTGCTGGGAGAGAAAAGGAGGATGGAGGAACTTCACTTATTGTCAATGGTAACTGTGATCCTTCAGCTTCAGAATTGAACTGTTCATTGTAGTTTTTCCCTCTGGTCACTGGGAAAGTATTTTCTGATCCATACAGATAGAATGCAATCAGGTCCCCAGGTCATGAAAGGGTAACAATGTGTATTCATTTGGCATTTAAAAGCTTAAAGGGGTTGTGCAGGAATTTTATATTGATGAGTAGAAATGAACGAAGTTCTCAAAACTTTGATTCGGCTGCTGCTTCGCCAAATTTCACAAAGAAATTTGCTTTGTTACGAGGGCTGTCAGGAGTTAATCTGTTAAAAAATATTTAAAAACATTCATCTTATCCATTTGATTATGAAAAGTCCACCGCGGCCATCTTGATTGAAGATCCAGAGAGAAATCTCATGCGTTGACGTGATGATGTCATCACGTTGGCCGGCGTGGTGACGTCATAAGTCACCATGCACGAGATTTCATCTTCAATCAAGATGGCCGTAGTGGATTGTTTTTGCACGCAAATGGATGAGTATGAATATGATTATGGTGAGTATGAGGTTTTTTTTTACTGCAATTTTAGGGAAAATCAATTCATTACCACAAAGCACAAGAAAATTTGGTTTCGCAGTGAATCAAAATTTTTCCTGAAAGTTAGGATAGGTCATCAATATCAGATCGGCAGGGGTCGGACACCCGGTACCCCTGTCGATCAGTTGTGAAGTGAATGGAGCAAGTACTTGTAATTACACTCACGTCCAAGACGATGGGCAGTGTAATTAACAGGAAGCATGGAGTGCTACCTGCTCTTCACACAACTGATCAGCAGGGGTGTCGGGTGTTGGACCTCCGCCGATCTGATACTGATGATCTATTCTGAGGACAGGTCCTCAATATAAAACCCCTGCACAGCCCCTTTCAGGCCCTGTGTACATTGGTGGTAGGGGCTATTATTGAGAGTTCTGTCACTTTTGGAATGCACTATTTTTGCCACTAAAATGATGGAAACCTTCACAGAAAAAAAAACACCATTATAGGTAAATGGGGCACTTTGAATAAACATTTGGATCTGCCATACCACAGATTCAGCATGATTACCATTTGACCAGAAGCCATGAGGTAAATATGAACAGAGCCTAACAGAAAAAAAAAAAATCATGCAAAAAAATTAATAGCAACGTTGAAGATCAGGGGCTCATTTGTGGACAGTAAACGTAAAATATAGCAACATACAAAACTGACACAATAGCTGCAGTGCACACTCTTGTACGTACATGCCAAAAATATTTTAGGTTTTAAATTTAGGATTGAAAACACCTAAAATAAATATAAACATTTCTGCCAAAGAACTCCACACAAGTATGTAACCAATGGAAATTATCTCATAAAAAATGATTCTTTTCTCAAGGCGGAATATAGTAATTTAGCATAGTTTGTAGTTATATATTGCTTTTCCCATACCTTTGGCTACACTTGTGCTGCCAAATGTGGTTGGAAAATTGTGGGGCGAGAAAACTGAATAGCAGAACAATAAAATAGAGGTAAGAAATTTAAAGTCAATACACAGAATGTGGAGGCTTCTGGGGACCTGGTCCAGTTTGGCGTGAGGGCAAGTGGGAAGAGCTGAGAGCGAAAGAACTAGAATTATGGAGTGCCATTTATTACATATGGAAACTTGTTCATTTCTTATAGTATATTTGCCAATCCTACCACCATTTTTTTGTTTACTCCATCGTGTTAACCATTCTATTGCTTCTTTTCTTCTCAAATTAAAATGTTCGCATGTAAGATACTTGGCAAAGCTGTATATCTATTGATAATAGAAAGTATATTATGTTCTGAAGAAATTCTAACAATAGAACATTTTTCTAAATACTGAAACCTTTCCTAAAGACCACCTTTTTTTAAAAAAAAAAAAGAAGACTCGATGTGCAGTAGATGTTTCCATTATATTGTACATATATTGGGCTCTTTGAGAGGACGGCTCATCTATAAGTCTATTTTTCACTGCAATTTTGACTGGTCATCTCAAAGAGTTTTCTTTATATTTCCAGTCCTAAAAAACATCTGATGTATCTGATGTGTCACTATAATAGAAAGAACAAAAAAACATTACACATCAACCATATCTTCTACAAATATAGCATTAATAATGAAATGAATATGAAAACAGGAGTCAATCTTTCAATCTGTAGAGTAAATGGGGGTCATTTACTAAGACCGGTGTTTTAGATGACAGTCTTAATGACCCAGTGGGCTGGCGGTGGATCCGCTGAAGTTATGAAGAGGCACGGCCTCTGCATAACTTTGGTGCATCCACTGCCGGCCTAAATCTATGCCAGCTTCCTTGCTGGCTTAAATGTAGACCAATTTCTATGCCTAAAACAGCCATAGAAAATCATAAATGAAAGCAAAGGAGGCACAAGGGAGGCAAGGGTAGAGATGATAAGCTGGTCCTCAATAAAAGATTGCTTCTCTATACTAAATCACCAGGTATATAGTGTTGCAAGGTAGCCTATTGAAGCCAAGTAAGGGGCTCCTGATCTTTGCTTGAGCATCAGTTGGCATGTTTGGATTCTGCCTCTAGCCTGTGACTATATTTTTCAGGCCGTGCTTCTTCTTTGAACTTTGTCCCTCTGGTTTGGCCTTTGGCCTGGACTTCTAATGCTACCCCTATTACACCCTTTAGATTTGTTGTTGCCTTTTGACCTCCCAGTTCTTAGCCATGGCTGCCACCTAACTTTCCTTCTGTGCCTCATTGCTGACATGTCTCACTGCCAACCAGTAACTATTCCAAGGACCACAACCTGGGAATCTGACTGGTTAAGTTGAAATGTCCTTGCATGTCCTTGAAGAAAAAGAGAATTCCTTAGACAGGACACCTCACTTTAGTCAGCACTAGACCACTTGCAATACAAGGTTCCACGGTTCCAAGGTATGCTGACCTAACATCAAGCTTATGGTCAAGCTCACAAAGGTTGTGGTAGCCAGAGTCCATCATTCTGAATTATCAATGCAACTGTCAAGACCGTAAACAGAGAAACACACTCACACTGTGAGTGTTTCTTAACAATATTTCCTCTAAAATCGATGTTATATTCGGTTTTGGGGGGCATTCTTGTCATTCCATAAAAGTGGCGTAATACTCGGACAACATCGTTCCCAGCAGTGACGTCGGTGTCCAAGATGCATCCAGACATTCTCCCCATGCTGTTCCCAAACCATTTCAGTGGTGTTTCCATTTTCTTACCTTTCCCTATGAACCAGACACCCTTCCCTCTTCAGAGCAGGGGGTGCCTGGTTTAGTGCTCGGGTTCTCCCATTGACTTCCATTATACTCGGGTGCTCGGCCGAGCACTCGAGTACCACCTAGTGTTCGGCCAGAACACCCAAGCACCTGAGCATTACGGTGCTCGATCAACAATAATAATAAGTAAAGGTAGTAAATATACAACCTTTATGATTGTGTAAAACACAATTTCTATTTATTACTGCTTTATTAACATGGAAGTTAATTATAATGAAAACTAAGATTTGGGTTTATCAAAATATGAATTTCATGAATGATTATATTTCACAGTTGCCTAGTACTTCTCCCATGTCTTCAGTCTTGTTTAATGGCTAGTCATTTATTATTTTACATTTTATCTGTATTGTATAGTACAATGGATTGTATTGCCGATCATCGCTAATAAGCGTTAGTAGGAATGCTCGTTAGCAATGATCTGGCAATATAATACTGCCATCTGACTACCCGATGAATGAGCAAACGCTGGTTCATCTGTCAACTGGAATCTTTCAGAAGGTTTAAAATGATCTCTTCCTGATGGCAGATCGTGCTGTCTTATCACGATCTGCTGCCAGCAAACAATGATTTTGTATGGGACGAGCGATGGCATTAGTGATCGCTCCTCATACTGTGGAGGAGATTGTTGCATGTAGTAGCAGTGGTCTCCTCAGCTAACGAGCAGGAGATTGCTGGGAAAGAACGCTTCCTTCCTGAAAATTGTCTAGCTGATTGTAACACAGCCGTTATTATCAGTGTATGCGTGTGTCCTTGGAGTAAACTATTAACCAGTGGCATGTGCGGGTCATATGGACCATTTCATATCTTTACATATTTGGCATTAGTATAATAAACTGAACAATGCTTGTTTTTCATATTCTTCTTACATCCTTTAGTTTAGGATCACTCATTGGACTTCCCTGGTATAATCTGAAACGGATTAAACGTTCTCAGGTCCCCAGCGAGAAGCTTGGCTTTCAGAAATAACTGTGGTTTGCCTTCTTGCCTAATTTGATTATCAGGAAGACTCAACTCTAATAAAGTGAGTATTAGCGGGTCAGTTTATTTGTATGGAGTTCACATCCTTTTGTGGAGCTGTTTCTTCCACTAAAGTCAGGCTGTTAACGGCCCTGTCTGATTTTCCTCTGTAAAGGGATTTGTAATGCTGGCCTCCGAGATCTGAAACTAAGAGGATTGAGCAGAATAATGTACAAATACCAAGTGAGCAAAGGAAACGGGACATGTCTATGCAATGCCTCCAGACCGCTGTAATACAATCCTAATTCTTCAGTGATCATAGATGCCAAGTGTTTCCTAATCCACAGCACAATTATGTGTTGTTGTCTCTCAGGGGCATTATTTACTAAAGCCAGGATAGTCACCATTTTAAAAAGTTTTGCTGCAAACATAATGGGGTATTCTGGTTGTTAGAAGTTATCCTCTATCCACAGGATAGGGGATAGCTATAAGATTGGTGGGGGTCCACCAATCACGAGAATGGGGAAATCATACCCTTGTAGCCTCCAAAATGAATGGAGAGGCAGGTTGCCACTCCTGCTTCTCCATTGATCTCTACGGAAGTTCCCGATACAGCTGGAGTACAGTACTTGACTATTTCCCACAGAGATGAATGGAACCACAGTTCACATGTGAAACCTGCCACTCCGTTCATTTTGGGGGGCTCAGAGGGTACAATGTCCCCTTTCTTGTTATTGGTAGGACCCCCACCTATCCAATAGTTATTCCATATCCTGTGGATAGCGATTATATAACAGCTGGAATACCCCTTTAAAGCATCTCTCTGTTCACACATTCTCATGGATACCTCCTATGGGACTGCTTTGTAAAATGGAACGCAAAGAGAGAGGGATTGTTTCTATGTGAAATGGGCCGAGTGCAATTTTAGATTGCAATGGTTTGTAGTATGTTGCTTTTGGTTTGGTTCCGTCCCAAGATGCCAGTGTTTGGAAGGCAACTATTTAGATACTGTACTGTCCCTTATGGTGAACTAGTGGTACTCTTTGGCAAAGTCAAGGAGGACCAATATGGTATAACCAGTGGTGTAGCTATAGGGGAAGTGGCTGCTACAGGCCCTGAACTCAGAAGGGGCCCGTCCAGGAGGAGGAGTGAAATATTTTATTGTCAGGGCCCCCTAAACAGTATTATCCAATGACTTATATACAGTGACATGACATACAGTATATATGTGTAAGAAACAGATATTTGAGTATCATATTGCTCATTCTTTACTCTTGCTCCTATGTAGAGAATGGGGCCTCTAAAGTGAAGGAGAGCACACTGCGCATGATCGGCATGTTCTCCATGCATTGCTTTGGTAGTTCCACAAATAGCTGAGCAAGATCGCCTTTTCGGAATTCCCATAGTGGTGAATGGAGAGCACGCTGCGCAATAGTGGCCATCTCTCCATTCAACACTATGGAACCCCATAGCAGTGAATGG
Organism: Rhinella marina; assembly: GCA_900303285.1. Taxonomy (NCBI): domain Eukaryota; kingdom Metazoa; phylum Chordata; class Amphibia; order Anura; family Bufonidae; genus Rhinella; species Rhinella marina. The sequence goes on from ONZH01001696.1 coordinate 7,071, forward strand.
AGAGTGGTCGCAAGGCATGGGATACAGCTGGTTCCCTCCAGTTCTCCAGAACAGGTTGTTAAAATTACAACTGGATCAGAGAACCATGTTATCGGCTGAGTCCTGATCCGGTGCTCTGGCGGTGGCAGGAAGGCTGGAGATGTTCACTTCCATTGCTTTGTGCGCCGCTGATAGATTAGCTTCTTAGTTGGGTGGTATGTGTGTGTAGTGCATATATGGTGTATTTATGTATGTGTACCATTTATATGGTGTACTTATGTGTGTTGCATATATATGGTGTATGTATATGTAAAAATGTGTTGTGATGCCGCATGTCCGCCGCTGAGTAGGGAACCTGTCGTTAAAAATTTGAATCCCACCCCTGGTGGTCGCATATGGGCCATGTGCTCTCTGCTCACTTTGGGTGTGCCATTCTGTAGATAGGAGGTGGGACCCAGATCTATCTGAAATCGATACCATATCTTACTAATATGCCATCAATGTCCCAGATGGCAATGCCCCTTTAATTTGTGTGATGTTATTGGTCCTGTTAAACAATGTCTCTGGTCCTATAATGATGACAATAAGTTCTGTATTGTGAGGAAAGTACACTTTGTGTTGGGATTGTGAGTGAACAATTTCTATGCAGGAATTCTGGCACTGGTATGCTGGTATGCCCTGACTTGTGGCACAGTGAACAGTAGCACATTTTACTGAAAAGCATTTGATGGCAATGAATCAAATATTTGGGGAATCTCCCTTGAGGTATAAAGAGCTATCGATCATGAGGACACAAGTGGGAGAGGTGAGGTTTCCAGTAATTGTAGATATGGAGGATTTTCTTTCAGGTCATTTTGGGTGATCAGCGACACCTTTACATGGGTGAATTATCATAAAGGAGCGTTCATACAAATATTTGCGCCTGATAATGGGTCCAATCCTCGGCCCATGACGCATGAGTACAGAGGCGTAACTACCATAGCAAAAGACCATGCGACTGCTATGGGGCCCAGGGCAAGAGGGGGCCTAATCTTAGTTGGGATCATCTCCTCTTCTACTGAAGGTGAAAACATTTTCAGGACTCTATCCTCTAAAGGAACACATTTTAGCAAATGAGGCAGTGGAAAAAATGACCTGTGAAATGCAAATGTGCTCCTCTGAGTGATGCTGCCTTCTCCGTGCTCACCAAGCACAGCGTCGTACATTGTATGGCGGCCTAGTTGAGAAGGTCTCTACTGAGGATAGGTCATCAGTAGCAAAATCTCAGAAAACCCCTTTAATTCATAGAGAAATGCTAAAACAGTACTATAGTCTCCAGATAGTGATGTACAGCCCTTTTCTCCAGAGAACTGAGGGGGAGACAGGACATGTATACAGAACATTATCACCCCATATAGCATTGCTCTCCTTCTTTAAAGTCTCCTGCAGTAGAAAAGAGTGTTATTAAATCCCCCATCCTCTGCTGACCCTGCCTGAGTGTACACAGCAAAGCTGACAAGTCAGCTGTAAGAAATGAAGTGTCAGCTTTTGGTGGTAGCTTCAGTGGATGATGTAACATAAAAACTGCAATATTTAAAGATTTAGGCAGTCAGTTATGTGTTATATGTCACTTTGTGGCCTACTTAGGTCCCTCATTTTGTTGCAAAGGTATTTTGTGAAAAAATCTATGACTTTACCCCTCTCACGCCACTTTTGTGAATTGGTGGAAAAAGGGGATGAGGTGTGAGCAGGGAAGAGAGCAGACTGGCGTTGGGCGCTTGTTTAAAGATGGCGCCCGCTCCTGAGCAGAGCGGGTGTCATGGCTGCGGGTGAGCTGCTGTATTACCCCTCGGATGCCGTAGTCAATCCTACGGCATCCGAGCACGGCAAACACCGGAAGTGTGCACTAATGCATTGGAGTCTGTGATATAAGCAATCAGATGATTGCTTGTTATAGTTCCCACAGGGAAAAAGTGTAAAAAGATTAAATAAAGTTTTTAAAAATACAAAAATAAAAAGCATAAAAATTCAAATCACCCTCCTTTCCCCAAAATAAAAATAAAAGTAGCAAAAAAATTAAAAAAATACACATCATCGGTATCGCCATGTGTGAAAATGCCCATATTATAAAAATTTCTTTCCCATACGGAAAACAGTGAAACGGAAAAAAAGCGTCAAAATGGCTGATTCGCCGTTTTTTGTTGCTTTTGTTTCTAATAAAAATTAAATAAAAAGTGATCAAAAAGGCATACAGACCCCAGAATTGTATAAATGAAAAGTTCAGATCGCCCTGCAAAAAATGAGCCCCCATACAGCTCCCTACACATAAATACCAAAAAGTTATAGGGGTCAAAATATGGTGACAAAAAAAATATCCAACTTTATAATTATACATATACAAGAAAAACTATACATATTAATTATTGCCGGATTCGTAAGGACCTGTAGAATGAAAGTAACTGGTCAGTTTTAATCATTTTTTTTAATTGAACTCCGTAAATAAAAAAAAACTTAAAACTGTGGCGAAATTTTTTTTTTTCGTTTTTTCTGCAATTTCACCCAATTTGGACTTTTTTCATGCTTACCACTACATCATATGCAATATTAAATGGTGGCGTTGGAAAGTACAACTTGTCCCTCAAAAAAACAAGCCCTCATACAGCTATGTGAAGAGAAAAATAAAAAAGTTATGGCTGTGTGAAGGCAGGGAGCACAAAATGAAAACGTAAAAAGGAAACCTCCGGGAGTGAAGGGGTTAAACTACGCCAGCAAGGGAGCTGGCATAAAGTAAAGCATGTTGCACTGCCGGCTGCAGCAAACGCCGAAGTTATGTAGAGGTCTGTGCCTCTAAATAACTTTGGAGCATCCACGGGCAGGGCATAGGGATTAAGACCGGCATCTAAATAGCCAGTCTTAATAAATGTCCCCCTATTTGTTTGTATGTGGATAGTCTAAATAAAAAAGTCACCAAAATTGTTTTAACATATTTATAATAAAAACTGATTTGAATCATATGTCAATTTCTATTAGCCATCTCATTGAATTATCTAGTGGTAGCAGTATTTTTTTCTATTTCCTTAGAGGTGAATGGAGCTGCTAGAGAGCGACTTATACAGTACATTATTTTTTCCTCTAGTGCTTGCCAGCAGAAGGATTATCGTGCTGTAATGCAGTATAGTTACGGGAAGAAGTCTCAGAGTAAAGTGACTAAAATGAACCTTGCCAGCCAATCCGGCAGTAACGCTGGGGCTGTGTCCGTATTAATTAAACCACATTCTCTTGGAAAGATGTTGTAGCAAAATCACCATTTAATAAGTTATTTAGTCCAAAATATACAATGATTTCAGTACTTCTGGCAGGAACAATCACCATAAAAGTTTATCAGGCTGTGAGAAGTCTATTCTAATCAAAATCTGAGGAATAGTGTGAGCTTTTTTTGATGCAGTTTTTGAAGCCAAAGCCAGTAGTACATTGTGGAGAAGTTGTACCCGTCCTTAATATATTCTCTCCTGAAATGATCCATTCCTGATTTTGGCTTTAAACGCTGCATAAAAAAAAGCCTGGACGTGTGGCAGCACTCTTAGGATTGTAGTTAACACTCTCTTGCTTGAATGGAAGATCACTTACTCACTACTCACATATCACGTTTAGTAACATGGAACGGATTGGACGTGAGGTATCAGTTGTACTCCCTGTGTAATGTCCTGCTTCAACCTGATTTTGTGCTGCAAAGTCAAGACTTATTATGGTAACTATTATGGTAACATTTATTTATATAAATATTTGTATCTTATGGGTTTTTTTTACATAGATTTCCACTTCTCTGAACCTCTAAGTGCTTATACAATTTAGACAAAAAAGTTTTCTCTTTGAACATAATTTATTCTGTGGGTGTTACCCTGTCACCCTGCAGACATTTAAAGTGAATGTTCACCCCTAAATTCTATTTTGTTTTTTTTGTTTTTTAAAAAAAAACATTGGTTCCAGATGTGGTGCTGAGTAATTTTGCAATATATCTGTGTAGCTGTGGGAGCTCAGTTTATTCTAATACAAATAAGGTGCCTAGCAGGGTTCAATAATACAATTTTGATTGCCATCACTAGAGGGAACGTAGTAGATTACTGCATACTGTTTTATAATGGAGTTTAATTTAGTACGCAGTTAGCTCCCTCTAGTGGTGACTGTAGGCAACAAGAATTTTATCATTTAAAGAGAGTCTGTCATCAGTAAATTCACTGTTAAACCAGGCAAAATGTCTTATAGGACTAGCTTAGTTGAATGTAATGATACCTTTCACCCTTTCAGACTGGCCCACAGGTGAACAGGTGAATCTCCTGATGGGCCCTAGAGCTAGGCGGGCCCCTAGTTCCCTACCCTTTGCATAAGTGGCAAATTGCAATGACCGCAATACAAATAGATAAGCAGCGTGCAGCATCTCACTCAGCATATGTTCATATTAAAAATCAAGTAGATTATTTAACAAAGTACCTAGTTTATTATTAAAGATGCATCTGGTGGCTGAGACAGGGCTGGGATGAGGTATTTTGGTGCCCTAGGTAGAGCAGGCAAATTGCAACCCCGCCCCCCCCCCAAAAAAAAAAAAATTAAATGAACCTTACTTCCTAATAAAGATATTAAAACACATTTGAAAAGAAGCAGTCCGGGGCAGATCCAGTGACTTATAGGTGATGTCTTCATAGATTTGAGTTGTCCACTTTTCTTCATGAAATGCTCCTCCGCCATCCCCCACCCATAGTGCTAGTATATATATGCCCCCGTAGTGCACGACAGTATATATATATATATATATATATATATATATATATATATATGAAAACGAAATTCCACAGCACCACCAAAAGTAAATCAAAGAATGATGTGATTTATTTCACCAAGACAGCAGCGACGTTTCAGTCCTCTTACTGGGACTTTTCTCAAGCAGCCATACAAGTAGTATCAGTGTTACATATGTATATATAACCATAACAATGTGTTCATAATAAATTAATCAATTACATCATCAAGTACAAAAAATAATATATCCATGATTATACAGTGCATAAAAATAAAAATAAATATATCATATCCATATCGTATACATGATTCAATAAAACAACAAATGATCACTCAAATTCATAAACAATAAAAAACAATAGTGCGTTAATTACTCATTATCCATATATACAAATCAACTGTGTATAACATGTGCCATTAATACGTAATAGGTAAAAAGTATTAAAACTAACCAACATCCGTCCATAGTTTCAGTATACATGGCGTGGTGGGATAGAGGAGGCCATTTTGGTCTCCTTTGATATCGCGAGTTTATATACCTCCATTCGCCATGATTTTGGCATGGATGTGGTAAAAAAAGCATTACAAGACTCAGATTTTTCCTCGGAGTGTCAGATGTTTATACTTGAGTTACTAGATATAGTGCTTAGGTTTAATTATTTTTTATTTGGTGATTTCTTTTACATGCAAATGAGGGGGACGGCCATGGGGTCAAATGTCGCACCGACCTACGCGAACATGGCCGTCGCCCACCTGGAGGAGACGTCGGTCTATGTATCCCACCACTTCAGACATGTTCTGAGGTGGTGGAGATACATCGACGACGTCTTCTCCATCTGGGTTGGTACAGAGAAGGAATTGTTGTTGTTTCTTGAGTTTTTGAATACTATAGATGAAGACATAAAATTCACAATGGAATATTCCAGGAGTGAAATTCACTTTCTGGATATTTCCGTACAATTTGAATTGGGGAAAATACATACTGATGTTTATGTCAAGCCTACTGACAAGAATACGTTATTAAGGTATGATAGTGCACATCCCAGACCAATGGTTTGGTCATTACCTCTTAGTCAATTTATGAGGGCAAAGAGAATTGTGAGCAATACGACCCAATTGGATATGACATTAAATAGGATGACGGAAGCATTCTTACAGAGAGGATTTCCAAATAATGTGCTGAACAAACATCGCAATACGGTCCAACAGATGGATAGGGGGGAGTTAATTTCTCAAAATAAGGGGTGTAGGAAGAAAGAGAAAATGAATAGGATTCCCCTGATAACTACGTACTCGGAACACAGTTATAGAGTTAAAAATTTAATTATTAGGCATTGGCCAACAATTAAAAATAATTTTCCTAATGTTACAGAATTTTCAGAGGTACCCTTAATGTCTTATCGTAGACCACCGAATTTCCATGATAAATTAGTACACACGGATGTAGGCCCACAAAAAAGAACAGGCCAGACATATCTTACCACACAGCGAAAAGGCTGTTTCCCTTGCCTTAGTTGCATTAATTGTCGTTATATACAAAAAGGTAGTTATTTCCAACATCCATTAACAGGAGTTAGATATAAGTTAAACTTTTATTTAACATGTGATTCTGTATTTATCGTATATGTCCTGTGGTGACATCACTGGACTGGAAAACGCGGATTAACCAACATAGGTATTCTATAAGAAAAAAATGCATGGATTTACCGGTATCCAAACATTTTGCGGATCACAATCATAGGGAAAGTGAACTCAAATGCATGATAATAGACCATATACCAATCTCTAGACGAGGTGGTAACCGTAATCTTACATTAAAAAAGAGAGAGATATTATGGATCACGAAATTAAATACATTGAAACCACACGGACTGAACGTAGATTATAAGCCGTGGATCCATGCATGATATTTTGGTGTACTTTGGCATCATTCTGTGTATAGATGAAATATCAGTGTTTATATATAAGATACTAATACTTATATTTTTCTGTCTCTTGCAGATTTTTCTCACTGATACCCTATGGGGGGGTGAGAACCAGCATGGGTTTTCAACAGTCCTTTTTTTAGTGATTGGCTGGTGTGAAAAAATTAACTTGAGTATCTCGGATATTATGGATTGATCTTAAAACTTTTTTTTAGTATATCCCTCTTTCCTCTCTTTTTTTTGTTTTTTAATGACATGGATCTATTGATGTGCGAATTTTATTGAGGACAATACACGATCTTTTGGGATCGAGTACATTTGGACACCAATATTTTTATATGTGGTGCTATGGTAATATGGTAATGCCTGCTGACAGTGGACGTTACATATACCTTTTAGACCATTACGATACATTTTGAATGATGGGGTAGTGATGATTGGGGCGACTGTATTTTGTGTCCATGGATGGATACAATGCGATCGCCACATCCGGTCACTATGTATCGGAGGACATGGGAATGTTCGTGATATGTAGAATGACCCCCCTATGTTATCTTATACTTATATATTTGTTAAATATGGTGTCTATAATGTGCTTGAGGCCCCCTTTTACTGTAATAATAGATCATTTGGTCCGTTACTACTAGGATGCACGAATGAACAATAGTATCCTATGTTATTTTTACACATAATAAATGAGATGGATTTATTCTATAACATGATGAGATCTGATTGAGACTTATGATAATAAAATACATGATTCAGGGACGTTGTGGTATGTGAGTCATGTGATCAAAAGGGTAGTGCTCATGTGTGCGCTTCAGGGTGAAACACACATTCGTGTGTTTCCTATCACGCATGCGCAGTACTCTGTGTCCGGACACACTTGTCTATTCTCCGATCTTGGGTCATGTGATGAATCACATGTGCGCTCCACGCTGGAACGCACTTCCGGTGTCTTTTGGTTACGCATGCTCAGTTGATATCCCACCACGCCATGTATACTGAAACTATGGACGGATGCTGGTTAGTTTTAATACTTTTTACCTATTACGTATTAATGGCACATGTTATACACAGTTGATTTGTATATATGGATAATGAGTAATTAACGCACTATTGTTTTTTATTGTTTATGAATTTGAGTGATCATTTGTTGTTTTATTGAATCATGTATACGATATGGATATGATATATTTATTTTTATTTTTATGCACTGTATAATCATGGATATATTATTTTTTGTACTTGATGATGTAATTGATTAATTTATTATGAACACATTGTTATGGTTATATATACATATGTAACACTGATACTACTTGTATGGCTGCTTGAGAAAAGTCCCAGTAAGAGGACTGAAACGTCGCTGCTGTCTTGGTGAAATAAATCACATCATTCTTTGATTTACTTTTGGTGGTGCTGTGGAATTTCGTTTTTCTATATAAGAAGGAGCTGACAAACTCCGGAGCTACTGGCACACCCATACCTGCCTGGACTTTGCTGTGCTGCTTTCATTATTTGTGTTTATATATATATATATATATATATATATATATATATATATATATATATATATCCCTGTAATACCAGTAGATAATGACCCCCTCGGTAGTGGCAGTATATTATGCCCCTCCATACCCCCTGTAGTGCCAGTTATATATAATGCTTCACCCCTTGGTGCCCCAAATAGATGATGATCCCATTTTTAGTGGCACTTATATATCATGCCCCCTTGGTTCCCCCAGTAGATGAAAACCCCCTTTTTAGTGGCAGTTATATATCATGCTTCCCCTCCTTGGTGCCCCCATTAGATGATGACACCCTTTTTAGTGCCAGTTATATATAATGCCACCCTTTGGTGCCCCAGTAGATAATGACCCCCTTTTTAGTGCCAGTTGTATATAATGCTCCCCCTCCTTGGTGTCCCCAGTAGAGGATGATCCCTTCTTTAGTGTCAGTTATATATAATGCCCCCATGGTGCCCCCAGTAGATAATGACCCCTTTTTAGTGCCAATTATATGTAATGATCCCCCTTCTTGGTGCTCTGCTTTGTAGTGTCTTGTATATATAATGGGTCCCCCTCCCCTCCTTGCAAACACTTACCTCACTCTCATTCCCGCGCTGCCATCTGCAGTGCGGACCGCAGCCTGAGCTGCAGCCTGTGTTGCCGCGTTATGATGCAGACGGTCCCGATAACATCACAGGTTCTGTGTTGGGTCTCGCATGAGACCAGCCGCAGGAGGTTACGGTTATCTCATTGCGACCTCTTGCACCGGCCAGCTACAGCCTCATAGGCTTCAGGCCTAGCGGCCTGAGGCCTATGTGGCTGGGTGGCTACAAAAGTGGCAATGATTGCCCCCCATCATGGGTAGTGAGATAGCACCCAAGGCAAGCGCCTACCCTGGCCTGAGATAATTTCTATGCACAGTGGCAGGCTAGCCAGTACCTCTTTCCCCAGGGACCTGTACTATAACAGTTAACATAAGGGCCCCCATAATCATCCTGAGCTTTACAGTGACCGCTCAGAAAGAATTTTAGTGCTGGGACCCAGGCACCCCAGTCCAACAGACATCTTGCCTGACCCTGTGAAGTTTTCTGACATTGAAAAGTCACAAATTTTGTCACAAGTGCAGACACAATCTTCTATGTGTTTTAGCTTTCCAAAAAGTGCACAGGATGCGAGCAGGAGGAGGCGGACTGCTAATGGGATCTCTACGACCCAACTCATTTAACATGTGCACCAGAAAACTGGCAGACATTACACCAGAACTGTACTTCAGCTCTTGGCTGGATTGGATTTCAGTTCTGGCACACAGAAGGTGCAACGAATTTATTAAGAGGCCGTGAATTTTCTGGAGATGCACTCCCTTTAATTCTTTCATAATCAAGGGGATTTGAAGCTCTGAGATGTATGGTAAGGTGTTGGCCTTAAAAACTAAACAGTGTTAGGGCTCATGCACTTGGGGGTTGTCCGGCCGTGCCCGTACTGCAGACAGCAAACAGTGGGTCTGCAATATACAGCACCGGCCATGGGCACTCCATATGAAGTGAATGGGTCTACAATCTGGAAGGAGCGGTTTCTGTCCGTGCCACCAAGATGGATCCGTCATGACACCCAATGCAAGTCAATGGGGACGGATCCGTTTGGTGTGACACAATGGTAAACGGATCCGTCCTCCATTGACTTTCAATGGAGTTCAGGACGGATCCGTCTCCCTGCAATTTCCCCTCCTTCCAGCAGGTGGCGCTGTGGGTAAAATTACCCTTCTGCAGCGCCGTCCTCCTCCAGTTCAGTGCCGTCCTGCTCCTGCTATGTAAGTATGTACGTGTAAGTGTATGTATGTGTGTATTTGTATGTGTAAGTGTATATAGTGTGTGTATGTATGTGTATGTATGTGACTGACGTGTGGGGCCGGAGCGCAGTTAATCATCAGTGGCACAGCAAAATGGTGCTAGTGTGCATTCACATACTGTGGTGCAAAATTGTGGCAACAATACAAAGGTGAGAACACCCTTAGAGATCACCTAATGGAAAGATGTTTCAAATGGCTATAGCAAGGATACACGTGGCAAAAACAGTCTTGACTAGTCCAATCAGTTCTGAACATGTCAAGAGTGTGTAGGGACAAAGGGAAGGGTAATAAACAGTTGTCAATTGATTTCTGCATTTCCAGAAAGAATAACAGAGGAACAGCACAATACAGAATTCTAAGAAAAGACGCTCTAGTATTATTTTACAGGGGATACAAGTCAGAAAGCTGATGGTTCTCTTAAGGATTGTGTATCCTTGTTTTAGATGATTTAACCCAGTGGCTTCAAGCATCACCCAGTCCGTGGCCCATGAGGCCAGACCACAGGGATTTTCATTATGGACTCTCATGAACTCAGTTGAGCACTTTGTGCTTTTATTACATCACAAAGAATGTAAATGTTTTTGTCAGTTGCTTGTTTGTAGATCTTCTTGTTATAAACCAAAAATAAATAAAAGAGAAAATGTAATGGCAAAAAGCCATAAGAAATGTGGCATGAGTTACTGGTATACAGCCTTGTAAAGATCGGACTTGATGATCCATCACTTCTGAAGAGGTACCAAAACACTATGGGGTGAGGGGAGGAAGGTAACTTATGGCACCCTGTACTCCAAAATTGGGCCTAAAAAAGTTGCAAAATAGGGTTTTTATGAGCTTTTAGGGTCACTTGTTGGGATGAGCAAGATTCGAAGTTGCTCCTCCATACAGCATGAAAATGTATGGCCTTCGATGAGGGAAACAGTAATTCCCAAAGTCTCAGCAAACTTGGCTTCGTTTCCGACTGGTACCTCAGAACCATACATTTTAATGCTGTATGGAGATGGATCTCATTAAACTGAAGTTTTGAGCAAAGCAACTTCGCATCCAGTATCCGAAGTGCGCTTCGCTCATCCCTAGTCACTTGCACAAATATTTTGTGACTGTTTGCATTTGCAACACCACTCATTCGTTTTGAAATGCTGGTGGGAAAATGGGAATGCTTAGCTATGTTAATTATTCTCACGCCAGATTTATCAATGCAACTTTTTTAAAAGTTGCAAAAAAAGTCGTGAGCTCTCTCCAGTAGGGCGATGACATAAGAAAGCTGGAGAAGCATTTCTAGACATGAGTGTTTTTTTTTTAAAATTATTTTATTATTTTTTTAACCCAAGCTCCGTTATATGTTATGCTCTGTTGGTCCCCGCTAGTCTTTGCTTACTTTCCTTGCAGCGATGACATGACAACTGCAGCTGTAAGGATTGGGGGCCCTCCTGAACAGTTGAGTGGCGCTGTCACTTTGAGGCTCAGCAACACATGCCAAGATTCCAGACGCAGTCCTTCAATGGGAAGCAATCTTGTGCTTCTCGGGCTGCGTTTTATAGCCGCGACTGCTCCAAAAAGAGACATGTCCACAGGAGTTGGTCCACGGAATATAAAAGTGAACAACCGCAGCAGAAACCTGAGGGTACCTAGGGGTACATTCACGTGACTGATTTTGATTCTGTCAAAAGCCACCACGTCCTCTGTGGCAGAAACTGCCACATTTTCTACCGCGGTTGTTCACTTTGAATGCCATGCACCCGCTCACAGCTTAGCTCCATGAATAGAGCTAAACTGCAAGCAGACACCTGCCGTGGTTTCAAGTGGCATCCCACAGGACACACTTTTAAAATAATAGGAGGCAAACACAGCAGGAGAGGAGGTCTCTTTCCTGTTTGTGTTTTTCAGGAGTGGCACAGTATCACCAATCCTTCTTCTAGGGGTGTCCCTAGAAGAAGCCCCAACTGGAGCAGAACACAGATAAGCCAGTGCTTATATCCCTGCTAGAGTGGAGCAATTGCTGTCACTGTAGCTGTAGTGACTAGAAGATGGCCCTGTATGGTACTAGTGACCCACAGAGCGTGTTAGGAGAGGTAGAGTACATATCAATGTGTTGGGATGGAGGTGGACTACAGTGGTTGGGTAACTTGTGATGTGGAGGTTCTGATGGAAAGCAAGTGACGGAGAAGAGGGATTCTCACTGCCAATGTTCCAGGTGTGGAAAGTGGCTCCATGGGAAAAAAGGGAGCAGAACAATAGTATAGTGGGTCAAAGAGTCACAAATTTCCTAACTACTGGCCTATGCATCAGCTCCTGGAAACAATGCAATACCGGGAGGATAGATACCCCTTGGTTAGTGTGAGAAGCTGCAAGGAGAGAGAAGAACCAGAACTACGACACTTGAGGCCTGAAGACCTGGCTCTGGGAGGTCCCACTCATGGATAGAGATAATGTAATGGACCATAAATAGTTAATGGACTGTGCCCTTCAAGAGACTGAGGATTTAAAAATTGACTACCCTAATATTGAGTGGCACGTCTGCCACGCCTGTCAGTGTGTTTGGAGGCAATGTTTAAGATGTGTTTGGCATTTGCCGCAAACTTTATATGCGTCGGCGCACCATGTTATTCCACACTATCCAATGTTTCTGCAGGTATGGCGGGCCTAGCAAAAGTAATCAAAGACCACTGGAGCATCAGTGCTGAAACAGTGCTGTAGTTGACATGTGGCAGGTAAGTGGTGGTCGGTTTGTTAGTTTAGAACGTCTTCTGCAGGTATATCCATTTATTGTTCTCTTGGACATCCCCTTTAACGCATATACTGATATTTATTTCTGTGGCTGGCTCTGTGGAACACATGGGATGATGTCATGTACAGTAATTCTGTAATTCCCAGTACTATTGTGCAATGCTTCTATTTTCTTGAAATAATTATCTGGCGACTGATCGACATTACATAGAGCATTAAGCATCCTTATTGATGTATCACTGAAATGACAGTGCCCTTTGTTCCCAGATGTTTAGAACAGATGCTGCATGAGAACTGACAATACAGTATTTTTAGAGTACACGTAGGATATTGCACCATAAAATGTAGGCAAAATTTGGGAAAGGTATCATTTTTCTAGTAATATTCTGCATAGCCTTTTCTCACCCCATCTGCCATTAGCCTTGGAACTGTGCACCAGTCTAATTAGTTCTTATTGCCTTCCAAGTTTACCTCTTTTGGAAGCAGGGGTGGGCTGGGAACTTACAGTGGCCCTGGAAAAAAAATAATAAAAATGGCCCCATGTTGTAGGCAAGTCCAAATTGACAGAAGGCAGGGCTGCAGAAGTAGGCAGGTCCAATACAAGCCACAAGTAGGCAATACCAAAGTGCAGCACAAAATACCATCCCAGCAAAACCAAATACTAAAGTGCAGCCTAAAATACTGCCCCTTATGACTATACTGAGTGAGTACGGTGATACAGTTGAATTCAGGAGGGCACCTGGTCGTTTGCCAGGTACATAACGTAAGTACCTGATGCTCCTAGCATTAATTCATGCTAAGAGCATCAGATCATCTTGTATCTGATCAGCACCCATGAGTAGAGTTTGGGTGACCCCCTGCGCATTGGCCCTTGGAAATTTCCCTGTAGGGTCTATGGCCAGTCTGCCCCTGCTTGGAGGGACAGTCCCTGTTTTTGAACCTAGTCCTTCTGTCCCGCTTTGCTTGTTAAATATCCCTCTTTTCGACCTGGGTAATAAATATATATTAATAAACTTACTAAATTGCTCCAGAAGCAATTACACCTCAACTTTTTTTCCATTATTTGGGCAAATATGGGCAAAAATAGCCCAAATAAATAGCAGAACTTACACCCACCTTACCAATTCTCCGGTCCTGCTGATATGACAGTAACTGTTCCTTGATGCACCCCACTTCGTTTTTCTCTAGACATGGCAGGAAATGGCTGTGAATTCTGCTCAGCCAATCATTGGCTGCAACCATGACCTGCCTCAGACAATGACTGGATTTTTCACGTAGTGAGTCGTAAAAGTCCCTCTTTGACCGGCCAAAAAGTTGAATGGTATGTAAACTTACCATACCTGTCAGCCAAAGCTACTGATCTGGACCGACCAATGATCGTAAGTGTTTAGGAAACTGTTGACTGTTCTCTGGCGGTCGATGAGGTAATAGAGCAGGCTTCGACTTCTTGGATTTGAACACGGAGTGGTATATTCACCAGCTATCCAGCCAAGGAATGTTCTAGGTGCATGGATTCCGCTCCAGCAAATGTACATAGGACCAAAACAGAAAGTAATCCAGCTCCATCGGAACGAAAAGTAAAATCTCCTTCTTCTTTATGTAGAGCATTAGAATGTTCTAAATAAAGAAGAAGACTTGAATTTTCATTCTGGTTGAGCTGGATTGCTTCCTGCCAGACACCTTTTATTCCCCTCTTTCCCACTGAAATAAACTTGCATGTACTTATGTGTATAGCCAGCTTAATTCTCTATTTCTAAACACCATTTTCCGTTTATCACCAAACTCAGTACTGATACATTCCCTATATAATAATGACACGGAAACAATATATATATATAATCCTATTTAAGGGGCACTTGAGTTTCTGCCCACTTCCTGAGACATTGTGTTGTGTATATTTCAGGAAAAGTTAACCGCAGCTGTCCTGCCTATCTGGACATGATACTCTGCCTCAACTCCTGTTCTTCATTATTTTACTGTTTGACCATTGACCTCCGCTCTTCCTTGAACTTGCTTATTCTTCATAACCTTGGCTCATACCTGCTTAGTTACTTGATCTCCATATGGGCTATCCTTCTCTCTCATCTATGTAATGACTTCTCTGTTTTCCTACAGCTCAGCAGTCTTCCAGTCTGTCCCCAGGGGGCCATGACCTAAGAATTGCATAAAGTAGAGTCCAAACCTCGTTGTGGGATTGCTGGTGAAGACCAAGAGACATGTCTAACGCAGTGGATTAAGATCACCAACTATAATGTTCAAGCGGCTTTCTGATAGTGTGATAACCAATATAAGCAAATAATGGGCTTTTCTTGGGAATGTGAAATTAAAATATTAGTGTCTGCCTTATTAGCAGCGACATTCAGAGACACAAATAAACATTTCACAGTTTATGGGGAGGATTTACCTAGACTGGTGTTTCATACAGAGAGAGATGTGCAAAATATATTACGAGGCACATGTAATTTTATAAATTTGGGGCATCTTTTGGCAGTCTGTGAAACAGAAATTCAACTATGTAGTTTGCCATAGATTTACACTATAATTTGTGCCAGTTTATGATTATTACTATTAATAACAATAATAATAATAACAATAGTAATAATTTCTACTATAATATGCATCATTTTCTGATATAAATTATCTGATTTTGTTTGATGCACAATGGCGCTGCCCCCTCAGCTAAGCCCTGTCAACTTTTTGAAAAGCGGGCAACACAATTTCTGTGATTTTCCAACCCTATCTTTACTTTATAAAACGTGGGTTGAACCTATCAGAAGAGTCAAGGCCACTGCTTGAATGCAGTCAATGATAAATTTCCTCCCATGGGAGGACTTGGTTACCCCTGTAAAGAATTTGAAAAAAAAAATATACAGTTATTGACAACATAACACCTCAAGTAGTCACTGCCGGGATTTAATGTGTGATTGTAATGATGATATATGTAAGTGATTACAATATTAGAGCAAAGGGTTACGTTTATTGGGAAATCTGTACAGTTAAAAGTAGGATTTAGGACCCTGTTGTGCTGCCTCTAGCCTTGAAACCCGATGAGATATGGTTGGGTATGGAAGTATACAGGTGTTGTACGGTATCCAGCAGCACATTTGCCCACAGATGATGCAGCTGGGCCTGTGGATCCTGGGCACTTGTAGGTTGCTGAAGCTGATGTCTGAGCTGGTGCCATAAATGCTCAATTGGCAATAAATCTGCAGACTGGTCAGGTCAAGGAAGTGTTGCAATCAAGCAGAGACTGGGAGAAACTGCTGTATGTGGGCAACATTATCCTGCTGAAAAATGGCAGTTGGAAGACCTGCCATGAGAGGCAACACATGGCTGCAGGATGTCCTGTACCTATCTCTGAGCTGTTAGCGTCTTTCCTATCACTACTATGGGTGATTGACTGTTAAATGCGGTGGGTCCCCAAATCAATTACACCAGCAATTGGGGCAGTGTGTTGCTCCACAGCAAAGGCAGGATTGAAGGACTCACAATGAGACCTTATAGTTGAACTCAATCGGATACCAAAAAGAACCCAGATTCGTCGTAAAGACCATAGAGCTGTAGTCCTTAGCAGTCCAGATTTTTTGTTCATGACAACCCTGCAAATTAAGTTGGCTGGTTGTCAATGGCAGGACACATAATGGACACCATGAGACCAAATTTCCTTCAGCTAAAGGCATTTAGAAATGCTGCGGGAAGAGACAGGTTTGTGTAATGAAGTTGCCACCAGTGTTCTGGCTGGTGTTCAACAATCCTTTTTACTGGTGGTCTGTCTGGGTCATCTTGAACCTGTCCGCTGTATGTGCTCTCATGTAACCACTGCTCCCAAAGCCTCCCAACAGCTAGGTCAGAAAGGCCTAGATTGGGTAAATTTGTCGAAACAACCATCCTGCTTCTATCAGTCCCATGATGCTTTCAATCTCAAAGTCTGTCAACTTAGCAGAATGTCTTCAAGTGCATCGTAGAGGCATCTCTAGCAGTGAACGATCTCTCACCAAGAGGTACACTGCCCAAGAGTAGCTACTGAGAGCCTTTTTATAGGGCAGTGGGGGAAGCAGTTTTACACCTTCTTGTGGCAAGGTTCAGTATCTAATCAGGCCACATCTGTAATCATTTACATATCTACCTGAGACATAACTGCATACCAAGTTTCTATCTGGGAGCATTATTTTTATTATTTTTTTGTGTTATATGGTTGTATATATAGTTCTTTTTTATTTTTTGCCAAATCATGGTGGCATTTTTGCTTTACCCGCTAGATGCTAAGGTAAAATTCTGTTGTCACTTTCTACTCAAACCCCCCAAAAATCTGGGTGTGCTTATAATAACTGGTTCTGTACCTCTGTTTGTGTTGGGGGTCACATAAACACCTTCTATATGTATTATTTGGCTTTTGTTCTTTTTATTGCTTTTACTTGGATTATCTTAAGAAAGTCTTTGGTTAGTTTAGCCCAAGAAGGCCAGCTACTTGCTGTGAGGATGATGGAATTAACAGAAACAGGCAGTGTATCCTGAATTCCCTCCAGTGGAATTTTGGATCTCTGAAACTTCTTGACAATCAGTAGTGTATGATTGGATTAGACCTAGGCTGGGTGACAATTCTAATTCCCACTGGTTTTGTGTAGGCTTTATACCTTTTCCTTACAGGAACGACCAATTTTTTTGCTATACCTTTTTTCTGTCTGCAGTATTGTTAAGCTGGCTTTAAGGCAGTGATATTTGCTTTGGCTTTGTATCTAATATTGTGTTCGATGGGTTTTCTCTGACACTGTCCATGAACTTCAACCAACAAAAATAAATAATAGACGCAATTTGTAAGTCGATCTGTAAAACTAATATTGCTCAGTGCTGTTGTAGTGGTTATGCTGCAGATATCAGTTTCATACACTTTATATGAGTGATCTGGGCTCCTATTAAAGGATTGTTTTAGTATAGTTAATGTGTCAGTTGCATGTTTAAGTAATAACTAGATCAATAGTAAAAGAGAAGTCAAAATTCAAATAGGAGTCCTGATCTAAAAGCCAGCTATCCACAATAAGGTCTAATAGGGTCGACCCCCAAGAAAACTGACCCTAGTGGCAAGCATTTGGCTCCAAATGGATTTGTTTTCTGCAAGATCTTTGGGAACCTGTTGTATAAGGGCAGTAATGGTGAAACTTTTAGAGACTGAGTGTCCAAACTGCAACCCAAAACCCATTTATTTATCGCAAAGTGCCAACAATTTACCCTAAATACTACAGTCCAATATAGTATATCTTTCATGTACTATCATTTGGCAGGGAAAGTCTAAGGCATATTGGTACACCATAGACTTTTTTCAGGGTGTGGGTGCCCACAGAGAGGGCCCTGAGTGCCGCCTCTAGCACCGGTGCCATAGGTTCGCCACCACTATTAGGGCTTGTTGCTGTATCATAGCCTGGGTGTGTCGGATGAACCTCTGGTATCGACCTTGTTTGTGCTGACTGAAGTGGGCTACAATTCCCTTAAGTACTGTATTGTCCATTATATTACAAGGATTTTTTTAACAATATATATATATATATATATATATATATATATATATATTTTTTTTTTTTTTTAACTGTTTTTATTAGTGTCCTTAGGGGAAGTCAACCAACAAAAATTTGATCACTTGTACTATTCACAGCAATTTTCTTTATAACTGTGAATAGCAATTTTACTTGCATACTAGGACACCCTGCCACAGGCCTTCAGATATCCCCCGACTGTCATACCAACCAGTTATATCATGGGGGTGCTCTCTGGAGACAGAGAAAGCGCACCCCCTCTTCCTAGCCATTGAGATGCTGTGGTCATTATTGACAGTGGCATCTGAAGGGTTTAAAGGTCAGGATCAGAGTTATCTCTGATCCTAGTCATTGAAAGCATGTCATTTGAAGGTAGAAAAGGAATCCCATGTGTTGTAAATAAAAATCAATCCTTTATTGTAATAAATTGCATAAAATTGCAGGGGACGTGCATTTTTTATGGGATTTATTAGAATAAAGGATTGATTTTTATTTATAAATGATATATTGCTTATTGCTAAGGACGCGAACAAGTCTTGAATCCATGCAGTGACTTGTTTGATGACAAAATCTGTTGCTGGATTACATTTTCTCTATACAAGTTTGAAAGTGGGTGTCAGCAGTGTAACACAGCCAAAACCAGCTATGTATAGAGTGGGCTTAGCTCCTGAGCCTCCATAGGCTCCTTAGCAACCAATGATGTACGACCCCAATTCCAAAAAAGTTGGGACACTGTAGAATGTAAATAAATGTAAATAAAAAACTGAATTCAATGATTTGCAAATCTCATAGACTCATATTTTATTCACAACAGAACACGGAACACATATCAGATGTTGAGAGACATTTTACCATTGCATGAAAAAAATTAACTACCGTATTTTTCGCCCTATAAGACGCACTTTTTTCCCCCCAAAAGTAGGGGGAAAAATGCTGTGCGTCTTATAGGGCGAATACAAGTGAGCGCTTCCATAAGGAAGCGCTCACTTGTACGTAGGGACCCCATCAGACCTCAGATCAGCCCACCCAGCCACTTATAAAGACCATACTTACCGTACCTGTTCTGCGCTGCCGCTGCCGTCCGATCCCACGCTCCGCGCTCTTCTCTCTTCCCTGCCGGCTCGCACTATGACCTGACGCTGCGCCGCAGCGGCAGCGCAGAACAGGTACGGTAAGTATGGTCTTTATAAGTGGCTGGGTGGGCTGATCTGAGGTCTGATAGGGGCACAAGACGCTAATCTGAGGTCTGATGGGGGCACATTCTGCTGATGTGAGGTCTGATGGGGGCACATTCTGCTGATGTGAGGTCTTATGGGGGCACATTCTGCTGATGTGAGGTCTTATGGGGGCACATTCTGCTGATTTGAGGTATGATGGGGGCACATTCTGCTGATTTTAGGTATGATGGGGGCACATTCTGCTGATTTGAGGTATGATGGGGGCACATTCTGCTGATTTGAGGTATGATGGGGGCACATTCTGCTGATTTGAGGTATGATGGGGGCACATTCTGCTGATTTGAGGTATGATGGGGGCCCATTCTGCTGATCTGAGGTCTGATGGGGGCACATTCTGCTGATCTGAGGTCTGATGGGGGCACATTCTGCTGATCTGAGGTCTGATGGGGGCACATTCTGCTGATCTGAGGTCTGATGGGGGCACAGTGAGATGGTATGGGGGCACAGGGGGCTGATATGGGGGTCTGATGTGATGTCCTTAAATTTATGGGCAGTCTGATAAGAGGATCTGATGAAAAATATTTTTTTCTTATTTTCCTACACTAAAACCTAGGTGCGTCTTATGGGCCGGTGCGTCTTATAGGGCGAAAAATACGGTAATTTAGAACTTGATGGCAGAAGCACATCTGAAAAAAAGCCTGGACATAGCCACAAAAGGCTGAAAATGTAAGAGGTAGTGAACTTATTTTCCTATACTTTTGAATTTGATGCATATCTTGTTTCTCATTTTCTTACTACTATATCATAATTAGGATATATGTAATAATGTCACATATTTCATTTCCTTAGAAGTTGTAAAAAGTGTAAGAGTAACCTGTTTTTCACCGGTTATTTAGCACTTGACATTTATCTCACAGTTCATCCATTGTCATTTCACATATTCAGAGGAGACCAGACAGAATTCATAAAACTGAGACTTTCTAAAATAAAATGTGCAGCCAGCAGGGGAGCTGCGCACTCCTCTCTGTGGAGCCTAAGTATGCTCTGTGTCAACACATTCAATGTGATTAATGGTGTCTGCATTCTCAAACAGATAGGTTATTACTTAGCAGGTATGAGGGAACAGAAAGGGAGAACACTGGGACCAATATACACAAAAACATCCTGTAGTTGCATCTAACTAGCTACTTTATTGTCAAAGTATATATATATATATATATATATACACACACAAAGACACAGTGCCACAGTGCTTTGAAAAAGTAACCCTAACCCTTTTTTCACATTATACCCATAAACTTAAATGCATTTTAATGGGCTTTTATGTGATAGACCATCACAAAGTAACAAGTATGTGTGAAGTAAAAAGAAAATGATACATGGTTTTCAAGGTTTTTAATAAATAAAAATCTGGAAAGTGGGGCATGCATATTTATTCAGACCCCCTTGGCCAATACTTTGTAGGACTGCCTTTCACTACAATTACAGCTGCAAGTCCTTTGGGGTATGTCTCTACCAGCTTTGTACATCTAGAGCATGATATTTTTGTCCATTCTTCTTTGCTAAATAGCTCAAGTGCAGTCTGATTGCATGGAGAGCGTCTGTGAGCAGCAATTTTCAAGTCTTGCCACAGATTCTCAATGGGATTTAGGTCTGCACTTTGACTGGACCATTCTAACACATGATTATGCTTTGATCTAAACCATTCCATTGTATCTCTGGCTGGATGTTTGGGGTTGTCAAGTCATTTGCAGCCTCTTCCAGGTTTTCCTTCAGGAGTGCCCTGTATTTAGCTCCATCCATCCTCCCATCAACTCTGAACAGCTTCCCTGTCCCTGTTGAAGAAAAATATCCTCACAACATGATGATGCCACCACTATGTTTCACAGTGGGGTAGTGTGTTCAGGGTGATGTGTATATTAGTTTTCCACCACACATAGGGGGTCATTTATTATCAGATACATGCCAATTTTTGGCGTATATCTTGCGCAGGTTGCGACTTTTCCTTGCTCACACCAGGTCTAAAAAAGGGGATGTGGCATGGGCGGGGAAGAGGGTGGGCCAGCAGGCCTGTCTCAGTTATCATTTTCTTTGACTGTTTAAGGTGTAGAGAATGGTCTACATCAATGCCATCAAGGGAGCTGGCGTAAATTTAGAGAGGCGGTGGATACACCAAAGTTACTTTGTAACCTAAGGGGTATTAAGACCAGCGTCTAAAACGCTGGACTTAACAAATGACTCCCATAGCTTTGGTCTCCCATAACTTTGGTCTTATCTTACCAGAACACCTTTTACATGTTTGCTGTTTCCCCTACATGGCTTGTGACAAACTGCAAACAGAACTTCTTATGGCTTGCCACTCTTCCATAAAGGCCAGATTTGTAGAATACATGACTAATAGTTGTCCTGAGGACAGAGTCTACCACCTAAGCTGTGAATCCCTGTAGCTCCTCCAAAGTGACCATGGGCCTCTTGCCTGCTTATCTAATTAGTGCTCTTTTTCCCTGGGCTGTGTAGGTTGCCTAAACTTAGGTGGATTGAACATTGCTCAGTGAGATGTTGAAAGATTGTGATATTTTTATATATATATATATATATATATATATATATATATATATATATATATTTTTTTTTTTATAACCTTGCCATGCTTTACACTTCTCCAGCAGAGCACATGGCCCCAGTCCATACAGAAGTTAACAGACTGGGACCGAAAAACACCAGTAAAGAGAGCTAGGGAATCAGAACAGAATGGTGGGGAGCAGGTGAGTATGGATTTTCACACAGGTACAGCTGAAGACAAATTAAAAAAAAAAACAACACCAAAGGTCCTGTGGACCACAAGTATGATGGTCCGACCAGTTGCTCGACATGTGCACCAATACTGGCCTCAGTTGTCACATGCCTTTTGGGGAGATGTCACTGCTGCCAGTGAGTCGCTAATGTGGTGCTCATGATGACAGGACATCAAACTTCTGGCCCACAGAGTTAGTTTCTTTAGCTTGAGCATTGTCACAGTCATAACTAAAATTGCTGTGGAGGTTGGAGAACCCCCTTTAAGCTTCAGTTCAGACATATGTTTTAGAGAAGGTGAATTTATTTTCACAAGACAGAGGCCATGCAAAGACCTTTTTTGGTCCAATCTCTGTCTATCTCAAGGGGAGTGGTGCTTTTCTTATTAGAGCTGCAGGATGGGTGAGAGATGTAGAGAAAACAAGAACAACTTCAGTGGACATTTATTGGCATCCTGCTGTTTGAAACCAAACTTCCTGCACAAATACTGCATATTTGTCCAGAGGCATTATTTATTCAAGGATTTTTTAGGACTTGTGTGGATCTGTGGCTAGATATTAGTTATACCTCTCATTATATGATATAAGCTATTTCTCCAACTTTATATACCTTATGAATAATGGAGCATTCTGTGCAAAATAAGGTGTGAAGTGGACCACAATAAAAAGTTTAAAGGTGATTTGGAGCTGATTACAATTTTGTAGATACTTTACAATTTTTTTTAATTCACACAATGTATGTTAAGCAGCGCCTGAATCAGGTTGGCCCAATGCTATGCACAGATGCTACAATCAGCGAGTGACTATGTTGAGTCTTCATGCTTCTCTAGAGACCAGCCTTTCTGTAGAAGTGATAGTGGTATCCATATATGCTGTCAGGATTGCAGTTGGAAACTTGTTGACAGGTGTACTCTGGAAGAAAGTACAGGTGGGGACTGGTGGGAGGAACATTTCATAAAGGTTTTCTTCAACCATTAAAGAAGGTAACCATAAGAGCCCAAACGTTTCAAAGACTGCAGTGCAACATTATTTATGAACATGTACTCAGAACAGAAAGCCCTCCTGCAGCAGAAATAGAGGTGTAGCTATAGTGGAAGCTGGGGAAGCGGCTGCTACGGGCCCCCACTCAAAAGGGGTCTACCCAGGAGGAGAACTAAAAGATTTTATAGTCAGGACCCCCTCAACAGTATTATACAATATATTATATACAGTGACATGACATACACCAGTATACAGTATATGTGTAGGAAACAGAGGGAGGGACTGCTTGGGCTGATCTGTGAGAAGTATCTTGACTAGATGCAGGAGTGAGGGTTGCACAGACAAAAATTTGCTGTGGGGTCTAGTCAGTTCTAGTTATGCCACTGAACAGAAGATAATATCATGTAAAGAATTGCTACAGGTTCTTCTAACTCCATATATTAATGGCATATCTATAGCAGTAAGTAAGCAAGCAAGCAAGCACAGCTGTTTCTATAACTGCAGTAGACTGCCATGTTTAGAGCAACTCACAGTATTTGGTGTCTTCTTATAGGCAGATAATATTGGTTGCCTTTACTTACCAACAGGAGGTTAGAGAACCCCAGTTTTTACAGGTGTGGATCTCAGAAGAAGTGGTCAACTAATGAGCTATCTGAACTACAAGTTAAACAAAAGAAATAAGGAATTCCATTCCTAACTCAGATGTTTCTGGTCTGAATTGTGATTTGTTTTGTGAACTGTTTTGTTCCTCAGAGCCCTATGATTTAGCACTTAGAAATTGTTGCCCACTCCTTTCACCTGAATACATATTATATCTGTGTCTGCAAAAACACTGGCTGTGTGACTGGATCATGCACCCTTATGGACCCTTTATTTATATTTAAGAGTATGCCAAAAAAACTGGTGTAAAAAAATAAAGAAATGATGGTGCATACAATGTTGCTCAATGCTACATTTCTTGGCACTCACCAGTTCTGGAAAGTGAGCATGGTTTACTATGTGTTTTGTGGTGGATTCTAAGGTATGGGAATAAATAGGCTTAAACAGCAGCTAAGTGAATAAAATGTTTCCAAGACAATGATAAAAGAAATATACAGAAAAGACATATACAGATAAGGTACAGATAACATACAGCATAAAGTGGGCATGGTTTACGGAGTGTTTTATGGTGTATTCTAAGGTACTGGAATCAATAGGCTACAGATAAGGTACAGATCACATACAGCTTAAAGTAAAGAAACAATCACTTAACCTGCAATCAATAAACAAGCTCCTCGCTGGCTGGTTACCAATATGGCCAGCACCCAACATGGTGGAATGCAAACAGATGAAGTATAATTCTAAAACAGATAACGTTGGAGCTTAATTCACTTTTACATGCATAGAACTTATATACCTTATATACCTTCTAGCCCAGTGGCCCCTCCTAAAAGGTCTCCGGTGTACAGTATGCATGTACAGTGACCTCAGTCCTTATGAATGTGGCTTTGTACCAGTCTTGTTAACTGTGGAACAATAGGGTCCTGTATCTGTTCGCTACACTAACAAACAATAATTAAAGGGAAAGAACCACTAATATGAAACCTTACAACACTCTGTGGGAGTGATTTACTATGGGCGTGGCCAACAACTTTTAGACAGATTTATTGTTAGAAAATCCAGAAAGTAGCGCAAACGTTGAAGCTACTCTACACTGGCTCATAGTTGGCATATATTTCATTTAGTGGCTTTAGGACTTATATGTGACATATTTATTAAGAAGCATGCACCTTTTAATACATTTCTCACAATTCACTCCAATGATCTTTTTTTTTAAGACTGGTGTAGGAAATGTTATTATGTCTTCCCGTAATTGTGTAGAGGGCTGGGCTAAAGTAGAAATTAAGTACATTTATCTTAGATTGTAAGCTCTTGCAAGAATGGGTGCTTGTTCCACCTAATTGCTCCAAAGACTTTTTGGATTGACCGGTTCCAACACTTGATACAGTGAAACATCAGTCCATACTGGTGTACTATACTGGGTTACATTCAGTAGGGTTGCTTACAGAAAATGGGTGAGAAGGATTAACATGTAGAGCACAGATATTTGGAAGCCAAACAGTGGCATACCTACCATATAGGCAGACCACACAGCTGCTATGGAGCCCGTAAGGAAAAGGGGTCCGCAGTGGAGGAGAGGCCCCGCCCCCTAATTGCTCCGTCTACCTTCCTAAAGCTAAAGGACCTTTGATGATGTCATTATAGGTCCTGTAAGGGAACTGCACAGTGTAATGTGTACTTCCCAGCTTAGAACATTGCATCTGCCAGGACCTGTGATGACATCATCTTCAACATCACAGGTCCTGCAGGATCTAGCAAAGGAACTGCACCAAAAATGGTGTAGTTCCTTGGTTTGAAAGGTACATCTGCCAGGACCTGTGATGACATCATCACAGGTCCTTCAACCCCTAACAGCAAGTATTAGAAGTTCACAATCAGTTCTGCATTGATCCATACAGACTGGAATGGAGTGGTAAGAGGAGGTTCTCCATTTTTCTCTTCATTTGCCCCCACCCATGCCCTGTTTTAATTAATTGCTTACTAGAGATGAGCGAGCATGCTCGGCAGAGCATGCTCGAGTGCCATTTTTGCGTATTTGCGTACGCATTTTAAAATTCCTACGCTATTCATATGCATATTTTAATCTATACGCAAATGAGTACGAATTGCGTACGAATAGCGTACAAATTCAATTTCTCATCTCTATGCTTACTTATATATACTTCAGACAGTTACAGTGACCACTACCTCATAGTCATACACTGTGGTATTAATGTATAACTGACCACATATTTCTGTACACACTGCACCTATTATACCTTCTTTGTTCTTTGTCTCACATCAATACGCTGCTCTCTCTCAATATATATATATATATATATATATATATATATATATATACACACACACACACACACGCTGCATATATCACTCAGTATTATAGATTCAATATGTAAAGATATATAGTATATACAGCAGTGGACTGATATGTGAAGTACAAAGTATAATAGATGCAGTTTGTACAGATATATAGTATATACAGCAGTGGACGGATATGTGAGGTACAAGCTGTACCTCACATATCCGTCCATGCTATATCTGTACACACTGCATCTATTATAACTCGTACCTTACATATCATTACACTACTGTATACACTATATATCTGTACACACTGCATCTATTATACATCATACCTCACATATCAGTACACTATTGTATATACTATGTACCTGAACACACTGCATATATTATACCTCGTACCTCACGTATCAGTACACTATTGTATATACTATATACCTGAACACCCTGCATATATTATACTCCGTACCTCATATATCAGTACACTACAGTATATACTATATACCTGAACACACTGCATATATCATACCCCGTATCTCACATATCAGTACACTACAGTATATACTATAAACCTGAACACACTGTATATATTATACCCCGTACCTCACATATCAGTACATTGCTGTATATGTATTATATGGTATACATTATAAAACGCAGCAGCAAGCATAGTTCATGGAACAAAGGGAGAGGCCTGGAATGGGTATTGTTATGTGCTATAAAAGGGGAAAGGGGGCCCAATTTAGATTCTTGCTATGGGGCCCAGTGATTTCTATGTACGCCCCTGAAGCCAAGGAAGAGGTTAATGCTGGTGCTTAAATTAGATGGTAAATAATCCAGTGCAAGAGTGGAAGTGTGGATACAATAGATATGATACCCAGAGAAAACAATGCCTGGAAGCTGAATATGGTCAATGGTTAAAAAATAGGATGGAGGAAAAGTTATGTGAAACCAAAGGAAAACGAAGTGACAGGAAACAACATACAAATGAGACGAGGTGAGGACCTAAGGAGAGAGGTTACCAGTTTTAAGTGTGCTGATAGCCCGAGTTCCTAGGTCATGGGAATTCGAAAAATGAATGGGTAGAAGCTTTTACTATAAACCGGTATTAAGGTGGGACACTGAAGATAGCATTTAAATTAACCTTGCTGTTTATATCCAGACAACCTCTGGTTATGCTTCTTGTTAGGACTGTGCTTGCATTAAATAATATAATTAATATGTATATACTGTAAATGGATCAGGAATTATAGGTATCTTATTGGCATAGAGGGGACTGGTCTACCCCACCCAGAACCCAAGCTATGCTTTAAAGACGACCTGTTGCCCTCCCTGATGTCCATTTTAGTAATTACTTACATCCCTTATGTAATTAAAATTATTGGGCATCTATTCTTATGACTCTATGTTGTGCTCTTACTTTATTATTCCTGGTAAAAGTTATGAATGACTTTCCAGCAGTTCACAATGAAGGTCCATCTGTGTAGGACACCACCAGTTGGAGAGATGTCGTACACAGCCTGACATTATCAAATCAGTGCTGCTCAACAGGCTCAAAAATACTAAAGTAAGGATACAATAAAGTCCACAGATTTCTCTGTTGTGAGGTATATGGTTAATGAAAAATTCACATACAATGGAGGATGCCGGCAGCGGACCACATGTACCACAAGGACATTGTACACACAGGATAGCCAAATGTGCGGATGTGACAAACTATATAAAACAAAAATTCACAGAAAATGGTGCACTACAACGGTAAATGCAATTGACAATATATGGCTAAACCCTCACACTGATATTAAAATGAGATTTTTGCCAATATATTCTTATATCAAGAACATACCGGAGCCCGAGCACCGCGTCAAAATATCTCAAGTGGTACGGGACCTAACGTTAACCCTACATGCCGTTGGGCATTTTCAGATGAAAGCTTGGGAAAGGTATCAGTATCATTCAGCTAAGCTAGCCCTGCAAAGTACTATACCTGGTTTAAAGGGGTTGTCCGGGTACAAAGCTGAACCCAGGCATACCCACATTTTCACCCAGACAGCCTCCCTATTATGAGAAGTTCATGCTCCGATGCTCTCCTTTGCCCTATGCTGAATCACGCAGAGCAAAGGCTTTTTATGGAGATCGGTGACGTACTGGGCTCTCCATAGGGACTGCTAGGCGGAGGCTTTAACATAAACAAAGAAGCCCTTGCCAAAGAAACTTACAAAGAAATGCTCTTAGTGACAAAGTAATTTGTCACAAAGCGAATTTCTTCATGAAATTCGGAGAAGCAGCCGAATCAAAATTTTCAAAACTTTGCTCAACACTAGTTATTTCCATAAGTTATTGTGAGCCAAAACCAGGAGAGGGTCAAAAACCCAGAACAGGTGCAAGTCTTTCCATTATACCTTATCTCTGTGGAGGCTCCCCTACTGGTTTTGGACCACAATAACTGATGGAAATAGCTGATCAAATAACTGAAGTGTGTACTCAGCCTAAGCAGTATTGCATATTTTTATTAGTATTTTGACAATAGTTTTGTATTTATTTGGAGGTTGTGTTCTTTCGTTAAGATGTCACAATAGTGGCTAATGTCTGCTAATGACTAATTTTCAGCAGATGGGATACAAATCACATAACAAAGAAACCATGAGGAGACTTTTTGAGTGTCTCTTCAAAGGACCAAACTCTGTCTTCTCTTCTGTCTCTTGTGGACATCTTCTCCAAAGAATGCAGCATTTAACTGTGCCATAAAGTCTAGAAACAGATTTGTGTGCATGCTTGTCATGATTATGTACATAAGTCTTACAGTATTTGGGGTTATTCAGGGGCGTAGCTAAAGGCTCATGGGCCCTGGTGCAAGAGTTCAGCTTGCCCCCCCCCCATCTTCCCTCAGCGCTGGTGCACCTAGCTTTTCTGCTGGCCAAGTCAAAAATTGAACCCCCCCCACCCATACCAAATTCTCACCCTAACCTTATCCCTCCTAACATTACGTGCATCACTACAGAACATACAGGGTAAGGCTACATTCACTTCAATGGGTCAGCAAAAAATGCGAACAGCACACTGTGTGTTATCCGCATCCGTATATCCGTTCCGTAGCCCCGCAAAAAAAATAGAACATGTCCTATTTTTGTTCGTTTTGCGGACAAGGATAGGCATTGTTACAGCGGATCCGCCAAAAACGGATGCCATACGGAACATCATCCGTTTTTTTTTGCGGATCTGCAATTTGCAGACCGCAAAACACAACGTTCGTGTGAATGTAGCCTAATACAGCGCCCCATACCTCGTACATCCAGTGACATCTCCTCTGATGTAGATGTTCTCTTTCCTCAAAAAAATCTTAGTTAACTACTTTTCCATCATCCTCCCGTCTTCTGGACAAATCATCCTACCACCCCCAGTACTGTGCCACTAGTAACACACAGATAGTGCCCTTCAATAATTATTGGCACACAGTGTCCTAAAATAACTGCGCCCAGCAAATAGTGTCCCTGACAGTAATAGTGTAAACATTACGTCCCCCAGAAACAACTGCGCTGATACTGTGCCAGGGTGCCCCCCACAGTAATAGTGCCCCCCAAATTCCCAACTAATAATTCTCTGCCAGAGTGCACTTGTTAGTAATAGTGCCCCCAACAGTACTAATGTCCCCACTGTGCCCCAGAAGTAATAATGCTTCCATAGTGCCCATACTAGTAATAATGTTCCCCAGAGAACCCCAGAAGTAATAATTCTCCTTATAATGTGACAGTACAAATGGCCATGTGTGCCAGTGCAAAAAAAACCCTTTTAATGCCCCCAGTTGAGCTAATGTCCCCATAGTGCCCCCATAATGTGCCAGTATAAAATATCCCTAAATAGTGCCCCCCCGTAGATGCCCCCGCCCCCATAGAACCCAACATAATGTGTCCCAATATACAGAGACCCCCATATAAAATACCCCTTTTTTGTGGCCTCAGTAGATGCCCCCATAGTGCCCCCCAATAATGTGCCAGTAAGAAGAGCCCCCATAGTTCCCCAATAATGTGCCAGAAGTGCTCCCAAAATCCACCCCTAATAATGTGCCAGTAAAAATTGTCCCACCTCCATAGATGCCCCCCAAATCATGTGCCAATAAGAAATGCCCCAAGTGCCCCCATGTGCCAGTAAGAAATGCCCCCAGTGCCCCCATGTGCCAAGAAATGCCCCCAGTGCCCCCATGTGCCAAGAAATGCCACCAGTGCCCCATGTGCCAAGAAATGCCCCCAGTGCCCCAGTGTGCCAGTAAAAAATGCCCCCAGTGCCCCCATGTTCCAGTAAGAGAAATGCCCCCAGTGCCAATAAGAAATGCCCCCAGTGCCCCCATGTGCCAGTAAAAAAATTCCCCAGTGCCTCCCATGTGCCAGTAAAAAATGCCCCAAGTGCCCCCATGTGCCAGTAAGAAAGGCCCCCAGTGCCCCCATGTGCCAATAAGAAATGCCCTCAGTGCCCCCATTAAGAAGAGCTCCGGTCCGTTTGCATCATACAAAAAAATAAACACTTATACTTACCTCCATCAGCGATGCGATGCAGGCCTCTTCCGGCCTGTGTCCCGCGCTGTAGCCTATCAGATGAATGGGGAAGGGAGACGCCTCTCCCTCCCCTGCCCCGAAGCACAGGCATCCTGAGGACGGCGATACAGATGAATATGGAGATGAGCGCTTCCACAATGGAAGCGCTCATCTCCCTCTGCCCTGCCGCCGCCGTTGCCTCCTAACTGTGACCAGGGCCGCACCGCACCTCTGGGCCCCCCTGGCTTAGGGGCACGCTCGCAACTGCGACCGCTGCGACCCCTATAGCTACGCCACTGGGGGTAACTGTTAAAGGTTATTCTGTTTAGAACTCACCTCAAAAAGATCCAAACAATATTATCATCTGAGTGAATCGCAAACCCTTAGAGTGGCATCTTGGTTGAGAATCAAAAGGTTCTATTAGAGACCCCATGGATGATAATTTTCAGTTTTGGTTGCTATTTAAAAAGGACCTGTCACCCCTCCTGACATGTCAGTTTTAGTTGCTACTTGCATTCCCTATATAATAACAATTCTGGAGCATCTATTCTTATGGCTCTATGTTGTGCCATTCCTTTATTATTCTTACTAGATGTTATGAATTACTAGAAGTTTACAATGAAGCCCATGATGTACATTGCCAGTTGGGGGGTTGTCCCTGCACAGTCTGTCATTATCCAATCAGTGCTGCCAGTGTCAAACTGTGCAGGGACACACCTCCAACTGGTAACACCCATCTGGACTTCTAGCAGGAATAATAAAGGAATAGTACATCATAGAGTCATAAGAATAGATGCTCCAGACTTGTTATTACATGGGGGATGCAAGTAGTTACTAACACAGACATGTCAGGAGAGGTTATAGGTCGTCTTTAATGCTACCTCATAAGTGCACAGCTATGATTAGTGCTGTGTCCTTCCCTCATGTTCTCACACTGCAGCTCTGTATGTTAAGATTGGCTACTGTGGATAAGCATAAGCCCAGCAAAAACAGAATTATGGTGTAAAATGCACCAAAAAGAATGGTGTTTTGATTTGCGATAAATATGAACTGTCTTCTCCAGAATTTTCACCATAAAGAATGCATCATGCCAGAAATGAATTATAATTTATCATCCCCTTATCAGCAGAAATTAAGCCAGATTATGTGGTGTTTTGTCAAAACCAACTCGTCAAGGAAACAAGTGGTAGGTAAGTATTAAAACAGGATGCGTTTTATATAAAAATATAATATGCTTCAAAATTTGCAAGTGCAGTCTGGCAGGGGTTGGCTGAAATGGCGCATTTTGGTTTTAAAAAGTTGCATTTTAGTGCCATTGGTGTTAAAATGTCGCAAATAGAGAAAAATAGGCAGATAATCAAGTTTATATATTATTAAAAAGTCACATTTTAAAAGTGGCGCGGGTTTTTTTTGGTCCAAATTACGCCATTATTCATAAATGTCCCCCACTCATTCTCTGAAACGGAGTGCTGCCAGTTTTTCTCTCTGGTTGTTTAACTTAATTACAGACTTTGGGGACCATTGACTTAGACAATGGATGGGTTCTTGGAAATTTTTGGAAACTTCAGAAAACATATAAACTTTTCTTGGAATTGTGTGCGTTTGCAGTCTTTATGGATGATAAATGAACTTTCAAATTGTTCACCCTCCATAGTTTATCCTGACAATGACCTGCTTTTTCTTGGCTCTTGCCAGTTCCAATAATATGAAAAAATTGCAAAATTCAGTACCATGTGAGCCAGTAGAAAATGCCTTATTGCTCTCAATAAGAGAAACTAAATAATAGTCTTGGAGTTATGATATCTTCTGAAATAAATAAGCCATGTTAAACTGCAGGGTCTTTTCATCAGGCATGTTATAGCATAGTATCTAAAAGATATACATACAGTATATTCATAAAAGCATAGAGGAGTCGTTTCCTAACTGTAAAACTATTAGACTACTTTCACACTAGCGTTAATATTTTCCGGTATTGAGATCCGTCATAGGACGTAAAAAAAAAAAAATGTTTCCATTTTGTCCCCATTCATTGTCCATGAGG
This sequence comes from Rhinella marina, assembly GCA_900303285.1. Lineage (NCBI taxonomy): Eukaryota > Metazoa > Chordata > Amphibia > Anura > Bufonidae > Rhinella > Rhinella marina. Next base: position 39,779 of record ONZH01001696.1, read on the forward strand.
ACAAAACATAACTGAACAGAATGGAGTGCTCCAAAATGCATTCCGTTCTTATACTGGAGAGCAAACAGCAGAATGATGCGGTTTTATTTCGTCATGGGATGCGGAGCAAGACGAATCCGTCATGACCCACAATGCAAGTCAGTGGGGACGGATCTGTTTTTCTCTATCACCATAGAAAACGGATCCGTCCACCAATGACTTTCAAATAGAGTTAATGATGGATCTGTCTTGGTTATATTAAAGATAATACAACCGGACCCGTTCATAATGGATGCAAATGGTTGTATTATCAGTAACTGAAGCGTTTTTGCTGAACCCTGCCGGATCCAGCAAAAACGCTAGTGTGAAAGTAGCCTTACTGTCACGAGTGGTCTTGCGTCTGGAATCAGACGTTCTGCGCGGCTTTCTAAGTGACAGGTTGGACAGGCTATTCCCTGTGGTTTGGGTGCTGTTCACCACACCCCTTTCCCTCAGCTGTTGCCGCTGGGCAATTAGCTGTCTCCTACTTACCTCTTCCTCTCCCAGTATCCCTTGCGGTTTATATCTGCTTCATACCTGGTTGAGAGTGGTGTGGATCTCGGCTGAGATCCTGTTGCTGAGTTCTACTTAAAGTTAAGTGTTTTCCCTTCCTTTTGTTATTCCTGTTTGAGTCTCCTGTTCCTCCTTACGCTTGGAGGAACGGGTTACTCTCTTGTGTCATTAGACTGCAGGGTGTTCTAGGGTTTATTCAGATTAGGTTCCTGTGTATGAGCTTTCCTACCACCCGGGTTAGTTCATACTGGTAGCCAGCTAGGGCCTAGTCTTAGGGTCCCCTGCAGGAGGTGACCAGTTCCCTGGTTTTGTCTGTTCCCATCCCTCATACGCTCGGTGTGGCTTTTCCCCCCACTCCCGAGCGTGACACTTACTTTGTTTCTTTTATTGAAAGTGGTGAGATTGTTGCACAAAGTACTGGGACGACAAAGGCCAAGGTATTCAGCGTTTTGGGAATTGTACAATGAGGTCCAGTATAAGTATCTGCTCCACAGCCAGAGTGTATCAGGTTTAATGGATGAATGGCCAGCCACTTTTATAGTGAAGGCTGTATTGCCTAATAGCAATGTATTTTATCTCCAGATTAATTTCACTTGCGTATTTGAGAGTTACATGTTGAAATGACCACTCACTCAGGACTCCTCAAGGGAGACGTAGTCCTGGGGAACACCCATGATTGTCCAGTTGTGGAAAGTTCCTGATAAATCCAGATGAGGAAATACTTGGAAGAAAGACAATTTTGTGATTCATTTGAGTCACGGTGAATACTGGGGGTAGGATGGATCACATGAAGTCACTATCTATATGTGATTGTGCTAATTGCTACATTGTAAAGCTGCACATATTAATAGGTCACGATTGGGCCAGTAAATGTTCAATGCTTTGACAGATAGAGAAATATGATCTCTGGTTGTCAGAAAGATCACTGATTGGGAACAATGTGTTCCATGTTAAGGAGCTTCACTTGCTCAGTTCATGTACTTATTATTATAATACCCCTGTCGTGATGGATTTAATTAGGTCAACGTTAACGAGAACCCTGAAGAGTTACAACCCATTAACTGTATCCTCAACAGACAAGTATATTGTTTCATTGCTCAGAAGAATAGTCATTGTGCTGGAGCTGGTCCAGCTATGAGTGAACTACAGACCTTAAAGGGGTTTTCCAGGACCACTCAAACATATCAAACACTTCTGCCATTTAGTATACTTACCCTTCTGCCATAATTTTGCCTACCGCCGCACGACTTTATACATCATAGGCTCTTAGTTGTAATCTGACGTATAAAAGCGTTGGGTTACATTGCGATCTGCTGGTGTCCTGTGGTACTGCAGATCACCTTGACCGCGCTATCATTAGACAGCTGTGGTCACAGTAAGGATCCCGGAGACCAGTAGAAGTGGTCATTCTGTGTGGCATCATTGTAGCAGGGTGCTACAATGATCCATCTCAGTTTAAGGTGTAAAATGAGGCAGGGGAGCGCTTGTCTTCATGTGAGAGCACCACCTGCTGGCTGAAAAATTAACTGTGAGGCTGCAGGCTGTGAATTAACTCTTTTGTGCCCTGACTGTGGCAGGAAGGGGTTAATTCACTCTTTTTTATTTAAAAAAAATGAATAAATAAATGAAATAAATAAATAATTTATAAAACGTGAAATAAAGAAAAAAGCAATAGCTAATGTTACTAGAGGAGATGAGCAAAGTATTCAAAAATTCGAGTTGGCTGTTTTGCCGAATTTTAAAAAAAAATTCGCCCTTGTGGCGAAGCACATTTCTTTGTAAGTAGTGGGTGCAATGACAAATCACAATAGGCGTATATCTGGCGCTTATTCTGACCCACACCATGTTGTGCCAAAATCTGCAACTTCTTCCCCGCTCACGCCAGGTCTAAAGAAGTGGGCGTGGCATGGTCGGGAAAGAGGACAGGCCGGCAGGTCCGTCTCAGTCATGATTTTCTATGCCTGGTTTAGGCATAGAAATTAGTCGAAATGTAAGCCATCTATGAAGCTTATATTCAGAATGTAGAGGCTGGTGCTATAGGAGATGTTAAGACCAGAGTCTAAAACGCCGCTCTTAATAAATGTGCCCCTGGGTGTTTTTGTGATGACTCATTCTTAAATAACAAAGTGACTGTTCTAAATAGCTCAAAGGGTTAAATAAAAGAAAAGTTTTAAAAACTGCAAGATGCAATATTGAGCCTGACATCTAGAACTAAGGTTCTTATCCCTTCTAACATTGGATCGTTCACCCAAATAGATTTTAGTCACAAAATGTATGTTGTGAAGTGAGCCGGTCTTGCCAGGAGAAACACTTATTCCTACAGTACAAGTTCAGGATAATAATTCCGAGGCTGGATGTGACATAGCCGGAGCTGTCAACCACACACAACTGAATTATGGTAGCGATACAAAATCAGTGACACATTTTAACTAAAAAGTGGTTTTAGTGAACCATCTTTTACATATAAATCAAACAATGGCTAATTTTCTTTCATGAACCTTTGAGAAGGAATTTACACTATCACATTGTAAATGTTTTATCTGGCATCGCTCCTTATCCCAGAAAACGCCAAGTCTCATTACACTGCAAACCACTGAAGGGCAGGAATACAGTAATGATAGGCTTCATTCACACGACCGTATTTTGTTTCCGTGTCCGTTCCGTTTTTTTTGCGGACCGTATGCGGAACCATTCATTTCAATGGGTCCGCAAAAAAAAAACCGGAAGGTACTTCGTGTCCATTCCGTTTCCGTATGTCCGTATTTCCATTCCGCAAAAAAGATAGAACATGTCCTATTCTTGTCCGTTTTGCTGACAAGGATAGGCATTGTTACAATGGATCCGCAAAAAAAACACAAACACGGATGCCATACGGAACGCAATTTGTGGACCGCAAAACACATACGGTCGTGTGAATGAAGCCTTAGACTGGTTTATTCTATAATATACAAGAGATGGCTTAAATCTATCTATCTAATATCTATCTATCTATCTAATCTATCTATCTATCATCTATCTATCTATCTAGAAAAAAAGTAATTCCACGGCACTCCCAAGACTGTAGTCAAAGTAGATGTTCTTTATTCACCAGAGCGCTGGTGAATAAAGAACATCTACTTTGACTACAGTCTTGGGAGTGCCGTGGAATTACTTTTTTTCTATGTTATTTAGGAGGTTGGATCACCTCCTGAGCCGCTGGCACACTATTCTACTCCTCTACAGCGGTGCTGCTTCCATTTTTCTATTCTATTCTATTCTATCTATCTATCTATCTATCTATCTATCTATCTATCTAATATCTATCTATCTATCTATCTAAATACTAAACAGAGAATGGCAGCAGCACTAGATAAGCCATGACACATAAAATGAACATGAGGTGGATGTGTGAAAAGGTAAAAAAGCATAACTGCTATGTAGTAAGTAATATGGAAGCTCTTAGCGCATATAAATGATCATAAATATGTCGGGCTCATCCACCAACGATCAAGGTGGCTTCCAATCGGATGAGTCCTACACTAACACTGACCTGCATCCTACACAAACCAGCAGGCCCATATCAGGAGAACATCATACCTGGTCAGAAGCTGCACCAGTGTGAACAGGAGTGCTAAATTCCCAGAGGAGGCCAATCCTCCTCTATATATACATAAGGACAAAGAACGGACAGCACCTCCTAGAGTCAGGTGCAAGCTACCTATTGGCTAATTAAATACTAAACAGAGAATGGCAGCAGCACTAGATAAGCCATGACACATAAAATGAACATGAGGTGGATGTGTGAAAAGGTAAAAAAGCATAACTGCTATTACTTACTACATAGCAGTTATGCTTTTTTACCTTTTCACACATCCACATCATGTTCATTTTATGTGTCATGGCTTATCTAGTGCTGCTGCCATTCTCTGTTTAGTATTTAATTAGCCAATAGGTAGCTTGCACCTGACTCTAGGAGGTGCTGTCCGTTCTTTGTCCTTATATCTATCTATCTATCTATCTATCTATCTATCTATCTATCTATCTATCTATCTATCTATCTATCTAATATCTATCTATCTATCTAATATCTGTCTATCTATCTATCTAATATCTATCTATCTATCTATCTATCTATCTATCTATCTATCTATCTATTTATTTATCTTTTGCAGGGGTTACGACCATCGCTGCTGCACTGATATGAGGTGGCCAGCGATTTTTCATGTAGTGTTCAAGCACGACCACCACTGATGGATTGCAGGGTGGTCATAACCCTGTGTTGGAAAAATGAATCCAGCCAGAAAAGGAGGCAATATGGACAATCACAATAAGTTAGTAAGTGCCTTGTAGTAACTTTCTCTATATGATAAATGCCATTTGCAGAAGTGAGACAACCTCTTTAATGTTTTTTTCTTTGCAGGGTGCAGTCCGGTCTTGTGTGACCCGGTCTAATAGTATGGCCGTGACTGGCACCTTAGAGTGTGTTTAGATGGTGGTGTGGTTGGCATGGTTGAAGCCACCTTTATAAAGGCCTTAAAATGGCATATGTTTTACTGAGGTGTTTGAACCATTGAGGTTTTTACAGATGAAACATCTATTACATATAATAAGTTTTAACTGCCCTCAGCTATACAGTCTGAACACAACCTAAGGGCTTGTACACACAGCCGTTGTGTGGCTGTGGCCGTATTGCGGCCCGCATACGGCGGGTCCGCAATACACAGGCACCGGCCGTGTGAACCCCGCATCACGGATCGCGAACCCATTCTCTTGAATGGGTCCACAATCACGGAGATGCGGTGCGGTGCCGAACGGAGGCACGGATCGGAACCCCATGGAAGCACTATGGATTGCTTCCGTGAGGTTTCTGTCCGTGCCTCCGCACCGCAAAAACATAGAATGTTTTTGCGGTGTGGACAGTCGGATGCGGATCGCGGATCCCATTGAAGTGAATGGGTCCGTGATCCGCATGAGGAAGAACCACAGTAGGTGCCAATGTACTGCGGACTGCAATTTGCTATCCGCAGCATGGGCACGGCCACACAATGGCCGTGTGAACAAGCCCTAAGGCTGTACTCACATGTTATGCCTGCAAGGTGGGTTTGGTTGAAGTTTTCCAAAATCCCAGCAAAAACGGATGTGGTTTTCCACAATTGTGGAAACCACAGCAAAAACCACACCACAACCTTATATACAAACCTTAGGGTGTATTCAGACAGTGCAGTAAAAACCATATCAAAACGGTCTCAGAAGAAACTGAAGACTGTTCTCTCTTGACTTTCAGTGTGGTTGTGGTTTTTTAAGTTGACAATAAATGAAGTTTCATCTGAGACTCCATTGATCACTAGAATGAGGATCCCTGTGTGAATGGAGGCTTAGTATACAACGTGACTGCTTCACTTACTGTCTATAGGACTGCCGAGTACTTGGCTTGGATATCTCTGGTAGTCCTTCAAAGTGAATGGTTTGGTGGTGAACCCCTTTAATTATTTATTTTACCCCCAAAAATGCATTAAATAACATGTATTTCAAATTCCTTTAGTGGTGACCCCCAGCAGAAGTTCCCAGTGTTTAGTCCCTGTTCTGTGTGTGTCCTAAGATGATGTCAGGCTTTTTTGGGAGCCATTGTTCCATCGTGTCATCCAAGCTGCCCTACAGCCAAGCACAAAATACGTGATGAAAAAGAAGACACAATGTACTGACATAAATTACATTGTTTCACACTGTACATACATAACGCAAATACATGTCCATTATGCATCTGCAAGCACTTAGTTTATTGGTGTTTCAGAATAGTTTCCACATTTAGCTGGGGGGGAGCACAGCATTTTCCTTTTGTATTTTACGCAGTTTTTAAACGTCATTGTTTTTTGTTATTTGGAAAACGTTAACTTTCTAGACAATAAAAAAAGAACTGCCAAGACATGATTATGAGCGCTCAGAAAATCAGTTAGGCTGGGTTTACATCTGGGTTGTGAACTCTGACAATCTGTGCCAGTGGAGGAACAGACTGCCAGAGTTCACTGTATGCGGCACAGGCAGATACCACCATGCACTACTGGATCCCCATTCACTGTAATGGGATCCATTGGTAATCCGTCTGGTTTCCGGCATACATGCTGACTTTCGGAGAGACCATAAAATGTTGCATGTTTTCTGTCCGGCTGAAATGCGGCATGTACGCCGGACACAGTGACTGGATTACAGTGCCGGAGTTCACAACGCAGATGGCCTTAAAGGGAAACTTCAATCAGAACTGAAAACACTTTTTGCAGCAGTACTATGCCGTTGAAAATTAAATACAAAAATGTTATCCTTCTATAGCGGCTAACAGAAATGATAAGATAGGGAATCCATTGTCAGTTCACAGTTCCTGTGAGAAGCAGATGTTATCTGAAGAGTAATTCCCATTATTAATAGTAGGTGTAGATGAAGATGCCCACAGGAGATCATTGCATTGATTAGGCTTTATGCACACGACTGTATCCGTTTTGAGGTCTGCATACCGATTTTGTTGTATCTTCTGCTTTTGACGCCATAACTGAAATCTACTCTAGTCAAAAGCTTAAGGAAGAGGCCATGTGAGTCATGGAGTGCCTGGCCTCTTCTAACAGATGACGAGCAGCGGTCCTGGGTGTCATGCTTTCCTTCCTCACCCATTTTCCCCCATTTTAGGATGATGACCTGTTCCTGAGAAAGTCATCAATATTAATTCCTGCATAATCCCTTTAAAAGGGTCAATATATCAGTCTTATATAGCTTGGTGGTGGATGGGAAGCAGTTATTAAAGCCCATAGCAAAGTTCTCCCGATCCCCTGCATACACATGCATACTCAGCTGATGAGTACAGTAAGCCACTGCCTGACACCTCTTATGGTATCTTACCTGCCGTGAGAACACAGAATCAGTCATGCTGAAATCTGATGTTCTTTTAGTTGGGAATTTATCATGAGGTGCATATTTGAAGTCGGTTTTGCAGTAGACTGCGATGGCGCGCTTTATGCCAAATTTATCAAATGTTGCATGTTGTTCCATAAATTTGTCTAATCCTTAAACCTAACACTTTTGTATAGAAGAACTCCTCCAGTTTTCCTACTCCACTCTCCTCCTGAAGTAAGATTGCAACTTAAAAAAAAAAAAAAAGTCTCAATGATAAATCTGGAGTAAAATTCATTAACATAGCTAACCACACCCACTTTCCCACCCATATTTCAATACTGGAGTGAGTGGGGTAAAAATGCAAAAAGTCACAAAATTGTTGCACAAGTGAGTGCAAAAAGTCACAAAAGCCATATTATACAACTTTTTGAAGACATTCTGGAGTAAAGGCATGATAAACCAGGGCCTTAGTGCGTATCGCCACCTTTAGCCCAATTATGAAATTATCTTTCAAGGTTACTAATCCCACTCTAACAGTCATCCATGGGTCAAGTCTAAATGATGCAATGTTCTAGAGTTAAAACCATTCTTGCCTTCTCTCAAATATTTCACTTCTGATGGACTCCAAACCATCTGGTAATTCCAAATGAATATAGTAATTTAAATTATTGTCCAAAAATGCTAGATATGGATAGATAGATAGATAGATAGATAGATAGATAGATACCTTTTTATATGCATACATTACTTTATATTCTCTTCATATATTATTTTCGATTCATATATATTTTATATATTGATGGATTCTGAAGTGTAATATATTCTCAACATTAATGTAAACTAATAGTTTAACTCCAACTCTCTTTAACTGGATTTTTTCATTCCCTATGAAGGCTATTACAGCTCCTTTGAGTATAAATGGTGTGAATTATCTGGTTTTTGTCTGTGACTGCTCTGTGCTGCAGTGAAAGCCATTTCATCGTGAGTCATTGTCCTTGGAGAGCCCAGTAAGACCTGCATATTACCAGGTCCAGCTCCCCAGCCAGGGAATGGCTAGAAATGCATTAGTATTAGGAGGTGGCAATAGTTTCATGTCCCTTACTTTGGACTTTTATGCATCTTTTTATATACAGCTTGGCTTCAATCCATGATGTTTTCTATTAACACCTACATTTCCTGTTACACATAGGTCACAATTGTTACCCATTTGGGTATTTAACCGTTCAACAACGAGTTCTGAGCATCTTTTCCTCATTTTGTTTCTGTTTTGCACTCTTTTAAAGAATTTTCTTGAAGCACAGCTGTTAGACAGCCTCCCTGTGAAATATCCACGAAACAGTCGTGCCAAACTGTCTCTTGTGCAGGTCTGCCAATAAACGCTACCATTAAAATCCTCTGCAAGTAAAAATAATAATCCTCGACTGTTTTCAATATCTTAATTGTCTGGTTTAAGTGGATGTAAAAATAAGTAAAAGAAATAGAGAACAAAACTAATTTAATGTGGCATCCGACAGTCCGGCACTTGATAAAAGCCAGCTCTAGATGTTTTAAAATATCTTTTAGGGTTCCTTCAGACACAGTTTGTTTTGTTCACTGCATTTTTGGGTCTAAAAAAGGCTCAAAAACACCTGACTTGATTAGCATTTTGTGCAGCATTTTTCAGGCAGTTTTGTGATGTTTTGCCAATATAGTGTGTTTTGGCACTTGGTGCTTTTTAATGCTGTTTTTGCATGCTGCCCATTTTTTAGACTGAAGTATGATCTATGGGAGCAAAATACCAGGTAATGAGGAAAAAAAACATCAGCCCTATTGCAAATTGCTGGTACTACAGTCCCTCCCTTTCCCTGTGGTTGACTTTGCCCATTTCAGAGGACTGATGGCTTGTGCCAAACCAAGGTGGAGATTCCCAAGCCTTCATTACTTCTCTAAAAAGAGCTGTACCAGCCCTGTATACATTGAGCAGAAGGTGGGCCAGTCCTTAAGCCTGTCAGTGTCTGGTACAGTACACGGCAGCGCCGATGTATGGAGCTGTGACTATGGTCAAGGACCATATATGTCCTTTATGGCCCAGTGGGTAAATGTGGTTCCTGCCAAGGCACACCAGCAATTTGGTCAGGTGATGGCAATGCCGCCTCCATGTTCTCATGCTGTGATTCCAGTGCCAATGCCCCCCTCTGCCTCCTCATCCTCCACCTGGTCCTCAGCCTCCACTGTAGGCACAGTTCTGAGTGGTCCTCCAGGATACCAACTATGCAGTGCAAGGAACTTTTCCACGTCATCAACCAAGAAATCGAATGCTGGCTGTCTCCTCGCCAAATGAAGATTGAAACCATGGTCACTGATAATGGGAAGAACATTCTATCGGCACTCTGTCAAGAAGGGATAACCCATGCGCCCTGCATAGCGCATGTCTTTAATCTGGTTGTAACCCGGTTCCTGAAGTCTTCCACCCAACTGCAAGATGTCTTTAAAATGGCCAAGAAACTGTGCATGCACTTCATCCACTCTTACTGTGCAAAACAAACCGTCCTTGAGCTGCAAAGACAGAATAGTGTTCCCCAACATCACCTCATATGCTACGTTTCCACACATTGGGACTCCACCCTCCACTTGTTGGACTGACTATATGTGCAGAGGAAGGACGTGAATGATTTCTTGATGATGCAGGCTGACAGGGGTACTCCCCTGTGTAACTTTAACATTAGCCAGTGGCAGTTCATGGGTGACACCTGCCGTTTGCTTGGGCCCTTTGAGGAGGCCACTTTATTTTTCAGTCGCCAGGACTATGGGATGAATGATATAATTCCACTCCTTGATGTCCTGGAGTAGATGCTGAGGCACCTACATCTCATGGCCACCTGAGTCCTGTGGGGGCTGAAGTGGCGGAGGAGGACATTTACGCCCAGGAAATATATAGAGAAATAGGTGGTTTATCTGCACAAGCAACAGGAGAGGAGCAGGAGGAGCTGGAGGGTGATGAGAAAGACCAGGTAGACGACCCAGACAGACAGTGGCAGTATGCAGTGGAGATGGAGGCAGGGAGTTCTTCTGAGTCCCTTGCGCAAATGGCCAGAAATGAGAAATGAGACTGCTCTTTCACAATTTAGTAGAATCAGTGGCTAACAGGTTAACTAGCAACCCATATGGATACAGCAGACGGTGTAAAATGAGACCGTTCTTTCACTCTTTAGTAGAATCTTGGGCCACTGCACGGTTAAGTACATTATACCTGACATTAACATTGACCTGAAAGGCTGAGTGCACACTTCAGTTATCTGGTTAGTTAATTCCAGCAGTTACTGTATGGTGAGCCAAAATGAGGAGGCATCCTACTCGCAAGATAAGGTATCATGAAAAGATCTGCACCTATTCTATGTTTTGGACTCCTAACTGACCAAATAATTGAAGTGTGAACTGAGCCTAATAGTGACGTATGCTAAATGTGTGTGACCTACCTGCCATACTGATGCACAATAACTGTTTCACTACCAGAAAGAACTAGCTATGCATGTTGCTGCAATGCACAGTGATGTACACCAAGATACATGTTCACATATTTGATTTAACACCCTTTGTGGCAAATTAATTTGGAACGAATCATACTTTTTTGGAAATTTTGGTGAAGCGTCCAAATTGAATTTTTGAAAAGTTGGCTCATCTTTAGGGTCCATTCATATGTCTGTTTTCGGATCCGCAAAACACATGCAGACATGTGAATGGACCCTTAGACTGTAGCACTATAACTATCTAGTTATGTGGAATAGTTGCAGGCATTTCATGCAGAGTGTGGATTATATTTTTAAAAAAACCTCATCCACTTTGCTACTACTGTAAAGTGCTGCAGATTTTCCATGTGGAAATCTATTGCAGAAAATCTGAGGCATTTCTACCACGTTTGGCCATCCCCTTAGAAGTAAGATTTTAATTTAAGTTATTTTTAAGCTTATACTAAATCGGTATATTTACAGCTATTTTGTTCCGTGGAGGATGTCTATATATAAATAACACACCATAAATTAGCAGTTGCATACATTCAGGACCCAAAGTAGTAGTAGGTGAGAGGCTACAGAAGACAGGCTAAAATAATTCAAGGAATGTGGACTTCATTTTTTTTCTTAATCACATATTAATCTAAATTGGGTCACTGTCACTAGTGGGGTACCACAGGGGTCTGTATTGGGTCCTATTCTCTTCAATATATTTATTAATGATATTGTAGAAGGTTTGCATAGTAAAATATCAATTTTTGCAGATGACACTAAACTGTGTAAAGTAATTAACACAGAAGAGGACAGTGCACTGCTACAGCAGGATCTGGATAGACTGGAGGCTTGGGCAGAGAAGTGGCAGATGAGGTTTAACACTGACAAATGTAAGGTTATGCATATGGGAAGGAATAATGCAAGTCACCAATACATACTAAATGGTAAAGCATTGGGTAACTCTGACATGGAAAAGGACCTAGGAATTTTAGTGAACAGTAAACTAAGCTGTAGAAGCCAGTGCCAGACAGCTGCTGCCAAGGCCAATAAGATAATGGGTTGCATCAAAAGGGGCATAGATGCCCGTGATGAGAACATAGTCCTGCCACTTTACAAATCACTAGTCAGACCACACATGGAGTACTGTGTACAGTTCTGGGCTACTGTGAACAAGGCAGACATAGCAGAGCTGGAGAGGGTTCAGAGGAGGGCAACTAAAATAATAACTGGAATGGGTGGACTACAGTACCCAGAAAGATTATCAAAATTAGGGTTATTCACTTTAGAAAAAAGACGACTGAGGGGAGATCTAATAACTATGTATAAATATATCAGGGGTCAGTACAGAGATCTCTCCCATCATCTATTTATCCCGAGGACTGTGACTGTGACAAGGGGACATCCTCTGCGTCTGGAGGAAAGAAGGTTTGTACATAAACATAGAAGAGGATTCTTTATGGTAAGAGCAGTGAGACTCTGGAACTCTCTGCCTGAGGAGGTGGTGATGGTAAGTTCACTAAAAGAGTTCAAGAGGGGCCTGGATGTATTTCTGGAGGGTAATAATATTACAGGTTATAGTTACTAGAGATGGGTCGTTGATCCAGGGAGTAATTCCGATTGCCTAATTGGAGTCGGGAAGGAATTTTTCCCCCTAAAGTGAGGAAAATTGGCTTCTACCTCACAGGGTTTTTTTTTGCCTTCCTCTAGATCAACCTGTAGGAAAACAGGTCGAACTGGATGGACAGATGTATTTTTTCGGCCTTACAAACTATGTTACTATGTAAATGTGAATATTCTATGTAAAAAAAACAAAAGATGGATGTTTTTCATTTTTTGATGCCACTCCTTGTATTGTAGTGCCTCTCCTGGTTGTTTTCCTTTCTTTGAAGTTTTCTTGCTTAATTAGAGCTGTCATACTGTCATACTAATTCTACACCTATTATTATAATGAGGATTGCATTGCAGTAAAGAGACCAATGATTACCTTATCATTTATATGTTACTATGAAAAGTGCTGCTGCATAATTGCGGTTTCACCAAATCTATGTTACTATGTTACTTGTCTAGACTGCTACAGAAAGGATGCTATTTTGTAGGTAATTTTTTCAAGGGATGGCACTGTCAAAATGAAAAACAATTCAAAGTCAACCATTTTTATAAAAAAAATTGCATTCCATGAATATTGAGTTTTAAGTTCAGAGCTGAACCAGAACATATCCCCATCTTCACCCCTCCGGTCCCCCTGATATGAGCAACTTTGGCACACTGCTAGGCGGAGGCTTCTGATGGGCGGGTGTCACCGCTCACTAGTGCTGGTGACATCACGGGGCTCACTCCTAGGTGGAAGCCTCCAGCTAACAGTCCCTGTGGAGAGCCCGGTACGTTAACGGATCTAAAAAAAAATCCCTTTGCCCTGTACGATTCAGCACAGGGCAAAGGAGAGCATTGGAGCATGAAATGCTCTGATGCTCATGTCAGGGGGGCTGGAGGGTTCAAGATGCAGATACGTCCAGGTTCAGCTCTGAACCCAGACAATCCCTTTAACAATAGTACCTCTTTCTGATGGATGTGTCCCTTTGAGACCCATGCTAGCGTAGACACAGATTGGCACCTGTTCTGCTGGGCACTGTGCTAATAGTGTACCCTGGCTCTATGGTATATTACTGTTTTGAACATGAACGTCTCACATAAAGTCTAATGATTATCCATGATTCAGGTTGTTGGTGCTAAGCTGCAAAATAGCAGATTTTTAGCTATAGAAGTGTGACAGGCGTGCTTTGTAGAAGTAACTGCTCATAAGACATGTTGAATTTATTACAATACATTGTGTTCCTGTGTTAATCTCTAGCCACCAAAGTTAGCTGCTCTTGGTAAATAGTCCTGTACTTGGTGTAAGGAATTCAACAGCTGTGAAATGAATCCATGGGAAAAATAATAACAGCCAAGACATGTTTTGTTACTTTCTCATGTGACTTGATGATAAATATGTTTATGTAGCTGTCAGTTTCTGTAATAATATTATTAAAAAGAAGATTGAAATAACTCATTGTAACTGAATGCATCATTTACGGCAGGTGCAGGTGCAGCAAAAGCAAGTTTGTCATTTAGCAGAAAAGTCTGAGCATCAAGTAAACGGTAAACCCACTACAGTAATCCCTCAATATTTTTAACAATGTTTCCTGGTCTTTCATACCTGAAAGCCACAATCAACTGCATCACTCTCCACTTTTTCTATATGTACTGTAATACTCTACCTATGCTACATTTACAGTACTTTACTGCTCTCTACATGTGCTACATTTTCTGTACTGCTATCTACAGTGCCTTGCGAACGTATTCGGCCCCCTAGAACTTTTTAACCTTTTGCCACATTTCAGGCTTCAAACAAAAAGATATAACATTTTAATTTTTTGGTGAAGAATCAACAACAAGTGGGTCACAATTGTGAAGTGGAACAAAATTTATTGGATCATTTAAACTTTTTTTGTAATAATAAAACTGAAAAGTGGGGCGTGCAAAATTATTCGGTCCCTTGCATTAATACTTTGTTGCGCCACCTTTTGCTGCGATTACAGCTGCAAGTCGCTTTGGGTATGTCTCTATCAGTTTTGCACATCTAGAGACTGAAATTCTTGCCCATTCTTCCTTGCAAAACAGCTCGAGCTCTTTGAGGTTGGATGGAGAGCATTTGTGAACAGCAGTTTTCAGCTCTTTCCACATATTCTCCATTGGATTCAGGTCTGGACCTTGACTTGGTCATTCTAAGACCTGGATACGTTTATTTTTGAACCATTCCATTGTAGATTTTGCTTTATGTTTGGGATCATTGCCTTGTTGGAAGATAAATCTCCGTCCTAGTCTCAGGTCTTTTGCAGACTCCAACGTGTTTTCATCCAGAATGGTCCTGTATTTGGCTCCATCCATCTTCGCATTAATTTTAATCATCTTTCCTGTCCCTGCTGATGAAAAGCAGGCCCAAACCATGATGCTGCCTCCACCATGTTTGACAGTGGGGATGGTGTGTTCAGGGTGATGAGCTGTGTTGCTTTTACACCAAACATATCGTTTTGCATTGTTTCCAAAAAGTTGGATTTTGGTTTCATCTGACCAGAGCACCTTCTTCCACATGTTTGGTGTGTCTCCCAGGTGGCTTGTGGCAAACGGTAAACAAGACTTTTTATGGATATCTTTGAGAAATGGCTTTCTTCTGCCACTCTTCCATAAAGGCCAGATTTGTGACGTGTTCGACTGATTGTTGTCCTATGGACAGACTCTCCCACCTCAGCTGTAGATCTCTGCAGTTCATCCAGAGTGATCATGGGCCTCTTGGCTGCATCTCTGATCAGTCTTCTCCTTGTTTGAGATGAAAGTTTAGAGGGACGGCCGGGTCTTGGTAGATTTGCAGTGGTCTGATACTCCTTCCATTTCAATATGATCGCTTGCACAGTGCTCCTTGGGATGTTTAAAGCTTGGGAAATCTTTTGGTGTCCAAATCCGGCTTTAAACTTCTCCACAACAGTATCACGGACCGGCCTGGTGTGTTCTTTGGTCTTCATGATGCTCTCTGTGCTTTAAACAGAACCCTGAGACTATCACAGAGCAGGTGCATTTATACAGAGACTTGATTACACACAGGTGGATTCTATTTATCTTCATCAGTCATTTAGGACAACATTGGATCATTCAGAGATCCTCAATGAACTTCTGCAGTGAGTTTTCTGAACTGAAAGTAAATGGGCTGAATAATTTTGCATGCCCAACTTTTGAGTTTTATTATTACAAAAAAAGTTTAAATGATCCAATAAATTTTGTTCCACTTCACAATTGTGACCCACTTGTTGATTCTTCACCAAAAATTTAAAATGTTATATTTTTTTGTTTGAAGCCTGAAATGTGGCAAAAGGTTGAAAAGTTCCAGGGGGCCGAATACTTTCGCAAGGCACTGTATATGTACTAAATATACCATAATAGTATGTGCTTGTGCTATATGTACTGTACTGCTATCCACCTATACTCAATACACTGTATTGCTTTCAACCTGTAGTACATGTACTGCACCACTCTTTAACTTAGCAACATTCAGTGTAATGTTTTCTGTCTCCTTCCTGTACTACATGCACTGCACTGTTCTCTCCCTGCACCACTGTCCATGTAGTGTATTGCCTGTATTTCCTATATTACATGTAGTTGACCGCTCTCTACCTATACTATATATACTGCACTGCCCTCTTCCTCTGCTGCATGTAGTGTACTGCTCTTTACCTGTAATACAGGGCCACTTCTAACTTTTCTGCTGCCTGAGGCGAAAAATGAAATGGCGCCCCCTTCCCTTACACCCATCAGACCTCAGATCAGCGTCTTGTGCCCCCATCAGACCTCAGATCAACACATTGTGGCCCCATCAGACCTCAGATCAGCATCTTGTGCCCCCATCAGACCTCAGATCAGCGTCTTGTGCCCTCATCAGACCTCAGATCAGCATCTTGTGTCCCCGTCAGACCTCAGATCAACACATTGTGCCCCCATCAGACCTCAGATCAGCGTCTTGTGCCCCCATCAGACCTCAGATCAACACAATGTGCCCCCATCAGACCTCAGATCAGCGTCTTGTGCCCCCATCAGACCTTAGATCAGCGTCTTGTGCCCCCATCAGACCTCAGATCAGCGTCTTGTGCGCCCATCAGACCTCAGATCAGCGTCTTGTGCCCCCATCAGACCTCAGACCAACACATTGTGCCCCCATCAGACCTCAGATCAGCGTCTTGTGCCCCCATCAGACCTCATATCAGCGTCTTGTGCCCCCATCAGACCTCAGATCAGCATCTTGTGCCCCCATCAGACCTCAGATCAGTGTCTTGTGCCCCCATCAGACCTCTGATCAGCGTCTTGTGCCCCCATCAGACCTCAGATCAGCGTCTTGTGCCCCCATCAGACCCCAGATCAGCGTCTTGTGTCCCCATCAGACCTCAGATCAGCGTCTTGTGCCCCATCAGACCTCAGATCAGCGTCTTGTACCCCCATCAGACCTCAGATCAGCATCTTGTGCCCCCATCAGACCTCAGATCAGCATCTTGTGCCCCCATAAGACCTCAGATCAACACAATGTGCCCCCATCAGACCTCAGATCAGCGTCTTGTGCCCCCATCAGACCTCAAATCAGCGTCTTGTGCCCCATCAGACCTCAGATCAGCGTCTTGTGCCCCCATCAGACCTCAGATCAACACATTGTGCCCCCATCAGACCTCAGATCAGCGTCTTGTGCCCCATCAGACCTCAGATCAGCGTCTTGTACCCCCATCAGACCTCAGATCAGCATCTTGTGCCCCCATCAGACCTCAGATCAGCGTCTTGTGCCCCCATCAGACTTCAGATCAACACAATGTGCCCCCATCAGACCTCAGATCAGCGTCTTGTGCCCCCATCAGACCTCATATCAGCGCCGTGTCCCCCATCAGACCTCAGATCAACGTCTTGTGCCCCCATCAGACCTCAGATCAGCGTCTTGTGCCTTCCTTGTGCCCCCCTCAGACCTCAGATCAGCCCACCCAGCCACTTAAAAAAAACATACTTACTTGTCCTGCGCTGCCGCTGCCCTCAGGTTCCGCGCTCCACTGTCTTCCCTTCCGGCGCGCACTATGACCTCAGACTGGGTGGGTTGATCTGAGGTCTGAGGGGGGCACAAGAAGCTGATAGGGAGCGCAGCGCATCCACCAGCAGTGTTTAACTGCTGTGTGGATGCCCCCCTCAGACTTACATAAAACTGCCGCCTGAGGCGAGATCCTCTTCTTGCCTCATGGCAGAAGCGGCCCTGCTGTAATAAATATACTGTACTGCTCCTTCCTTTACTACATGCACTCTACTGCTCTCTACCTATACTACAGGTACTAAACTTCCTCTACTAAATATATTGTACTGCTCTTTATATATTCTAAATGTACTGTTCTACTCTTTACCTGTACTACATGTGCTCTACTGCTCTCAACCTTGACATATATTATACTGCATTCTATCTGTATTACATTTACCATACTGCCCTCTTCCTGTAATTCATGTAATGTACTGCTCTCTGCCTGTTGTACGTGTATTGTACTGCATTGTTCTCTACCTGTACCACATGCATTGTACTGCTCTCCACCCGAACTACATTTATTGTACTGCTATTTACTTCTATGGCGTATAGTATACTTCATTCTACTCAGTTTACATGTATTGTACTGCTTTCTACCTGTAATACATGTAGTGTACTGCTCTCTACCTGTACTATACCGCTCTCTACCTGTACTACATGTACTGTACTGCTCACTACCTATGCTATATGTGTTGTACTGCTCTCTGACTGTACTACATGTACTGTTCTGCTCTCTAACTGTACTACATGTATTGTACTGTTCTCTACCTGTACTGCATGTACTGTACTGCTCTCTGCCTGTACTACATTTATTGTACTGCTCTTTACGTCTATGGCATATACTATACTTCATTCTACCCATATTACATGTACTCTACTGCTCTCTGCCTGTACTACATTTACTGTACTGCTCTCTACCTGTACTACATATACTGTACTGCTCTCTAACTGTACTACTTGTACTGTACTGCTCTCTACCTGTACTGTACCGCTCTCTACCTGTACTACATGTACTGTACTGCTCACTACCTATGCTATATGTGTTGTACTGCTCTCTGACTGTACTACATGTACTCTACTGCTCTCTGCCTGTACTATATTTACTGTTCTGCTCTCTAACTGTACTACATGTATTGTACTGTTCTTTACCTGTACTGCATGTACTGTACTGCTCTCTGCCTAAACTACATTTATTGTACTGCTCTTTACGTCTATGGCATATACTATACTTCATTCTACCCATATTACATGTACTCTACTGCTCTCTGCCTGTACTACATTTACTGTACTGCTCTCTACCTGTACTACATATACTGTACTGCTCTCTAACTGTACTACTTGTACTGTTCTGCTCTCTACCTGTACTGCATGTACTGTACTGCTCTCTACCTGTACTACATATACTGTACTGCTCTCTACCTGTACTACATGTACTGTACTGCTCTCTACATGTATTATATGTACAGTACAGCTCTCTGCCTATACATGTACTGTACTGCTATCTGCCTGTACTACATGTACTGTACTGCTCTCTAACTGTACTACATGTACTGTACTGCTCTCTACCTGTATTACATGTACTGTACTGCTCTCTACCTGTATTACATGTACTGTACTGCTCTCTGCTTGTACTGCACTATGTCTGTGCTATGTGCGCTGTACCATTCCCTACCTGTGTCAGGATGAGCAGTTTCTTATTGTATCAGTGAAAGTGGCTATTATGATAACCGAATGAATAATGGTTTGCAGCCCAATGGCTGTTGCCACATAGGGGGTATTTATTGATATATGTTGGTTGATTCCAGCATTTTGACAGAATATGGTGACACATTGTTAGAGGAAAATAATTCAGACATGTTGGTTGCTTTATGTGTTAGTTATCTGCTTATGTTTCATAGTTTGGTGGCTTTAGAACCAATTACTAGTTTTTCATAGAGTTATATTGATTGTCCTTGTCATGCATTGTATATAACTTACTTTGGCAGTCATTATAATACACAAATTCAAGTTTTAATTAATTCAACTTGAATTTCGCAATTGGAATGAAAACTAATGCTCGACTAATGATTTGTCACTAGAGACTAGACTACTTGCTGACATTTTCCATGTAGCAATATATGTCTATTTTACACTGCCTGCACTGAAACAAAGGTAACTGAAGATATAGTTTAACAATTCTGCATAGACATTCTTATAATGGAGCATTATTCTTTTTCCAGGTGTTACTTACATAATGGTGCTCCTGCAGAGATCTGGAGGGACACTAGTGCCGGGGAGCAGGTAAGTACATGTATATTGTATATGAGGGAAGCAGATATTTGGGGGGGGGGTCATTATAGAAGTCGGATAACCCCATTTAATCTTATTCATTGGGAAATCTCCCGGCTGGGGATATAAAATGTGTAACGTACCGTTATATTCATTTTGTGAAATCCGTGAAAGTCCAGCCTCCTGGTGACATCAGTGAGGGCTTTTTCTCTTAGCACAGCAGGGTTTTATTGGGATCAGCTGTAGGCCACATATATGTCACTCTTCACTTCAAGATCATTGGATTAATGTGATTATTTTCTTTTTGTCTTTTATGCACTTGTACTTTTCTTGTGACTTGCCATAAATTTAAAGTTAGGCCCTCAGCGTGATTTATTTCGTTTTGCCACTGTTTCATTAATCATTGCGATGTACAACATATTTTACTGATTGTAAAAACTCTACCAAGGGCATTGTGTAAAGGATACATTTTAGAAGTAGAGAAGCAAGAGAAGCAGAAGCGGGCTTGTACATCACTGTTGACATAGCCGTGGGTCATACATAGTAAGTGACAGCAATGTTAACTAAATTGTCTGGGAAGAATGTGCTATTATTCATTGAATTAAAATATCACAGAGCTGTAATCCAGAGACTAGCCCTCGTTTACTCCTTAGTGACCCAGCATCATATGTGCAGAGTCGACGGCAGCTCACATGCATGGCTTTGACCATATTGATATCATGGTATATTATTTGGTATGATCTCCTTTTTTAATTTCTAGGTAGTGATTGTGACCTATAGAGCTCTGTGTGTCCGGGCCCTTATTTCCATATATCTTCTGCACATCTCTATTGCATCATGCTCCACCGCCTTATTTCCCAAGCACAGAACCCAACCTTATTTACATCCTCCCCTCCTGTATGGCCTCCCCCTTGTAAACCATTTACCCATTAGGGCTTATGCACACGGCCGTTGCTATGCCGTGCCCATATTAAATGTTGCAGACAGTGGGTCCACAATATACGGGCACCGGCTGCGTGCACCCCACATCACTGATGCAGACCCATTCACTTGACTGGGTCAGCAATACGGAAGGTGCGGTGTGGAACGGAGGCACAGAACCCCACGGAAGCACTACGGAGTGTTACTGTGGGATTTCTCTCTAAGCCTCTGCACAAAAAATAGAACATGTTCCATTTTTTTGCGGTGCGGATGGATCACGGACCCATTCAAGTTGAATGGGTCTAGATCCATCTGCGGAATCAGCAAAAAGCAATGGCCGTATGCATGAGCCCATAGCCAATCGAAATGCCTAATTACTGGTGGTGATAGGCCTAAGTATGGAGAAACTTAGGCCCTGATTTATCAAGACTAGCGATTGCTACGCTGGTCTTTATATCCCCTGCTCTGACGGAGGATGCATTTAATTTATGATGAGGAGCACCTCTGCATCCTCTGGCAGTCTGTGCACCTGAGAGAAATCTACATCAGTTCCTAGCTGGTGTATATTTCAGTCATCATTTACGCCTGTTTTCTGGCATAAATGATAGCTGAAATCTACACCAGAAAGGAACTGGCGTAGACAGGGACGGACTGGAACTTAAAGTGGCCCTGGATAAAATACTAAAAGTGTACTAAAAGATTTATAGTTGGATCCAAATTGATGGAAGGCAGGGCCAGCAATACCATATTGTGGCACATTATATCATCCCAACAGAGCCAAATAACACAGTGCATCACAAAATACATCCGCAAAAACATCCACTGGCCAGCTGTGAGGAGGGCTCAGGAAATTTCCCTGTAAGCCAATCGTTGCAAACATGGGATTGTGACTTTTTTTTATCCCAGAAAAAGGCCTCATGCACATGACCGTAGTCTGGATCAGCATTGGATCTCCATTTTTTGTGGTTTGCATAGGGACCCATTTATTCCTATGGGTCCGCAAAAAAACCGACTGCACACAGATGTCATCAGTTTTGTACTGGCACATACAGGGCCGGATTCTAACTGGAGCATTTGGAGCTACTGCTCCAGGCCCCGGCTCCAATGATTTCAGGGGGGCCCCGCGCCCCTGGTGCCGCCCCCCCGCTGCCGGTGGTACAGTGGAGCACGGGAGCTTTACGCAGTGGCGTAGCGTGGGGGGGCTGTGGGAGCCGTTGCCCTGGGCGCCAGATCGCAGGGGGCACCAGGCAGCAGTCATTTCAATGAGGGCCACGGGAGCCTATGGCTCCCGTCCCCTCCGTTATGCCTCATAGGCTTCAGGCCACTAGGCCTAAAGCCAATGAGGCAGTAGAGCGACGCAGGAGATCACGCTTACCTCACTGTGACCTCCTGAGCCGGGTCTCGCGAGATGACGTGGCGCAGGAGGTCACAGTGGTGTGTGCATGACCGCCTGCGCCGGGAAACCTCAAGTGGTGACGGAGAGTGGAAGAGGTTTTTTCATGTATGTACCCTAATGCAGGAGGTACTAGGGGCAGTATGGGGGTGGGGAGGAGCAATTGCTATATAGATATATATAGAGAGAGTTATTATACTAATAACTAAGAGTGTGCCAGTGTCACTATATTAATAACTAAGAGGGGGCATTATACTAAGAGGGGGCCACTATACTGATAACTAAGAGGGGGCCACTATACTGATAACTAAGAGGGGGCCACTATACTGATAACTAAGAGGGGGCCACTATACTAATAACTAAGAGGGGCCACTATACTGATAACTAAGAGGGGGCCTCTATACTAATAATACAGAGGGGGTCCATAATAATAATAATACAGAGGGGGCCACTATACTAATAATACAGAGGGGGCCACTATACTAATAATACAGGGGGACTATAATATGGGGCACTATCTGTCTGACTCTACCACAGTATTGGGGGTAGCAGCGGGATGACAGTGTTTAGGCACCAGGAGGTGGAGGATGATAGTAAAGTGAGAAATCTAAATAATGTTTCTGTGAAACTCTGCAGAGACGAGAGGCGGCTGAAAGAAGGTGTTATGGCGGTCTTATCTCCTAATGAAGACATTGAGGAAAGAGTCTACATCCTGGGAGACATCACTGGATATAAGAGGTATGGTGCTGTATTCTGTTTCACAGTAGGGTTGGGCAGAGGAGAATGAGAATTTGGCCCACATTGCCGGAGGCAGGCCCCAGATTTGAGGTCACACTGTGTGTGTTCTTAATTCTGGGACCTCCCACACATCTACCGTACTACATTATCTGTACTCAGAGAGTTATCACTGTGTTATCTGTGGTGTTACATAGGACTGCAGGTGACCTCTACTACATTATCTGTACTCAGAGAGTTATCATTGTGTTATCTGTGGTGTTACATAGGGCTGCAGGTGACATCTACTCATTATAGGTACTATAGGGGCGTGGCCACAGGTCGGGGGGGGGCGCAATATTTGGCTTGCACCGGGCGATGGCAACCCACGCTACGCCACTGGCTTTGCGCTCCCGTGCTCCGCTGTCTCCTATCTCACTGGCTACTTCCGCCAGTGAGATAGTCGCATCCGTCTGACCCAGGTCACTGCAGCAAAAGTACAGTAATTTTGTGAATACATCACTTATTTTGTAGTGTATATACAGAAATAGCGGTCAAGGACCACTGTAATGCTAAGCTCAGTTTTCCGTTCAAGGGTTACATTTAAATTCTTGAAACTGGATTCAAACATAACCCTCAACGGAACTTTGTTACATTGTTCTGGAGGGCCTCGTGTAAGTTGCGGCGAGGGGGGGCCCCATCATAAATTTTGTGCTCCATACTGCTGGTAGTCTTAATCTGGCCCTGGGCACATATTAGGGGCATTTTTCTAGTGGCACACATTATAAGGAGAAGTATTGGTACTGGAAGGATATAGGGAACTTGATTACTAGTATGGGCACAATGGGGGCATTATTATTATTGGACGCACTGTTAACACTATTCACTCTGGCAGTGGCACTATTAGTCTCAGGGACACTATTTGCTAGGCACAGTTATTATTTAAGGCACTGTGTCGCAATAAATATTGTAGGAGGCACCATCTGTGTGGTGCTAGTGTTTTCAAGTGGACTGTTTCTGCAGTATAGTATTGGGGAGCACAGCGGGCACACTATTGGGGAAAGCACGATGGGGTGTTCAGAAGGTGAAGAGGATAATGGAAAAGTAGTAAACTAAGATGTCTGTTAAACTCTGCAGAGAGAAGAGATGGCTGAAAAAAAATCATAATGGAAGTCTGGTCTAAAAGGAGAAGTCAAACCAATTTATCAGTCATGTCAAACTAATTTAATCAGTTTCTATGAGGTAAGTTCTAGACTTGACCGTGGCGAATCAATGGATGTCGTATATCTGGACTTCTCCAAAGCATTTGACACTGTACCACATAAAAGGTTAGTATATGAAATGAGAATACTTGGACTGGGAGAAAATTTCTGTATGTGGGTAAGTAAATGGCTCAATGATAGAAAACAGAGGGTGGTTATTAACGGCACATACTCAGATTGGGTCACTGTCACTAGTGGGGTACCACAGGGGTCAGTATTGGGCCCAATTCTCTTCAATATATTTATTAATGATCTTGTAGAAGGCTTGCACAGTAAAATATCATTTTTTGCAGCTGACACTAAACTATGTAAAGTAATTAACACAGAAGAGGACAGTACACTGCTACAGATGGATCTGGATAGACTGGAGGCTTGGGCAGAGAAGTGGTAGATGAGGTTTAACACTGACAAATGTAAGGTTATGCATATGGGAAGGAATAATGCAAGTCACCAGTACATACTGAATGGTAAAACACTGGGTAACTCTGACATGGAACCTAGGAATTTTAGTGAACAGCAAACTAAGCAGTAGAAACCAGTGTCAGACAGCTGCTGCCAAGGCCAATAAGATAATGGGTTGCATCAAAAGAGGCATAGATGCCCGTGATGAGAACATAGTCCTGCCACTTTACAAATCACTAGTCAGACCACACATGGAGTACTGTGTACAGTTCTGGGCTCCTGTGAACAAGGGAGACATAGCAGAGCTGGAGAGGGTTCAGAGGAGGGCAACTAAAGTCATAACTGGAATGGGTACCCAGGAAGATTGTCAATATTAGGGTTATTTACTTTAAAAAAAAGACGACTGAGTGGAGATCTAATAACTATGTATAAATATAGGGGTATATATAAATCAGGGGTCAGTACAGAGATCTCTCCCATGATCTTTTTATCCCCAGGACTGTGACTGTGACGAGGGGACATCCTCTGTGTCTGGAGGAAAGAAGGTTTGTACACAAACATCGAAGAGGATTCTTTACGGTAAGAGCAGTGAGACTATGGAACTCTCTGCCTGAGGAGATGGTGATGGTGAGTTCACTAAAAGAGTTCAAGAGGGGCCTGGATGTATTTCTGGAGGGTAATAATATTACAGGTTATAGTTACTAGAGATGGGTCGTTGATCCAGGGAGTAATTCTGATTGCCTGATTGGAGTCGGGAAGGAATTTTTTCCCCAAAAAGTGGGGAATATTGGCTTCTACCTCACAGGGTTTTTTTGCCTTCCTCTGGAAGGATAACAGGCCGAACTGGATGGACAGATGTCTTTTTTCGGCCTTATAAACTATGTTACTATGTTAAGATGAGGACAGAGAACATCTACTTCAAGGGAGATGTCACTGGACGTAAGAGGTATGAGGCGCTGTATTATTCTGTATGTTTTGTAGAGCTGTATATAATGGTTTCCAAGTAGGGCTGAAGAGAAGGGGTTAGGTTGAGAATTTGGCATGGGGGTTTACAGTTTCACAAAAGGAAAGGGGCCCAGGCTGAACTCTTGTACCAGGGCCCATTAGCCTTTAGCTTTACCCCTGCTGACAATACAACATGTCAATTGGTGCTCGTTGAGTACATTGCAATAATCGTACAATCATTCATCCCCATACAGTTGAAAAATGCTGGCAGCGCATTCACTCTTTGCACGGAAAAATGCATTGCCAAAAAATGACCATTTTTTTCTGCAGAAAAGATGAAGTAATGACAAACAAGCGTTTGCTCATTGTCAGCTGATCAGATGACATATTTACATAGGCAATGATCAGGAACCAACCTTTGTATGAAAGTTTATTCAGCGGAACATTAATCCTTGTAAAAGAGCCTTAAAGGGTTTCTGTCACCAGAAATGACCCTATTAAACCAAGTGTCATTTGCAATGAGCAAATGACACTTGATGCCAGTAATGTTACTATTATAGTCCTCAGTAACGCCGTTTTGCTAAAAATTACGATTTTATAATATGCTAATGACCTCCCCTAGGTGCAGTAGGCGTGAACCTGCACCTAGGAGAGGCCGTAATTATGCCTCTTACCACGCCCCCGGTCGCGCTGATTGACAGGGCCAGGCAGCCAGCTCTTTCGGCTCCCGGCCCTGTACGATCCGAAATCCCGCGCCTGCGCAGTAATGAAGCCGGGACCCGGGCGGGCGCCGGCTCTCAACGCACGCTGATCCCGCGCCTGCGCATTGCGATCAGCGCGCGTTGAGAGCCGGCGCCCGCCCGGGTCCTGGCTTCATTACTGCGCAGGCGCGGGATTTCGGATCGTACAGGGCCGGAAGCCGAAAGAGCTGGCTGCCTGGCCCTGTCAATCAGCGCGACCGGGGGCGTGGTAAGAGGCATAATTACGGCCTCTCCTAGGTGCAGGTTCACGCCTACTGCACCTAGGGGAGGTCATTAGCATATTATAAAATCGTAATTTTTAGCAAAACGGCGTTACTGAGGACTATAATAGTAACATTACTGGCATCAAGTGTCATTTGCTCATTGCAAATGACACTTGGTTTAATAGGGTCATTTCTGGTGACAGAAACCCTTTAAGCCTACAAGATTATATTAACCTCTGAATTACCATAAATCATCTTAAAGGGGTTGTCCTACCATAAGAACTTATCCAATATCCACAGTATCTGACTGATGGGGGGGTCCCAGATCTCGGATTACAAGAGTGAGGGGCCAGAGTCCCTGGAGTGACTAAATCGTCAGACACAGTGGTCAAACCTCCCCATGATCACATATGTATCCTCTATTTTGTGTAATAAGGGGATAGGTTCTTATGGTGGGACACTCCTTTTACAGGGGTTTAACAATCGAAAATATCACTAGATGCAAAGGAGTTTTCAACCATCATTGATGGCTTTCAGTTCATGCCTGTCGTCATCATGCAAAACAATGAGCAACCAATATTTATCAAAGACATTTTTTATAACGGATCTACTTCCATTTTTTGGAAACCTTAATATCCACCTAATGAGAACAAAAATAAAAACTATAAGGTCAAGCTGGAATTAACCTACATATAACCTACCTGTGGACAAATACTAGCAGTGAGGGTCTGGACATCTCAATTTAAATGCAATTATTACATTGACGGTACATGTATAGAACTGTATGGAGGAAAACGTGACGGAAAAACATACAAACGACAGTAAAATGTGAAGTGGGTCATCTCACCAGAGTGTCCATTGAAAATCCAATTTTCAGGTATTTATACTGTGGTTGTGGACCTATAGACTAGAGCAGGAATGCTCAACCTGCGGTCCTCCAGCTGTTGCAAAACTACAACTCCCAGAATGCCCGGACAGTCTACAGCTATCAGCCTACAGCAGGGCATGGTGGGAGTTGTAGTTTCACAACAGCTGGAGGACCGCAGGTTGAGCATCCCTGGACTAGAGCATGAACTTGCGAGTTGGCTATCTGAAGGAGATGGTATCCGAGTAGATTGAAATATAGTTTTATGGAGAAAAATTCTGAAAGAATGGTCTTTTATTTATCAAACTCTCTGCTCTTTCTGAGCTCACTAGCCATGTGAGCCATCTTATCAGTGATTGGCAGATAACCCTGTATATATGTGTATGCATTGATAGCTGTAAAGTGATAAGATGCCCCACTTGTCTGAGATCAGAAAGAGCAGAGATTTCAGTGTATAACATGATTTTGTTTTCCCCATAAAGCTATATATCAATATGCTGAGCTCCCTCTACTTTTTAGATTGCATTGCCTTTTCATGGTGATTGTTTTCTTTAAATTAGTTAAAGTTGTACATAAAGTACAAGAGGAACTGTTTTTTTTTTTTTTTTAGGAAGCTAAACACAAGAACAAGGGAGCACAAAATCTGAAGTTAGTTAGAGTGAAGATCAGAAGCAATGTCATAAAATAATACAGTAAGCATACCTCCCAAGTGTCCCTCTTTGGGAGGGACAGTCCCTCTTTTTGACCCAAGTCCCCCTGTCCCTCTTTACTCCTTAAATGTCCCTCTTTTTGACCTGGAGAATTAATGCATAAATGTACATTAATAAATTTACTAAATTGCTCCTTACTAAGCCATCTGTTTGGTTTTTACCTGTATATTAGACAATAACTCCATTATTTGGTGCAATTTGGACCTTAAAATATCTATAATCTGATGAATTATGTGTTAATATTTATATGGACATTGAAGCGCAAGAAAAAAAAAGGCCGCAGGGGCTCCAGTAATTAGGATTTGGGCGGAGTTAGAGGCGTGGCTTAGTATAAAAAACTGCCATGATGCGTGCCGCACACATTGTCCCTCTTTGCAATTTTCAAAAGTTGGGAGGTATGCAGTAAGTGAATGTGGTAAACCTGCCTGAAATAAACATACATCTATCCTAGCAGAAAAATAAAAAGGAAATAAAATAAGGGCAGAAAATATTTAAGGAAATAATGTAATTGTAAAAAAACAAGGCATGGACTTGCTGGACAGGGATGTAATATTACCACTAGGCTTGAGCAAATGGAGCTTCGGATCATAGATCTAAAATCGATTCGTTCAAGCACTTTGTTTTAATGCTGTCCAAAGACCTGTCTCCGTCCAGCATTAAAATGTATTGGCTCTGTGGAGGTAAAATTTGTTTCAGCGAAGTCACGCAAGACTTCAGTAAATGAATTCGGTATTCATTTCAGCATCTTTAAAAACTTTTAAAATTAGCAATCCAAAGTCGGATTTGGTACCAGCTGGTACCTCGGTACCAAACCCGACTTCGGATTGCTATTTTAAAATGTTTTTAAAGTCTCATGCGACCTCGCCTGAAAAGAATTTTGCCTCCATGGAGCCAATACATTTTAATGCTGTACAGAGACAGCATTAAATTCGAAGTGTTTGAATGAATCTACTTCGGATCTAAGATCCGAGGCTCGATTTTGCTCAACACTAATTTTCTTACTTTACAAAGACTCATCTGGAATATGCAGTTCAGTTCTGGGCACCAGTCCATAGAAAGAATGCCCTAGAGCTGGGAAAAGTACAGCAGAGAGTAACTAAACTGATAAAGGAGTCTGGAGGGTCTTAGGTATGAGGAAAATTAATCGAATTGAAGAGGTTTTCTGGGCTTTTAATATTGATGACCTATCCTCAGGATAGATCATCAGTATCAGATCAGTGAGGGTCCGACACCCCCGATAATCAGCTGTGTGAAGAGAAGGCACGCGCCATGTGCTCTCTTCCTGATCGCTGCCGCTATGTCTAGAGAGGTCTTTAGTATCTGATCAGTGGAGGAACAACACCCGGAACCCCCACTAATCAGCTGCGGAGAAGTGAATGGGGCTGAGCGCAATACCAAGCACAGCCGGCTATACAATGTACAGAGCTGTGCTTGGTAAGCTGCGAGAAGGCCAAGCGCTCACGAGAGTGCCGGTGCCTTCTCAAACAGCTGATCAGTCGGGGTCCCGAGTGTCAGGCCCCTACCGTTCAGAATCTGATGACCTATCCAGAGTATAGGTGATCAGTATCAAAATCCCAGAAAACCCCTTTAATACTTATGAAAATGTGTAGAAGACTGGGTCTCACGCCTCTTTTCTAAAATTCACATCCTCATCAATCCTTTGGTTGAACTTTAAGGACTTATGGCTTTTTCCAATCGTATTAACTATGTAACTATGAAACTATGGAATGTAAGGGCAGACTAGATGGACCATGGGGAATGTTTCTGTGTTGCATTTGTTTGTTTAATTAATAAAGCCTCCAAGAAAGAAAATGAAGAAAATTGGTGTCTGACTGTGGAATTCACATGCTTATTTATAAAAAAAAATGGTGGCCAATCACCCAGTCATGTGGTTATAAATACAGTATGTAGCCTTTCTATACCATAAAAGCACAAAGTATGCTTTTGCATGCATATCACAAATTACAATATGTTCACTCCACATATACAGAATGTGTTGTTTAATAATTAGACTCATACAGACCTCAAAGTATGGCGGACCCGGAGTGGTGATCATACCTAACTTGTCTCCGCCACTAGGTTCGATCTCTGTTGCTCCCGGGCTGGCTCGGCCTCATCCTGCAGTGCTGAAATCAACATCCGTCAACCAATCACAGGCTGCAGCGGTGACCTGCTCCCCTTTTGCGTCATGTGACTAGTTGTTGTGGCGCAAGGGGAGAAGGTCACCGCTGTGGCCAGTGATTGGCTGCAATGCTCATATGTCCCCCTGTCAACAGATGTTGATGATCACCTTCGCAGGTTGGCCAGGTCTTTATTAGTCTTGAATAACCCCTTTAATGTAATCCATAGCAGATGAAATATACTGTATGCACTCAGAGAAAAGATTCCCTAAGTAAGTTGAATTTTTAATCAATACAACAATACTAAATCACTATATCTGAAAAAAATCATCTTTTTTAAAATATATTTTAATAAATATCAAGTTTCAGCTATTAACTGCTGGATTCCAATACTTTTGTTAAAGTTAGGGTCCATTTACACAACCATATGTATTTTGCAGTCCACAAAATACGGATGGTGTCCGTGTTGCATCCGTTTTTTTTGGGGGGGGGACCCATTGGCTTCAATGGGTCAGTGAACCGCATTTTGTGGCTAGGTATCAGACATGTCAATGAACAGCATTTTGTGGCTAGGTATAGGACATGTCCGTGAACCACATTTTGTGGCTAGGTATAAGACATGTTCTTTCTTTTGCAGAATGGAAATACGGATGTGAAAAGCACACGGAGGGCAAAAGATAGAACATGTCCTGTTCTTGGCCGCAAATGTGGACCAAGGACTCATTAAAATCAATGGGTCTGCAAAAAAAAACAAAAAACTCCGAAGCAGCACGGATTTGACACGGACACCATCCGTATTTACAGACTGCAAAATGCTTACAGTTGTGTGGATGGACCCTTAGGGCCTGTTCACATGACCACGTGAATGGGGCCGCATCCATTCCGCAATTTTGCGGAATAGATACGGCCTCATTCATTTCAATGGACGGCATTAGATCGCGAACAGCCGCCAGTCTGATATTGATGACCTATCCTAAGAATAGATCCTCAGTGTCTGTAGCTCAGACACCCCCTTTAAAGGGGTTATACAGGAAAAGATATTGATAACCAATCCTGAGAATAGGTTATCAATATCAGATCAACGGGGCCTGACAGCCTGTGAGCACCACGGCCTCTTCCTAGGCCATGTGACGCCTCTGTACATCAATCACTTGACCTAGTTTTAGCTCAGCCCTATTGAAGTGAATGGGACTGAGCTGCAATACCAATCACCGCCACTATACTATGTACAGCACGTTGCTTGGTGAGCTGCCGGGAGCTGACTGCCCTCACCAGAGCTCTGGTGAACACGACGGCTCCTTGGAACAGATGATTGGCAGGGATGGCCGTGACTCGGACCCCAGCCGTTGTGATAATGATGACCTATCCTGAGGATAGGTCATCATTATCATTTCCTAGTAATCCCTTTAAGTAAATAAGAAAGAAAAAATATAAAATTGTTTTCATATTAACTTAAAAAGGTCTCGTGTGCAGGAAGCAAAATCTGCAATTCTGTTTTCTGATTTAGTGTCTGGTATTTCTTACATTAAAACATGAAAGTGAGGGGACATCAAGACCACATTTTCTAAGAATGACAGTATAATCCTATGATGTGTGATGGAGTGCAGGACACTATAATGTAGTAAATAACAGCTGAATATAATATTGGGTTGCTAAATATTACCTTAACATGCACAGATTAGTCCTTGACAGTTTGGAAAAGCAGTCTGACAAACTTTGTCCAAAAAATATCCACATCCTATGGTCCTCAATGAACCAACGCTGGACTACACTCAGAAACCTAACTAGGTAATATGTCACCAAAATATTTTCTACAAGTTAAAACCACATAGTAAAAAATATCCTATTTTTTTATTTTCTGATTGTAGATTTATTTATTCTGTTTTCTGACCATGATTATGGGGCGGCCATCTTGCCTGAGCGGTTCTTAACGGCATTTGCACAGCATTAAAAAATTGCTTTACGGCAGTCCCATAGTGCATAGACACAATGGTCAGGAGGAGGGGACCTCACTGACTTCTATGGGAGAGTGTTCTAGGCATGATCTGTGACCTGTGCAGAGGTCATTGTACAAGGAAAGAATAGATAAGTTCTGACAAGGCCCTATTGTGAACGGTGGATCCTGTCCTGTCTGTCATTCTAATCCTGCCTGTAATTATATCATCTCTGTGTATAGATAAGCAGATAACTACAGAAAAGTCATCTGTACAGACCAAGAAGTGGAGCCAATTATTTGGCTTAGTGGCCAGTGGGAAAACTGCAGGATTTTATGTTTTTTGTTGAAATATAGATAATCTGGTGCACCTGTGCAGCCTGAGTCACATGAGTCATTGGTAGGTGGGGCTCACAGCCTCCTCCCTCCTCCCATTGTATGTGTGATCTCACGCTGGAGGTAACTAGGAGTTGGTCACTGTGTGTCGGCCTGTATGCTCCTTCCGCAATTGCCCATACGGCAAAGTAGGTCAGTGTTAGGTCCCGTGCCACTCTGAGATACCTTGACGCGGTGCTCGGGCTCCGGTATGTTCTTGATATAAGAATATATTGGCAAAAGTCTCATTTTGACATCAGTGTGAGGGTTTAGCCATATATCATCAATTGCATCTACCTCCGCAGTGCATCTTTATCAGTGATTGTTTGATTATATAGTTTGCCACATCCGCACAATTGGTTACCTTGTGTAGGATGTTTTTGTGGTACATGTGGTCCGCTGCAGGCATCTTCCATTGAATGCATTTTTGCTGGGGATTGCTGTGAGCACCGGATCACATGTGCAGGATTTGCTCCCCCGGTGTGATATGCGCAACAGCATATGGGGTTTGAGCACTTTTCTGCCATTTTAGACCACATTTTTTTCAGTGATTGTATTTAAATATAGATATTGACATGGAAAATTAAAAATAACTAATAAATATTTTTTTAGAAACATGTTAAACATAAAAACATCATTTAAATAGGTAATTTTTGGATGACACATTCCCTTTAACCCTGAGCGGTCTCTGTGGGTGCCATAAAATCCTATCTCACGTTCACTGGGTAGATGCCTGTACAGGTCAAGTAGTAGCTGGGGTCAAAAGCAAAGCGCTAAAAAATCATAGCCAAAACTGTATCCAACAGCAATAACAAGCAGAGTCAGAAGAGAGACAAAAGAGTAGAGACACAAAAGGAAGAGAACAGTCTGAGGTCAGAGACAGTATCAAGCCAGGAGAAGGCAAAGCACATACAGAAACCTTGTTGAAAACACAACTGTCTTTGAGCAGTCTCACTTCAGGATTTTAAAAGGAGTAGAAATCTCATTGATCGGTCCTCAAGCCAAGCCCCCTTCTGTCTCTCTGCTCCAGAATAGGTGAGCTTGTCAGGCTACGCCCTCTCCTACTTCCTTGCCTGGGTTCTGGAGCAGAGATTGCTACAGGTATCAAATACGGTACCAAACAAAATACTTCAAGGCAGAATAGGCTACCTGAAAGGGATTGTCTTATCATGGAATATTTCATATTAGCACCAAAGCCACTGCTATCCAGACATCACCACTGCAGTGGAAATGTAGTATTACATGCCAGGCATTCAGAAGAGGGTACACAGTGGGAAATCCCAAGCAGGGCCCCCTCATACGGCATATGGGCATATCTATTCTAATGAATCATTACAGACTAAGGTTAAAGAAAGACATTTTTATAAAAGTACCAGGAATTTGTCTCAATTTCAAATGAAAACAATAAAAAAATGAGACATGTCTTTGTCTTTTTAGTATTTGCTTGTGTTCTGTGTCCTCCATTAACTTTTTGTTTCTGGCATCATAATAAAGAAACATTTACTCTGTTGCAGTTTTATAACATGATTTAAAAGGTTATTTAACTTTTCCTACGTTGCTGCTTGTCTTATGTATAGAAATAATCTGGTAGGCAAGAATGAGTAGCAGTTGTTGCCTCTAGTTTGCAATGATTTACAACATGTTCTTTTAGAAATATTGAGAAACCACTGCATCCTAAAGCAAACAAAAAGAAAACAAAACAAAAAAAACATTATGGACAGTGGATATGAGTTAAAGGGGTTAGCCCCTCTTACTGGTCATACTTATGCCACTCCCCGGTACCAGCTCCACTTCTGATGTCCGCACGGCCGCCACTGCATCTTCCTGTCGCGTGGCTCAAAACATCCCGTGACATGGGGCAGCCAATAACAGGCTGTGACGGGAATGAGCCTCCCCCATTCAGGTCACCCAGGAAAGCATCTTTATCAGGTGCATCTGGATAGGAAGAGAAAGGTACACAAACAACTTGGTCGACTACAGGATGTAGATAAACTCCAAAGTCCAGCATTGCATCAATTAAAACGTTGTGTTCCTTCACCTACGCGCTTCACTTATGTTCCTTCACTTTCACGCTTCAAGCCTAACAGGGCTTTACACATAGCTAGAACCATTCAAAAATGTATATGTTTAAAGCATAAAAGTCAACCAAGCATGCAATATATTAGAGTGGTATTACATCCTGATGGTATAAACCCACAACACAACAGGTAAACAATTAGTCCTGCTAACCACTGGCTAGCCAAACTATTACACAAAATATCAAAAGTCCTAATGATGTACTATATCCATATTTATAGTTAAAGGGGTTTTTCAGTTTCTAACATTGATGACTTTTGCTTAGGATAGGTCATCAATATCAGATTTGCAGGGGACCGACTCCCATCAATCAGCTATTTGAAGAGAACCCAGCGCTCATGAGAGTGCTACATTCTCTTCACTGTTTACCTGCTCGCCATTGACATCGCAGCAGCAAGCAGGTATAATTGCATCTCCTTCATCGCTATTCATTTTCATGGGAAGGAGCAGACAGCAGCGTTTAATGGGGGCAGAGTAGCTGTAATTACATCTGCTCGCCGGTACAATGTCAAAGTTGAGCAGGTAAACAGTGTGGAGTACACAGTGCTCATACAAGCGCTGCTTTCTCTTCAAACAGGTGGTCGGCGGTGTTGCCAGTAGTCAGACCCCCGATAATCTTAAGGATAGGTCATCAATATTGGAAACTGGCCAACCCCTTATAGGCCAGCTGGAAACCTAGTGTTAATTTAAAGGCTGCATCTTTATAATAGGCTCTAATGTCAATGTTCACCTCTGTTGGGTTTTTTAATTTAAAAAGAATGTTCAACCATTGGTCTAGCCTAAGGATAAACCATTGATATGTTATTACTGGTGGTCTCACCCTCAAAATCCCCACAGACCAGCAGAATAAAGGGGTCACTGTTCTCCATTGAGTGCACATCTATAAATGCAATTGTACTTGATACAGGAGCTCCAACAAGTGCTATGACCCCGTTATTCAGCTGATTGATAAGGGTACCATAAGTTGAACTCCCACCAATGACAAATTGATGACCTATTCAAACCTGTGAAACACCTTTAATTTACATAACTAAGCATTGTATAACTGGAGAAGACAGCAGGCGGGCAGAAGTATAGCTTGGACCTGCTGGGCTCTCACCATCTACATATTTTTATGTTACACATATGACTATATAGTTCAGAAATGGTTTTCAGACCACATTTAACCTTCTGTCCCTTTTTCAATTCAATTTACAATCACTTCATCTCGCAGTTGACGTAAGCAGTTGGAAATCAATGCTAAAGATTGTCTGGCTCACTCCAGAACTCTGTTTTCAATCAACATTAATGTGAATGATGTTACATAAAGTTGCAGTGACTTCAGAGACAATTAGAAAACCACTGCAGAAAGACAACTGAGAATATGTATATCCTATGATACAGTACCTCTCCAGTGGAAAATTACAAAAAAATATATAATTTTTATTGTTTGCTTCAAATTTAATTGATATAGCCACCACTGCTGTCCGAGTTTGGTTTTATCTTATTATTTATGTAAACCATGTTATATGATGATAATAATGCAGTTTACTACTGCAAGTCTCAATGTCACTGTATTTTGTACACTGTGTGTCCCAAATGCTGTATATGGAGTGGGAGTTTTCTAGTTGCTGGTACCACCTCTTCTTCTATAGAAGGAAGTAGTTGAGTCTAGTGTGAGCTGTGGCTGTGTGTGCAGCAAAGAGCAGAGCTTAACAGGGAACCCTCGTATCTTGTGAGACAGCAGACTAGCAAAACAGCAAGCAGCTGTACCTATTGCTGCATGACTCCTTAAAAGGGTTACAACCACATTGCAGTCCAGCAGCGGTGGCCAGGCTTTCACAATACAGGAAAAAGCACCGGCCTTTCTGGCGTCCCAGGAGAGTGGGGCATAGACACACACGGGCAGCAGCTCCTGTCTATAACCCCCTGGAAACAAGCAGTGTATTATGTGATGGAAAAATGAATCCAATGAATGTGGATTTTAAGGAGTGAAGTGATAGCAGATGTGCCAGCCTTTGAGAAAAAGAGCTACTGTATTCGGCAGAACACAGAGCATTTGTCAGAGAAAAGTAACACATCTACATTGTGGCTACAGACTTCCCTGCCTACCGGTGGGAGTAATAAGCTTCAGGTACCCCATCATTTTAAAAGGACAGGAGGGTCTTCACTCCAGACACTGTATTCCACTGAGGATACTGCAGAGATACCATATAGTGAGTGGAAGAGAGAAAAGTTGCACCCCTTGGTTGATTTAGGAAGCATGTGCAGATTGTAAGAAAGAGACTTAAAGGGAACTTTTACTGTGCCCACATCATCCCTTGGGAAACCTGAATGTGTCAACTGTAACAACTGGGCTTTATGTGTACCATGCCTGTGTCAACTATCTATTAAGCTACCTTAGTAAAGTGGACTTGTTGCCCTAATCCCATCCTCATCATTGCCTAACATTTCAGGGAACTTAAAACCTAGGACCACCAAGAGCACCCTGAACCAGCAGCATACAGGAGGATTTCCAAAGTCAGGGAGTGTCCCAAAGAGTGCTCCATTACATTGTTGCACGACCCTGAGGGGGTGACATAGCAAGAGGACTGCTGTCATAACTACTGGACCCATTATTGCTACAACCACTCCTATCCTCTCCGCTCTCCTGTGTGGTCTGCTGCAATAATCATAATGATAACATTATTCATATCAGCGGCATATTGTGGGGCCTGAAAGGCAGTCTTTGACTCCATCCAAGAGAGTCTTACAAAGTAAGGGCACATAGATTACACTGAAACCTATTTGAGATGACTACTACTAATTTCTGGAGTGGGGGGGTTCTCATAGATACCTGTGCACTACATGAAGAGAAATTGGTTTCCGGGGAAGAGATCTGTATAACACAGAAAATGGGTCTTATTGATATAAGGCAGAATCATTTATGCTGTGTATGTGTAGTGCCCTGGAGCAGGGGTAATTTGAAGTGTTAACATTTGTGAATATTTGCCTGTTTCCACTATGCAGTCATCATCTCCTTACTTTATTCCACTTTAAAGGGTTAACTTGCATTGTTTAATACTGTGTAACTGCATGTATGTTTTGATATGTATCCTGCTCATTTGAACTGTATTTGCACAGCATTGTGGAAAGGGTTAATGAATGCTGACAGACTTTTGGGATTTTCTAGCTAATAATAAGAAGCTAGTAATTTTCCACAGCTACCATAAGGTTTAATGAAGAGCATGTTTTGGAGGGGAAAAGCCAGACCTGTTTACCACCAAAACCAGACAGACCTTTTGAATGTCAGGTGCTGCTATGTTATTATGTCTGAAAACCCATTTTTGTCTGGAAAAACTGTAATTGCCATTGAGTATCACTGAAGCTCTAATAAAAGTTTATGGGAGACGGAAAGTGTAACATTGTATTTGTTTGTGCTGAATTTCTCCACTCCGCCCCTCCCACTAGAAGAATATATAAATAAATAGGTAATGGTACAGCACCTGTAGAGTGGCTGATGATCCTTGGGATGCACGTCCTTTCCAGAGTCTAGTCCATATGGCTCCAATATTCAAATCGATAAAGGAAAGTGAAGACAGCATCCAAATGTGGTGAAACAAAGTGATCCTTTTTATTCCATAGTGGCACCCTTGTACATGCTACGTTTTGGCTGCACCTCAGCCTTTCTCAAGCATCTCATGCAGATGAGTCATTATTTTACTGAAGTGTTCAATGGTAACATGTTAAAGGGGTTGTCTCACCTCAGCAAATGGCATTTATATAACAACGTTAGTACAAGGCACTTACTAATGTATTGTGATTGTCCATATTGCCTCCTTTGCTGGCTGGATTCATTTTTCCATCACATAATACACTGCTTGTTTCCAGGGGGTTATAGACAGGAGCTGCTGCGCATGTGTGCCTATGCACACTCCCACTCTACCGGGACGCCAGAAAGGCCGGTGTTTTCCTGTATTGTGCAAGCCTGGCCACTGCTGCTGGACTGCAATGTGGTCCTAACCCTTTTAAGGAGTCATGCAGCAATAGGTACAGCTACTTGCTATTTTGCTAGTCTGCTGTCTCCAATATTTCCTACCACACCCAGTCTCACCGCATTACAAGCACAGCACATGATGGAACAGAAAAATTGTCATAGACTAGATAAAGGGATATTGTAGAGGTTTTATTCTATTTCTATTTATGGCTGTTGTTTTGTTCATTAATTTTATTCAGTTACAAACAGGATTGGCCTCAGCAGAAGACAAAAATAACAAAATAACTTTCCAAAATATATCTTCTGTCCTTGGTTAAATATTTGGAGGGAACGCAGACCACAGGCATATAAAAAATTCCATGCACAGATACATAGATATTATAAACACACGCATAGGACAACTTTTAGAGATGGGAAAGGTACCACAGTTACCATAGGTACCATAACAGAGGAGAAAACAGAGGAGTTCTTTATGTTTCGGGCAGAAGTGCTCAGTTATGATCCTGGGGAAGTCAGATGCAACAATACTTCTAAAGACAATGTGGATGACCTAAATGGTAGTATGTGTTGCAGACCAGGCTTTTGTGAATACTTTGGGCAAATGTAAATAATGAATCAGTCAACTGTGACAATACAAAAATAAGATACACCAGAAAGAGAAGCATGTAGCAAACATAAAAAGGATAGCAGATGTGAATGAATATCATCTCTCAGGTTTTTAGGCAGTCAAAATGCTGTGGTTGTAGATGCAATAATATGATGAGGAGGCAAAGCATTCTAGAGCAGGGATGCCCAACCTGTTGCAAAACTACAACTCCCAGTATGCCCAGACAGCCTACAGCAGGGCATGGTGGGAGTTGTAGTTTTACAACAGCTGGAGAGCCGCAGGTTGAGCATCCCTGTTCTAGAGTATATGTGCAGCATGAGAGAAGTACAGGATACAGGAATGGGAGGTTCTGGTGAGGAATAAACTTAGGACTACATGGTGGCATTGGCTATTCATCCATGGCACACCTTAATGGCCTAAGAGTGAGCTGACCATTTGCACTGACCTTCTGTATTGTAGGCGAGTCAACTTGAGCCATTATATGGGTAGTTTTTAATCAGCAGCAGCCATATCATAGTCTTTACTAACCACTAATTTGTAATGTCGGACATACAACACATCTGTCATTCACTTCATTCAGCTACAATGTCATGTTGGAAAAATAAATGCCACAGATGCTTTGGGGTGGAGATAGTTGGTCCTTTGCCACTTTGCAATGGTGAAATGAACGTCACATACATTCTTCGGCATACTATGGTCTTAGAATTCATCTTGATATAAAATTAAATTCTTAGATTTGAAAATATTTTATCATTATATGTCCAAAACAATGTTCACATTGTGTTGAAGATTTTATTTGCAGCTTTCCACCCAAAGCTAGGAATAGTTCTACAAGAGAAGGATATGGCCTGTGATAGTGTACTGTGGTTCTACTGTACTGCCGTGCATCTTTGTGGGAACACAGAGGCTCTTTTATCTCACCGAAAAAATGTGGTTTGTTCCCCATGGCATGTCGATTAAGGAAGTATTCCTTGTGGAGGCCTCTGTAGTCTCATGAAGGTCTGCAGGTCCTCCTGTGGCTCTGTGTACAATAGTACAATGCAAGGGGTGAAATTTACTGAAAATCCCAAATATATTCTGCATGTAAATT
The DNA here is from genome assembly GCA_900303285.1 of Rhinella marina. NCBI lineage: Eukaryota > Metazoa > Chordata > Amphibia > Anura > Bufonidae > Rhinella > Rhinella marina. The sequence goes on from ONZH01001696.1 coordinate 79,878, forward strand.
TAAATGCAAATGCTCAAGGATACCACTATAGAATGCATTAAAGTGAATACCCTAAGGGTTCATATGTTTAGGTAAAATCAAATTTTTTCAACTATTTTTTGCAAAATCAAGAGGATTTTAGTGAGATTTTTCACAAATTGCAGTAAATTACAAAATCTAAATATGATGTATAAACTCATCCTTCCTTCCTTTCAAGAGGAAACCAAGCAACTCAGGGGATTGACCTGTAATAAAGAATAAATGATTACACACCAGATGGATCATGAGCTGCTGCTTCGGTTCTCCTGGCAGAGCAATGTTTCTCTAGCTGCATTGACAACATCTGAATGCTTCAGATATTCATTGACCTCAGCAGTGCACTGACTGGCTGCAGCAGTCACGTGTTGTCAATATGACGTGTCTTAAATCAACTTAAAAAAGCCCAAGCTAGGTTTTATTGTCAGTATCATTTATAGGACTTTAAAGCTTTAAATCCTAGTAATTGTAAATATTAAAGAGAACCTGTCACATAAAAATGCAGTGCAATCTGCAGCATGTTATAGAGCAGGAGGATTGATGTATAGACTTGTGGGAAAAAAATTATAAAAACGTTATATATTTTTCTCATTTTTTTCTATGCTACCCTAATGTACAGCTGTACAGCAGGATCAGTGACTGATAGCTATCTCTGTATACACTCTAAGGCTACTTTCACACCTGCGTTGTATTATTCCGGTGTTGAGTTCCATCATAGGGGCTCAATACCGGAATAAAACGCTTCAGTTTTGCCCCCATTCATTGTCAATGGGGACAAAACTGAGCTGAAGACAACGGAGGCTCCTAAAAGCATTCCGTTCCGTCTCCAGACCGGAGAGCAAACCCCAACATGCTGCGGTTTGCTCTCCGTCCTGGGGATCCTCACCAAGATGGATCCGTCATGACCCCCAATGCCAGTCAATGGGGACGGATCCGTTCTGTGTGACACACTAGTAAACGGATCAGTCCTCCATTGACTTTCAATGGAGTTCATGACAGATCCGTCCCAGAGATGTTATAGATAATACAACCGGATCCGTTCATTACGGATCCACATGGTTGTATTATCAGTAACGGAACCGTTATTCCTGGACCCTACCGGATCCAGCAATAACGCTAGTGTGAAACTAGCCTTACACAGAGAATGCTATCAGTCACTGACAACTATCTATGTATACACACTTACACAGAGAACACTATCAATTACTGATTACACCTCCCTCATGTACAACTATCAGTGACTGACAGCTATCTCTGTATACACGCCTAGGGTCCATTCACACGTCCGTATGTTTTAATCCGCATCCGTTCCGCAAATTTGCAGAATGGAATGCAAACCCATTAATTTCAATGGCTTTGCAAACAATGCAGACAGCATTGCAGACTCTGTGTGCTCTCCGCATCCGTTGTTCCGTTCTGTTATGCGGATCCGTAAATAAGATAGAGCTTATCCTACTGTTGTCCGCATTATGCGGTCCGTGATCCCATTGTAGTCAATGGGTCCGCAAAAAATGCGGATGATATGCGGAATATATCAATATGTCATCTGCATGTCATCCGCAATTGCAGACCCGTTTTCAAGAAATAGAAAGAAATACCCTACCAACATATATTCCTCCTTCCGTTTTCTTTTTTGTGAGGAAAAACGGAACGGATGCAGATGTACAATTGGTAAAAACTGAAGTTTTTTGCGGAAACACGGATCCGCAAAAAACGGAACGACGTGTGAATGGAGCCTTACACAGTGAATGCTATCAATCACTAATAACACCTGCCTTGTGTACAACTATCAGTGACTGACAGCTATCTATGTATACACACTTAGGGCTTATTCACACGACCGTATTTTCTTTCTGTTCCGTTTTTTTGTGGACCATGTGTAACCATTCATTTCAATGGGTCCGCACATAAAATGTAAGGTACTCCGTGTGCATTCCGTTTCCGCATGTCTGTTTTTTCCGTTCCGCAAAAAAATATGTTCTATTATTGTCCGCATTACGGACAAGGATAGGACTGTTCTATTAGGGGCCAGCTGTTTAGTTCTGCAAAATACGGATTGCACACGGATGTCATCGGTATTTTTTGTGGATCCGTTTTTTCATACGGTCGTGTGAATGAGCCCTTACACAGAGAATGCTATCAATCACTGATAACACCTTCCTGTGTACAAATATCAGTGACTGACGGCTATCTATGTATACACACTTACAGTCATGGCCAAAAGTTTTGAGAATGATACAAATATTAATTTTTACAAAGTCTACTGCTTCAGTTTTTATAATGGCAATTTGCATATACTCCAGAATGTTATAAAGAGTGATCAGCTTAACAGCAATTACTTGTAAAGTCAATATTTGCCTAGAAAATGAACTTTATCCCCCAAAACACATTTCAACATCATTGCAGCCCTGCCTTAAAAGGACCAGCTAACATCGTTTCAGTGATTGCTCCATTAACACAGGTGTGGGTGTTGATGAGGACAGGGCTGGAGATCAATCTGTCATGATTAAGTAAGAATGACACCACTGGACACTTTAAAAGAAGGCTGGTGCTTGGCATCATTGTTTCTCTTCTGTTAACCATGGTTATCTCTAAAGAAACACGTGTAGTCATCACTGCACTGCACAAAAATGGCCTAACAGGGAAGAGTATCGCAGCTAGAAAGATTGCACCTCAGTCAACAATCTATCACATCATCAAGAACTTCAAGGAGAGAGGTTCCATTGTTGCCAAAAAGGCTCCAGGGCTCCAGAATGGTACCAGCATGTCCTCCGAGAGCAACTTCTCCCAACCGTCCAAGAGCAGTTTGGCGACCAACAATGCCTTTTCCAGCATGATGGAGCACCTTGCCATAAAGCAAAGGTGATAACTAAATGGCTCAGGGAACAAAACATAGAGATTTTGGGTCCATGGCCTGGAAACTCCCCAGATCTTAATCCCATTGAGAACTAGTGGTCAATCATCAAGAGACGGGTGGACAAACAAAAGCCTACAAATTCTGACAAAATGCAAGCATTGATTGTGCAAGAATGGACTGCTATCAGTCAGGATTTGGTCCAGAAGTTGATTGAGAGCATGCCAGGGAGAATTACAGAGGTCCTGAAGAAGGGTCAACACTGCAAATATTGACTTGCTGCATTAACTCATTCTAACTGTCAATATAAGCTTTTGTTACTCATAATATGATTGCAATTATATTTCTGTATGTGATAAAAACATCTGACAAACACACATAAAAACCAGAGGGCAGCAGATCATGTGAAAATATAATATTTGTGTCATTCTCAAAACTTTTGGCCATGACTGTACACAGAAAATGCTATCCCTGATAAAGATGGCCCCATGTACAAGTGAAGTCAGAAATAGCAGAGAAATAAATGTATAAATTACAAGTTTTACTGGATCTTTTCATACAAAACTATATATGAATCTGCTCAGCTCCTCCTGCTCTATAAACATACTGCCTGTAGATTACTCTGCATTTTGTGCTGACAGGTTCTTTTTAATATAATAAATTGTTTTCTTTGTTTAAAAATAATGTATTTAATTATTTTTTTCTTGGAAATAAAGTGAATAAAGCTGTAAGCTTTTTGGCTTGTCAGGTCTATTGTTCATTCAGTTAAACAGCGCTCTGCTGACAATCATGTCCCATCAAAAACATCATAGCTGCTTATTTCCTCCAGACATTTAGTTTTTATTGTAATATATTGCAATATATTGTTTGCTAATTTCTCTAGGGATTTACAGAACTATGCGCTCTTCCCATTTTAAATACATATGGTAACATTTTGTATTCCTTCTTATATTTAGCAAGCAGGAAGACTTTCTGTACTGGACTTAGATGAAAACTGTTCTACACATCTGCAGATTTCCATGGGGTGGCAAGTTGCTAGAAAAAAAAATACATGGAAAGGAAAACAGAACACTTATTGTCACATCATCTAAAAAGAACAGAAGTAGTTGGTATGCTTTTTGAAAGTAAGGATTGGTTCACCCCACGCATTTCGGAACTACACTCTGGTCCTTCATCTGGTATTGCACATTCCTAGTCAAGGGGCCTGCAGGGGCGGATTGGGAACTAAAAGTAGCCCCATGTTTTAGGTAGGTCCAAACTGACAGAAGGTGGGCCAACATAATTAGGCAGGGCCTGCAATACATGCAGAGTAGAGTTGAGCGAACGTGCTCGTAACGAGCACTGTAGCGCTCGGCTTCCCTGCGCTGGAATGCCCGCAGGCATCTGGATCCGTCCTCACCTGACTGTAAGTCAATGGGGACAGATCCGTTTGGTATGACACACGAGTGTGTCATACCAAACGGATTCATCCCCACTGACTTTCAGTTGGGTGAGGAGGACGGATCCGTTTGGTGTCACACACTAGTGTGTGATACCAAACGGATCCGCCCCCATTGCCTTACAGGCAGGTGAGGACGGATCCGAATGCCTGCGCAGCGGAGCGCAGGGGATCCGAGCGCTACAGTGCTCGTTACGAGCACATTCGCTCAACTCTAATGCAGAGCAATATACTGCCCCAGATGAACCAAATACAACAGTGCAGCACAAACTACTGCCGCCTGCTGAACAGTATTCAACTGTATCGCTGTCCTGAGGACATAGATACAGTTCAATTCAGGAGGACACCTGTGACTGCTGGCCAGATGCATAGGAGAGAATCAGATCATTATGTACCCAGCTGGTGGCCCTGAGGAGGGCTTGGGTGACCCTCCTAGGGATCAGCCCACTGGGAAATTTCCCTGTAAGGTCTATGGCCAATCCGCCCCTGGGTACAGGGTCCCCGTACTCATGATCGGTGGGAGTCCCAGTGGTAGGACCCCCACGATATGATAATTATCCCCTATTCTGTGGACTTGTACTTACCGGAATACCCCTTTAAGATTCACTTTGCCATTTTAAATTCTGGTATTCTGCTCCAGCATAAAAAAAGAATAGCAAAATTGCATATGCTGGAGACCGCCAATGGCTAATGGATCCCACTCACTAGAATGATTCTGGCATGAAAACTGCCATTTCCCCTTATAGTGAATGGGATCTGTTGTGTGTTGGCGGTGTCCAGCATATGCTGGATTCAGCAATTCCAGTATTCTTCTCCTATGCTGGAACAGAATACTGGAAATTAAGACGCTGATGTGAATCTAGTTGTTTTTTTCCATTGCTATGATCTTCTGTTAATCCAGAAACTTAGTCAGTGGTCATCAGCTGCCACCGGGGTGTTTTCAACAGGGTATCTTCAAAAGACCCTCAGGCAGGATTGCAACTATATGTATTTCTCTAAAAAAAAAATATAGGGGAGACAAAAAGGATTGGTGCCCTGTGGGAAAAGAAGAGGATCCTAGAGGAACTATACTATACTGGAAAAAACATTAACTGTTCATTTCCTAAAAAGTAATCTACAACCATTTCATTGTTGATATAGTGCATCATTCATTACAGAAATCACAGTGAACCTTATAGTTTGACATGATGACGCTGATTGCAGTTTTTGTATTTACCAAAGTTTATGTCTGGGTTTTCTCCACCTACATGAGCCTGGAAGGAAGCATATGTTATTTATTGAGGTATGGAAAGATGATGCAATACAGTAAGCCGTACGGTACAGGTATAAGATAAGTTATGCCTGTACTAATGATCGGGTGATAATAGACGTTCTGCAAATCTGGATGTCCAGATGAGTAATGCATTGTGTGGGATAAGCAGAATAGCACATTTGGGTCTGCACCATATTTGTAGTTTATTTTTTTTCCTAGCTTTACATGCCAGTTTCTAGTGAAAAATAGACAAGAATGCAAAACTTTCCATAGGCTCGGAGTCAACAAGTGTGAGCACATCAGCCAAGCGTACTGCGCCTGTGATTTATCTTTCAGGAGTTTAAAGCAACATACAAAGTGTCAAAGATAGATAAGTTCTAAATGTATGCAATCTATACATACTCACTACCGTATCATTTCATTTTCCTGTATCACAAACAGCTACTACTGACCTATAAATCCTCCACCATACCAGTTATGTGTTTACATAGCTCCAACGTCCATCAGCCGTGTACACAAAATGCATTCATTCACATCAATCAGCCTCTGTCAATATGGGGTGAAAAAAAAGGAACATGATTACCTACGTAAGGTACAAATATGTACATACAGAAGGGCCAGTCTAATCGGAAGCCAATCAGCAGAATTCTGGAGTGTGGGAGGAAACCAAATACTCATGAGGAATCCCACAGAGACACTAGGAAAAATATTAGATTCCTTCCGTGGGCTGAATGCAAACCCACTACCTAAGGGAAAAGGGATCTTAAAGTGACAGTAACCTCAGCGCTATAGATGCAGGCAAATATGAACAATGAGCCTGTTTGCACATAAGTGGTCATTAGAGGCTCTTCTACCTCTCTCTTTGTCCAATTTGTACTTAAAAAAAAATTAAATTAAAATAAATGGTGGTAGTATGGATAATTTGATGGCCCCAATGCAAGATCACACTTCATTTGGAGTACCAGTCTGTACATAGGACTGTTTCGACTCTCTAAAGTTCCAGGTGTGCCTACAACTTTCATAGTTAAGGGGTTGTTGACTTATCTTCAAGAAAGGTCATCAATATCAGATCGACAGGGGTCCGACTCCTGTCACCCTCACCGATCAGCTTTTCGAAGAGACCAAGGAGCTCGTATGAATGCTGCCTTCTCTTCACTGTTTTCAGCTGTAATTAGAAATGCACTTTCAATGGCGAGCAGGTGAACCGTGCAGAGAAGGCAGCGCTCGTATGAGAGCTGTGGTCTCTTCAAACAGCTGATAGGCGGGGCGTGCCATGAGTAGGGACCCCACCGATCTGATATTGATGACCTATCATTATTAAGAAAAAAAACAGACAACCCTTTAAAGAGTTATACCCATATGGATATTTATGGCATATCAATAGGGTATGCCATAGATGTAAGATAATTGGTGAACTACCTTTTGGGACCTAAGAATGGGGCCTGATGTGAACGAAGAGCAAGTCACGCATGTGGGACTTTCTCCATTTACTGTCAAGGGACCTCTGATAATAGCCAAGGACTGGCTTTGCTATTTTTGGAAGTTCCACAGTTGTGAATGGAGAAGTGGTTGCACATGCATGGTATCCTCTCCATGCTATGGGACTTCCAAAAAAAATAGCTAGGCACTCTAACTTCACAAATTTTGGAAGTTCCAGAGCAGTGAATGGAGAGAACACTGCTCATGCTTGGCACAATCTACATTCATGGTAGGACCCCATTCTTGAGATTGGAGTGAGTTCAAAAGGCGGGATCTGCATCTATCAAAATGCCATAAGCCTCCAGATGGCAGAACCTCTTTGCGCCCCTTGTAATTACACAAACTCATGGACCCGGGTGATATTACTGTTTTTCCCCTCACACTGTTATTGCAGATTCTGTCTCAAAAGAACCACCTTAGGCATTTGGTTTCCTACTATAGCGATTGTGATCACAATCTGCTCATTCTGGGCTGTAATATAGGGTAGGTGGACAGCGAGCTTCATGTAAAAGCTGACTCCATAACATTTCTAGGAAATATAAACATTTCCCGGCTTGTTCTCTGCATGATGACATTTATAAACCTACTGGGACTAGCACTCGTCACTGGGTTACTAGTTTATTTTTCTTTGATATTATATTTTCCCCATTGGATATAAATTCGTTGTGGTCTCAGGAATGATTGATTTTAAGGGTAAGGGAAGAAAATTCCTGACAACCAGCAAAGAAAAAATTAGTCTCTCACAACAAGGTACCTGTTATGGGTGAACTAATATTATATCTGAAAAATAACAGTGAGATGATATTTGCAGCTTTGGCTCTTCCCCTGCAGAGAAATGTTCCTCATACAGTATGGTGCTTATTGAATCCAGTGCAGGACATGCAATGCATGGTTATGTCATGTTCTCAAGAGCTGAAAACGCTTAAAGGGGTATTCTGGTTGAACTATCAGATAGGTGGGGTTCTTACTGCTGGGACCCCACAGATCACGAGAACAGGATCCCCATATCCTCTGCAGCTCCCCTGAAATGAACGGAGTGGGCCGCTCAATTCATTTTTTTTTGGGAGTTCCGGAGATAGCCCAAGTGCAGCGCTCCATTATCTCCAAAACTCCCATAGAAATGAATGGAGCAGCTGCTTTCATGAGCGAATGGGAGGCTGCACAGGATACGGGAACCCCATTGTCATGATCGGTGGGGTCCCATTGGTAGGACCCCCACCTATCTGATAGTTATCCCTTTCTGTGGAAAAGGGATAACTTAAACCAACTAGAAAACCCCTTTAACGCAACTCTCTATTTTGGTGAATACACAAAAGGCTGTTGGGGACCCCAAGCCATAGCATCCTTGTAGAATTGTCTCCAGTCTGGAGTCCATGACAACATGAGAAGTAATAGACTTTCAATTAACCCTGAACTACATTACATATTGAGAGAGATTTCGATTTCTCAAAAGCGGTGCAAAGCAAACCTGGTTTAGTTGCCAATAGCAAACAATCCAAAAGATCCTTTCATTTTCCAAAGGAGCTCTGAAAAATGAAAGGTGGAGTCTGATTGGTTGCTATGGACAACTAAGCCAGTTTTCTTTTGCACCATTTATAAAAAATCTCCCCATTGTGTCTGCTGACAGATCTGATCTGAAAAACCAATGTAAAAGTGCTCCTTCCAATAACAGATTGTGCTCATCTTGTTGGTCCCACACAGGGATAATGCCCCCTTTGTGCCTATAAAAATAATAAAGCTCTACTCACCTACCGCTGTTCCCACGATGAACAGAAAGTAGTTATAGCCTGGATCAGGTTGAGGCCACCCTGCAATCTGCTAGGTCTAAGAAATCTGCCTCTTACCAGAAAGTGCAAAGTGATGGCTCCCTGTTCCATTAAAGGGGTTATCCAAGACTACAAAATGCTCCCCCATATGCTGGGCCCCTCACAATAAATATACTTACTTGGCTCCCTGGGCCACCGCTTCTCCCTGTGCGCAGATGAGGAGGAGGAGCAGCAAATGGCAAGCGGTGACGCAGACGAGCCACCCCCTAGCATCACGGGTGACCCTAGGGAGGCTCATCCCTGTCTGCCATTGGCTGCTCCCCTCCGGCACCGGATGCTTTCATACACGCATGGGGAGAAGCAGCAGTGGTGCGGGGACCAGGAGCAGTGCAGGGAGCGGGGAGTCAGGTAAGTATACTCATTGTGAGGAGCATTTTATAGTCTTGGATAACCCCTTTAAGAGTTTTAAGATACCTAAAGAGTTTTTAGGTATACGGTCCTTAAAAATTGCAGACATGGTGCCACCATGGCATAGGAACAGTTTTTTGCTTTTGGAAAAACCTAAGCAAAGACCTCAGTACTATGGCTACCACTACGATTAGTAATGGGGTCCTAGCAGTTAGATATTCTTCATCCACTGATCAGACATTGATGGCATCTTATGTCTTAACTTTAAGGCTACATTCACACGGCCGTTGCTTTCCCGGCATCCGAGCCGCATATTTTGCGGCTCAGATGGGGACCCATTCATTTCTATGGGGCCGCAAAAGATGCGGAAAGCACACCTTATGCTGTCCACATCTGTTGCTCCGTGCCGTGGCCCCACAAAAAGAATAGAACATGTCCTATTCTTGTCCGCAATTGCGGACAAGAATTGGCATTTCTATGATAGCCACGGCCATGTGCGGTCCGCAAATTGCGGAACGCACATGGACTGGTATCTTTGTTTTGCAGATCCGCATAACACAACGCCAGTGTGAATGTAGCCTAAGAGACAGTTTCCAATAACAAAATAGGGAAGGGAATAAACAATAATAGTTTTGTTTTTTTTTAAGTTTTAGGACATTTGCTACTTTTCTGTTTTTTAGAACACTCGGACAACCTGTTACATTATGGAAAGCCATTTAGAATCAGACGCATACTTAACGTCTACATTCCAGCCAGGTTCTTGTGATTCTTAGTAATTCTTGGAAATGTGAATTCTAGGGAAATAGTTTCATTGAGCACTCATGTCCTGGTGCTATTACTAATGAATCATTTGATTAACTCATACCAGAACAATAGATTCTCCTTGTGGCCCATAGGGAAACTTTTTGACAATAAATGAGATATTTTATTTCCCCTGACTGCATGATTTTCTGTTCAGCTGCAGACCAGATCTTACTCCTGTAACGTCTTCTCTGGTTTTAAATGGAAGATGTGTAAAAAAAATAAAACTGGGACTTTTAACATTTTTAACGCAAAATTCCAGGACCAACACTGCTCCTACAGTGGATATTTTATGGCAGGGTTCCTCATCTTGTTTCCACTGGAGCCTCGCCATCCAGAACATGGTAATATCTGACCCTCACCATTGGTCATCTAAATCAAGATTACTAAAAGACATTATATTCCAACACAAACCTTTAATCTGTCCTGGTACTAGTGGGTAACATTTCCTGACACAATCACCCTATCATTGATAACACAAAAAACAACAAGGCACCATAAATATGCAGAGGCGACAGAGGACACTGTCCATCAGATTATATATTTAGCCACCAGAAAAGCCCTAGCATGGAAGGTTGGTTCCATGTTCATATGTCCCGCATTGCTAAGGAAAAAAAAAATGTTTTAATATATGCAAATGAGCCTCGAAGAGCAATGGGGGCGTTGCTATTACACCTAGAGGCTCTGCTCTCTCTGCAACTGCTACGCCCTAATTTGACAGAACCAGGCAGTGTAAACATGATTACTTCTGGCCCTGTCAAAGTGCATGGCAATTGCAGAGAGAGCAAAGCCTCTGGGTGTAACAGCAACGCCCCCATTGCTCATTGAGGCTCATTTGCATGAGGACACATATGAACATGGGACCAACACAGATGTCTTCAGCTGCCAAGTGTACATGTAACAGATTAGCCAGTGTCATAGGTACAAAACTGCTGACAGATGCCCTTTAAACATTCCAAATATACATGGCTACTACTTAGGGCTCATTCAGGCAGCCGTATGCTGTCCGGATCCGTTTTTTCCGGATTAGATGCAGCCATATTCACTTCTATGGGACCCTTTTCTTCCATTCTACGGCTCCACAAAACAAATAAAACATGTCCTATACTTGTCAGTGAAAATCAGGACTTGGGTCAGCAAAAATGCAGAACTCAATGCCTTTTTTGCGGACATGGTCAACTGTCCGCAAAAACAAACAAACAAAAAGGTTCTATACATGGCTATAAGAATGAGCCCTCCCATTGAAATGAATGGGGCAGCTTGGGTGTAATTACACCTACTCACCAATACTCCTGTTACGGCCAGCAAGTAAACAATGAAGAGGAAGCAGCGCTGGTAAGGCGCACGCCTCCTCTTCAAACAGCTGATCGGCGAGGGTGATCTGATATTGATGACCTATCCTGAGGATAGGTCATCAATAAATATAACTTGGAAAACCCCTTTAAGCTTGGGTAAATGAAACAAACAGATTTAGAAAGGAGTGTAGCAACCCACTGGGCAAATCAAGATATCGCTTCTGCTACAGGACCCTCTTGTAGTATGGAAAGAAACGAGAACAAATCTTAAATCTACCCTTTGAAATGTCCAAATCGATGTCTTCATGGGATCATATTAAACCTCCACAGCTGAGAAACAATGCCACATTTTAACTATGAAAAACAGGGAAGGATTAAAGTTGGGGGTGGTCCCTGCACAATCTGACACTGGCAGCACTGATAGGATAGAGCAGACTTTGCAGGGACATCCCTCTAACTGGTAACACCCATCTGGACCTACATGTTAAACTGCCAGCAGTTCATAACTTCTAGCAGGAATAATTCAAGGAAAAATACATTCATAAGAATAGAAGCTCCAGAATGATTACATGGAGAATGAGAGTAGTTACTACAAATGACATGTTAGGAGAGGTTACAGGCTCCCTTTAAGATATAGGAAGAACCCAAGCAGTAGCCTAACATTTCTGGAAAAAAAAAAATGAGGGGTGGAAGCTGGTGAGAAGAAACCTGATCAGCCTGTTATTAGGGTATGGTGGGAACTGTCATTTTCTAATAGTGAGAGATCCCCTCATTAGAGATCACTGGCTCAAACCATTTTGAGTATTGTTCAGTAGCTACATGATAATAACGTCATCTTCTCGTTATGAGGTAACACCATGTTGCAGCACTTTATTCATTTATAGTATCTGCACGCAAGTGGCTGAAGACATCTGCTAACCAACGTTTTAGTCTCCATGTTTGAACTAATTACAGCACTTAAGATGTCTTATCTCAGACATTGGGTGCATATCACTAAGATATACCACCGTCAGATAGGTGTAGGTCTCAGAGGTGGGACCTGCACCTATCTCCATAACAGGTCCCCAAAGGGAAAGCAAGTGCACTGTGCAAGTGTGGCCACCCTCCAACACTTCAAATATGGCTGCTGCTGTCATTAAGGCGTTCCACGCATGCGCCACCTTTTCAAACATGGCTACCATGTCACTTATCTCCGATGCGCATGCGCGCCCATTTTAAAGATGGCCGCCGCCCTCTTTCACACAGGAGCGTGCGACGTAGCGCCTCCTTCCACAGGATACGCAAACGCATAGCGCTATTTAAGACGCTTCTGTTCTCCCCCACACATAGCTCTGCACAATATCATAAAAAACGAAATTCCACAGCACCACCAAAAGTAAATCAAAGAATGATATGTTTTATTTTTACCAAGACAGCGACGTTTCGGTCCTCTTACTGGGACTTTTTTCAAGCAGCCATATGCACAATATGCACAATATCAACTATATTCCAGGCCTCACCAATTTCTCTGGTAAGTCTCTCCTCTGCTCCTCGTACTTTCTGGCGTGACCCACCTCCTGCGCTCCCCTTTTCCCTACTTCCATGGACATCGTAGCCTCCATTATTGAATTAGATCTTTCTTGAACCTCGATTCTACCTAAATCCCATTGATCGCAAGGTATTGATATAGTTTCAGCTTTAGTTTACATCTATGTATATTATTTTCTAGCTAGATTGTCTGGAATTAACTCTATGAGTAACTATACTTGTTTCAGCTATCATTTACAAACTATTTAAATTGATATATGACGCAACTCTAAATCCTGATAGTTTTGTATTACAGCGACAGATTGAGAAAGGTTATCTCCTACCGAAACGTCTCAAGCAGGGGCGTTGCTAGGGTCTCAAAAGATCCGGGGCTCAAGCTCTGGATGTATATGTGCCATATTCTTGAAATATCCACCCTGTCCTCTCCCCCCCACATACATATATCCCCTCTATGCTCCTCCTCCAGGCACCATCGCTCTTGGTTTAGCGCTGTGTGCTGGTGCCAGTGCTGCACTATGTCCTGTCAGTGTGCTCCTATGCACAATATGTACTGGAGCTGTGTGCTGCCGGGACATAGTGCAGCACTAGTGCCGCCACAGCATCTCCCCTCATACACTGAGCACCCCCATCCTCCACAGTATCTCCCTTCATACACTGATCACCCCCATCCTCCACAGTATCTCTCCTCATACACTGAGCACCCCCATCCTCCACAGTATCTCCCCTTATACACTGATCACCCCCATCCTCCACAGTATCTCTCCTCATACACTGAGCAACCCCATCCTCCACAGTATCTCCCCTCATACACTGATCACCCCCATCCTCCACAGTATCTCCCCTCATACACTGATCACCCCCATCCTCCACAGTATCTCTCCTCATACACTGAGCAACCCCATCCTCCACAGTATCTCCCCTTATACACTGATCACCCCCATCCTCCACAGTATCTCCCCTTATACACTGATCACCCCCATCCTCCACAGTATCTCCCCTCATACACTGATCACCCCCATCCTCCACAGTATCTCCCCTCATACACTGAGCACCCCCATCCTCCACCCTCCACAGTATCTCCCCTCATACACTGAGCAACCCCATCCTCCACAGTATCTCCCCTCATGTACTGAGCACCCCACCAGCATCTCCTTCATGTACTGAGCACCCCCATCTCCCCTCATGTACTGAGCACCCCATCCTTCACAATATCTCCCCTCATGTACTGAGCACCCCCCCATCTCCCCTCATGTACTGAGCACCCCCATCCTCCACAATATCTCCCCTCATGTACTGAGCACCCCCCCATCTCCCTATCATGTACTGATCAACCCCTCCCCCCTAATTTACAGAGTCCCCCTCTCTCTCTCCTCATGTACTGAGCACACACACACACACACACACACACACACACCTGACCTCATGTACAGGCTCCAGCACATTTACATTATGGTATAATGGTATACTCACTGTGAAGAAGTTCCTCACAGGTCAGATGCCTGAATCCTCTCCAGATAAGCCCCGCCTCCTTCCTCATGCTGCTCCACACAGACCTCAGTGTCTTGTCCTCCTCACACTGGCCCCGCCCCCAAGCCTGACGTGCTCCTACAGTGGGCTCTGATTAGTGGAGCAGCAGTTCTGAGAGAAGCCTGCTGACTGCTGCTCCACCAATCAGCACTGGTATTGCAGAAGAGAGGGAGGAGCACTGCTTGTCTCCTTCTCTCTGTGGAAGTATTACTATATCCCCCTGTGCCTTGCAGCTGCCGAAACATTTGGGGCTCTGGACAAAACATCAGGGGCTCAAGCCCCGAATATTTGGACCTGGCGACGCCCCTGGTCTCAAGCACGCAATTTCTGCATATTGCCTAATTTATCACTTAAAAAAGTGCATTTAAAGCGGCTCTGTCACTAGGTTTTAACCTATGTATTTAAATACATAGGTTAAAACCCCTTAACTTGTACAGTTAGAACATACCTGTATTGCAGAGTACAGCGCAGCGGTTGTGCTGAAAAAAGACCTTTAAACTTTATGTTAATGAGGGGCGTGGACGTCGGCATCGGAGAGAGCCTCGGGACCCGGGGGGCGGTGAAGAAGCGGTGCTCAGGAAGAAAGAGCCCGCCCCCCGGTGCTCCGAAGGCTCATTAACATAAAGATTAAAGGTCTTTTTTCAGCACAACCGCTGCGCTGTACTCTGCAATAAAGGTATGTTCTAACTGTAGAAATCAAGGGGTTTTAACCTATGTATTTAAATACATAGGTTAAAACCTAGTGACAGAGCCTCTTTAAGCTGCATTTCTACTGTCATAAGTCCTGCGGGACTATACCTATATTAAACATAACTGCAAGGATACACAAGAGTGCGTGATTTTCTTTCTATATGGGATATAAGTTCCATATAGCACCACACATCGACCTCGATTCAGACCGTCTCAGCTATTTCCGGTAGTCCCATAAGTGAATGGAAAGGAGGCTGTGCAGGTGCAGTGCGCTCTCCATTGCTTTGAAAGCCCCCTTCTGGAGATAGGAGTGGGTCCCAGTGGTGGAACCCACACCTATCTGACGCTGGTGGTCTATTCTAGCAAAATACACACACACACAGTACAGACCAAAAGTTTGGACACACCTCATTCAAAGAGTTTTCTGTATTTTCATGACTATGAAAATTGTAGATTCACACTGAAGGCATCAAAACTATGAATTAACACATGTGGAATTATATACTTAACAGAAAAGTGTGAAACAACTGAAAATATGTCTTATATTCTAGGTTCTTCAAAGTAGCCACCTTTTGCTTTGATTACTGCTTTGCACACTCTTGGCATTCGCTTGATGAGCTTCAAGAGGTAGTCACCTGAAATGGTTTTCACTTCACAGGTGTGCCCTGTCAGGTTTAATAAGTGGGATTTCTTGCCTTATAAATGGGGTTGGGACCATGAGTTCTGTTGGGCCGAAGTCAGGTGGATACACAGCTGATAGTCCTACTGAATAGACTGTTAGAATTTGTATTATGGCAAGAAAAAAGCAGCTAAGAAAAACAAGTGGCCATCATTACTTTAAGAAATGAAGGTCAGTCAGTCCGAAAAATTGGGAAAACTTTGAAAGTGTCCCCAAGTGCAGTCGCAAAAGCCATCAAGAGCTACAAAGAAACTGGCTCACATGAGGACTGCCCCAGGAAAGAAAGATCAAGAGTCACCTCTGCTGCGGAGGATAAGTTCATCCAAGTCACCAGCCTCAGAAATCGCAGGTTAACAGCAGCTCAGATTAGAGACCAGGTCAATGCCCCACCGTGAAGCATGGAGGAGGAGGTGTGATGGTGTGGGGGTGCTTTGCTGGTGACACTGTTGGGGATTTATTCAAAATTTAAGGCATACTGAACCACAGCATCTTGCAGGCGGCATGCTATTCCATCCGGTTTGCGTTTAGTTGGACCATCATTTATTTATCAACAGGACAATGACCCCAAACACACCTCCAGGCTGTGTAAGGGCTATTTGACCAAGAAGGAGAGCGATGGGGTGCTACGCCAGATGACCTGGCCTCCACAGTCACCAGACCTGAACCCAATCAAGATGGTTTGGGGTGAGCTGGACCGCAGAGTGAAGGCAAAAGGGCCAACAAGTGCTAAGTATCTCTGGGAACTGCTTCAAGACTGTTGGAATACCATTTCAGGTGACTACCACTTGAAGCTCATCAAGAGAATACCAAGAGTGTGCAAAGCAGTAATCAAAGCAAAAGATGGCTACTTTGAAGAACCTAGAATATAAGACATATTTACAGTTGTTTCACACTTTTTTGTTAAGTATATAATTCCACATGTGTTAATTCATAGTTTTGATGCCTTCAGTGTGAATATACAATCTTCATAGTCATGAAAATACAGAAAACTCTTTGAATGAGAAGGCGTGTCCAAACTTTTGGTCTGTACTAATATATATATATATATATATATATATATATATATATATACATACATACATACATACATACATATATACACACACACACACACACACAGTCAATGCAGGCTCCCACAGTTCTGACCAGACAGGCCAGCGCTTTTTCCTATAATGTGAAGCACGACCACTGCTGCTGGATTACATGGCATTAACCCATGGCAATGAGTAGTGTATAACTGAAAAATGAATCCAGCCAGCAAAGGAGGCAATATGGAGAATCAGAATACATTAGTAAGGCTACTTTCACACTAGCGTTTTAAAATTCCGGTATTGAGTTCCGTCATAGGGGCTCAATACCGGAATAAAACGCTTCAGTTTTGTCCCCATTCATTGTCAACACTGGGGGGACAACTGAAGTCAACGGAATGCTCCTGAAAGCATTCCGTTCCGTCTTCAGACCGGAGAACAAACCGCAGCATGCTGCGGTTTGCTCTCCGGTCCAGGCATCCGCACCAAGACGGATCCGGAATGACCCCCAATGCAAGGCAATGGGGGTGGATCCGTCTGGTGTGACCACAATGGTAACCGGATCCGCCCTCCATTGACTTTCAATGGAGTTCATGACGGATCCGGCTACACATACACACAGACATACACAGACATATACACATACAAATACACATACATACTTACATGCACCCCGGCAGGTCTTAAGAGCGTCGGAGGGACAGGACGGCGCGCACAGGTGACGATTCCACCAGGCGCCCAGCAGAAGGCGCTGTGGGGAATCGTCACCTGTGTGAGCCGTCCTGCTTCTCAGTCGCTCTGAAGACCTGCCAGGAGCATGTAAGTATGTATGTATGTATGTATGTATGTATGTATGTGTATTTGTCTGTGTATATGTGTGTGTGTGTGTATCTATGTACTGTGTGACGTGTGGGGCCGGAGCGCGGTTTCCGGCTCCACACATGTCTCTGCGGCAGTCCTGATCCGGCAGCATCCTTCACCTGCCGGATCAGGCCTGCCGCTAGTGTGAAAGTAGCCTAAGTGCCTTGTATTAACTTTTCTACATGATAAATGCCATTTGATGAAGCGAGACAACCCCTTTAAAGGGGTATTCCGGTTACCATAAATATAAAACTTATGTTTTAGACTAATTCATCATCAATCATTACCCAATATAATGTCTATTTCACATATTTACCGTTCAGTAGTTATAAAGTACTATTCTTCCTCCGCTACCCACTGTGTTCCTCATAAGTTACCATAGCACCATCTGTAGTTCTGAGCCTTTGTCAGGTCAGGCATGCTCAGTGTGTTATATACCAGCAAAAAAGCCTCCTTCCAGGTAATAAAGGGGCAAAACAATACAGAACATTTCCCTACTAGTTCCCCACCCACCGGTAAGGAACAGACAATTATGCCCACAAATATGGTAAAAACATCTCAATTTATTAAAGACACATAATAATAATACAGTACAAACAAAATATTAGGAAAAGTAGCCAAAAAGCAGGTATGGTAACCTAGACAATTGAATATGGAACCACGGGTCCCCCCTGAGACAGCAAACATCCACTCATACAGCCATGTAAGGACATGGACAGAGCCTAAAGATCAAAATGGGACCCCCAATGTGCTATGCTTATAACAAAGGCATGACAAACCAATGGTAATCCTCTGGTGAATCCCATGTTAAATAGTATAATATATGATCTTACCCATGTCCGTACAGGCTGATAGGGGGATGACAGGGGGGAACACCACTGGAACACCCTCGACGCGCGTTTCACCTCAAAGGCTTCGTCAGGAGGTCACCTTCGTCACCTCCTGACGAAGCCTTTGAGGTGAAACGCGCGTCGAGGGTGTTCCAGTGGTGTTCCCCCCTGTCATCCCCCTATCAGCCTGTACGGACATGGGTAAGATCATATATTATACTATTTAACATGGGATTCACCAGAGGATTACCATTGGTTTGTCATGCCTTTGTTATAAGCATAGCACATTGGGGGTCCCATTTTGATCTTTAGGCTCTGTCCATGTCCTTACATGGCTGTATGAGTGGATGTTTGCTGTCTCAGGGGGGACCGGGGTTCCATATTCAATTGTCTAGGTTACCATACCTGCTTTTTGGCTACTTTTCCTAATATTTTGTTTGTACTGTATTATTATTATGTGTCTTTAATAAATTGAGATGTTTTTACCATATTTGTGGGCATAATTGTCTGTTCCTTACCGGTGGGTGGGGAACTAGTAGGGAAATGCTCAGTGTGTTGCTATCAATTCTCTAGCTAAATGTTCGTGTGCTGCTGCTTACTGAGTAGAGGGGGCGTGCCTGGACTGTATATCAGGCAGCCAATCAGTAATCAACACTCATGAACAAGCAGAAACTCACAGCAGGAAAGCTAGGCATTGTGGGAATTGTAGTTTTGTGAGGGAAGATCAGGAGCTTTGATACTCTGTGTGTTGTAGGCTCATACAGGAGCTAGACAAATGGATTGCAAGGTAAAATTAAGCTCTGATTATATGTATAGTTATGGGTTCTGGTTGGGTCACAGCTTGCAGCCTTAGTGCAGTTTATCAAAAATTAAGTTATGTTACCGGAATACCCCTTTAAGTTTGTCATGTTTTTTTTGTTTTTTTTACCTAACTCCGGAGTAGATGTAAAGAAGAGATATTTGTCCAAAAAAAAAAAAAAAAAATTTTTAATCTGCAGTCCCCAGGACCCACCAGCAATTCTGATTGCTTCTTCCATGATTAGGCAGAGTTCATACAGGAGCAGAATCCAGTAAGCACATTGCATTGGTCACAGCAGCAGTTCACTCTCACACTTCTTGCGCAGTAATCATATGCATGATCAGTGCAGGAAGGGTAGCTGATTACAAGGTATACATCACATTCTGCCTCCTACCAGGTAAGTTAAGTAAACCACCAACTACACAGATGTTTCTGAAAGTCTCAAACTCTGCTATCCCTTATATGCAATAAAAAAAAAAATCATTAAAAATAAGCACATCATTGCTAGTGTATGAAAAAGTCAAAGTGGATAAAACAGGACTCAATACCTGAAAGATAGTAGAATACAATAAAAGTGGAATTTTACAAAACCGCAGGCTGCACAAGTTCGCGGTGTTCAAGGAAACAATACATCTGTAGGCACCAGCAGAGTCTCGCGACTGCCAAGTTTGGACTCCGTTCCTTTAGACAAATAACACTTCAGTGACGTGCTGTGCTGAAATTACATAAACAGCAGAAATGACCAAGATCTGGGCCCCAGGGTTTTGTGGGTTTCAACTTCTTATGCAATCAATACTCCAACATCTGCATTCATTTTTCTCTTGCAGCCCGTGCCAGAAAAAGTACATGATTAACATTACGGACTCTCGAAGAAGAAAAAAAAAAAAAAAAAATCAAGCTGAACAAGTTTGATTATACTACACTAATCATTCTTTATCCGTATTGCAGATAAAAACAGCTATTTCTCTATAATATCACCTTATAAGGAAACTTACTAAGAATTGCGGAGCTATAAGCATCTCAGACTGGATTCTCACCACTGGTTTACACAGCAATCTTCTTTTGCCCCTAAAATTGTTTACGGATTGAGTGATAACAAAGACGCAGTAAGAACATTTCTCTGACAGGGCTTGAAAAATATTTGTGTAAAATTTCCTTGATTGGAACTCCCCCAATCTCTTGCCTAAAGCTTTGCATCTTTACAAGTCAAACAAGACTGTCACAGTAAAACGGACTCCAATGTTTTTTATAATAATTTATTATAAAACACAAATCATAAATAAACTAAAATATACATAGAAAGCAAAGACCAATCAGAGGAGGTCTTTAAAGAGTGGATGTGACAAAGCCTCTTCTGCTGTGATCCGCGTAGCAGGATTCATATCCAGCAGTCTATCTAGTAGATGGTAAGCCTCATCTGGCACCCTGTCCCAGCCATTCACATGAAGAGGTGCAGAGTCCACGCTATCAGCCGCATAGAGGAAGCCCTTACTGGCATTGGCAGGTGGCATTGCACAAGTCTCTTCCACAAACCATCCATCTTGATTTTCTATCATTCTCATTTGTAACGCAGCTCTTTGTTTTTGGACATCGGATTCGGCCCCGCATGTAGTGGCTATGCACACCTGTCGCAGTCCTTCACATAATGCCCGTAAATCTTTTGCAGGAAGTTCTTTGCTACAAAGAACAGTTTTACCTGCAGAAAAATGAGGAATGGTCAGCTGTAAAGTCCACAGTTCTGCACATTTACCATATAGCAATTCCCCCCTTTAAGTACCTTTAGTCCTCATTGACAATTCATATTATCTGAATAATGTATTCTGTGTCTATTGCTGCATTTTCTTTCCCCAATTTAAAGGGGTTGCCCACATAATTTTTTATTTATTTATTTTATTGATGACCTATCCTCAGGATATTGGGTCCCGAGGTAGAAGAGTAGAGGAATGTAGAATCCTTGTCACGTATCCCTCTTCAGCCGAGTATACACTGGACGGGCCATTTTTATTTTATTGTGGTGTGACGCGTGAAATGTGCAAACCTTTATTTATTGTCAGGGATGTGTATGTTTTGTGTTACAAAAAAAATAAATAAATAAAAATCTTACCTGCACAGAAAACTGAGCACAGATCAGCGATATTGCGTGGATGCAAAAATCTAAACTAACACTAAATGAGATTGAATACTTGAATAGTGAGTGTGTGTGTGTGTGTGTGTGAGAGAGATTATAAGCAACCCCCCCACTGCCAGAACACTCGGACAGAACAGTTAGGAGGTTAACCCTTTCATGACCGGACCTATAAAAGGCCTGAATGTCCAGGCAACTTTTTGTTATTTGGGCACATGGTGGTTTAGTGACCCTAAATTTTTTTTTTTTTTTTTAATACGAAAATAAATTTTGCAATTTTTTTTACTTGACACTTAGGACTTATTAGAATGTTTTTTTTTTAAAAGATATTTTATATTTTTTTAGGTGTAATTTGGACGAAAACCGCTAATTCTTATTAAAAAAAAAAAAATAATTTTTATAATTATAGATTATTTTTTAAATATTAAAACTGACCAAATTATTGCAATGGGTTCCCTATTTGATGACGATCATTTTGATATATAACATGTATAGATTTTATTTAACGGGCGACTATGGTGACTCTTTCCATTGGCGACTGAGTGTTTAATTTTTTTGTTTGTTTTTTACACTTTATTTTTTTTACTTCTATATTAATTTATTTTTGACAAATAATATGTCCCCCAGGAGGTCATTAAAAGACCTCTGGAGGACATTGACTTTTTTTTTTTTAAACATTTTTTTCCCACTGTAACTGGGGCATCCACAGGAGCCCCCTGTGGGCTCATTAGACACAGGCAGAGCTGATCATGGTCTCCTTAGACCCTGCAGCACTGCTCGGGTCCCAAGACACCCGGTGGTCATGTGACCGCCGGGACTAACACAGGGAGCGGTGCTGCCGCTTCCTTCCTGCTCCACCATGCGCCCAGGTACGGCTGTCTTCCAGCTGAGGAGAAGACAGAAGCGGTAATAAACCGCTCCTGTCTTCTCCTCGGGGTCCCGCTCACATTATACACTGCTCATATCCAGGTGTTATGATCACCTTGCAATCCAGCAGTGGTGGCCGTGCTGGCAGACTATAGGAGACAGCTGCAGCCTATGCACACTCCTGCGGTCCCAGCCACCAGAGAGGCTGGCACCTTTTTTAAAAAAAAAAAAAAATTTTTAAATAGCGTGCAGGTACGACCACCACTGCTGGATAGCAGTGTATAATGTGATGGAAAAATGAAGCCAGCCAACAAAAGAGGCAATATGGACAATAGCAATACATTAGTGTCTTGCATTAACTTTCTCTACATGATAAATGCGATTTGCTGAAGTGAGACAGACAAGTATTAGACATACAGATGGAATAAAATACTAATACAATATACACACACTATCACACCATTTACAATAAGTCTCCTAACAAGGTTCCTCTGCTTCATTCACTAACATTCAAAATTTTTTTGAATTTTTAGATTACCCAATATTGCATTAAAGGTCATTTATTGGGCACCCTTACCAAACTGTTTAGCAGCTTGAACAGTCTCTCGTGATCCACGAATTGTCATGATTTGAGCCAGAGCATTCATATCATCCCCAGCATTGAAAAAATGATATCTTCCGCTGAGAAGGGAGAGAAAGATGATGCCTGCAGACCACATGTCGATAGCTGCAATGAGATTGATATAAAAAGCTTTAATCTCCATTTTACAACTGCAATCGATGAGCCAGAAATTATTATTATAGTCTTACATTTCTGACCCAGTTGGAAAATATTTCACTAAACTACAGGAACAGACAGATGCATATCCGAAAGATTTACACGTGGCCGTTCTTGTAGTAAACGTAGTAGTCAGACATTGTGTGTCTTTTGCCATCAACCTCCCTTCTGAAAATTCTCTTTCCATAATGGCCAAAGATTTTCTTAGACACATGCAAAATGGGTTTCATGTGTTTTTCCTGCTAATGTCAAGGCCTCTTTTTTTTTTTTTTTTTTTTTTACTTAAAAGGGGTTGCCCCACGAAAAATATTGCTTAAGGTTAAAAACAGTCTATAATAAAACATTTAACAACATTCATCTCCAGATGTTCCAGGAATTATATTATAGTGCCACCTGCTGTTTCTACTGAACGGCCTGTGTCCACACAAGTAAATGTGACACTGGACACATGTGCTCAGTCTCATCTTTCGCTCCTCCTTCAGGTAAATGGAGGGATTCGTGGGGTGATGGGCCGCCTGATTCTGGAGATGCAGTGTAAGCTTCTAAGAAGAGATTATAGGCAAAAGCAAATATAGTAAAGCTATCTCAATCTCGTATAGCTAGGACACTGAAGTTCAAAAGCAGCACACTCGCCACACCAGGAACTCCTCCGCATACCCAAAGAAAAACAACACTGAGCACCCAGATAAAAGATGGACAGTTAAAGGCAGTTCAATAGAAACAACTGGTGGCGCTATACTAACAATATTCTTGGAAAATCTGGCAACATTTTAATAAGTGCAAATGCAAAAAAAGGTTCCTAACCAAACGCATTTTTTTTTCTTTTTCTTTGTATGTGTCTAACTAATCAAATGTAAGGGGTTACAATTCACCTAATCTGCATTGGCTCCTTTCTGAGATTTCACTGAGGGTCACATGACCTGTGATGTCAGCTTCTCTCCGTGCTCTGATGATGTTTTGTGCACAAGCGTGAGGGAGCAGGTCTGTGTACCAGGCCTCATTGTGCTGGACAAGCTGCTGCTGTCTGCCCTGTGTCTCCCCTCCCTCTGGATTCTTCAGGAACATTTAACCCCCTTCTACCATTAGCAGCACAGACTCAGGGCTGGAGGCTTTGCTGAGCATGTGCAGGCAGTTAAGAGACAAATCCTCAGGAACTTTCCTCCTCATCCTGCAGACACAGAGCTGACAGACTAGAGAAGTTCTACAGAGCATTGCACAAGAACAGGTAGTGGGAAGATCCTGGGTACACCAGCAGTGTCAATCTACATTCACTAGAGTTGAGGAGCAGGGGGAGGGGCAGAGATTATTATTGCAGGTAAACAAAGGCCAGAAGAGAACCAGGGAAATGATGTAATAGAATTTTTTTTTGCCTAAAACTTGCTTAGCTTATGTATGTACTGCTGACCATCAGATTTAAAGTACTTTTTCAGTTTTGTTTTTGTGTCTTTTTTAACGGATACATGAGGCGTTATTTTTTTGACACGCGCCGTATCAGCGCTGCCTCCTCTTCACTGTTTACATCCTGGCCGACACGGGGGTAGTGGTGAGTAGGTGTAATTACACCTCACCGCCCCATTCATTTCTATGGAAAGAAATCGCTTCCATAGACTTGTATGGGAGCGATTCTTCCCATTGAAATGAATGGGGTGGTGAGGTGTAATTACACCTACTCACCACTACCCCCGTGTCGGCCAGCATGTAAACAGTGAAGAGGAGGCAGCGCTGACACGGCGCGTGCCTCCTCTTCAAACAGCTGATTGGCGGGGGTGCCGGGTGTCGGACCCCCGCCGATCTGATATTGATGACCTATCCTGAGGATAGGTCATCAATATATATAACTCGGAGAACCCCTTTAAGTTCTCTCTATTTTTTTTTTTGTAATACATTGTACTACCCCATAATGGTCGGGGAATTTAACAATACATTTTCTATTACTGATCTCTCCTCTAACCCAGCCATCAGCAATCACATTGTCATTAGGACAGGCGCAGGTATAAAGGGACGGTAAAAAAAAAAAAAAAAAAAAAAAAACACACATCCCTGCCCTCTCTATGCGGGGCCTGGCTGTCATTCCTGCACAATTAGTGAGCAGCTGCCAGTTCTGCTATAACATTAAAAGTTGACCACCCAGGCTTTTAAAGTCAATCGGCAAATTGTTAAATTATCACTTTGTAGTCATTGGCACACAAACCCACAGCATGCTGCAATTAAAAATAAATAGCAAACAAAACCTTAATACTTAACATGAACACTGCGCATTGAAGTACTTCCTGAAAATAATTTCCCCCAGGGGGACAAAAACTTCAATAGCTAAACAACAAATTAATGGGATAAAAGAATGAGAGGAGAAAACTTCAATGTTCACGCACAAAAATTCTGCTGTGGATTTTGACATTTCACCCTACACATTATATTAAAGAGGGCCTGTCACCACTCTTGACATGTCTGTTATACCAAATAATTTTATTCCCCATGAAGTAATGATTCTGGAGCATCTCATTATATTTTCATATAACTATGTTGCTGTATTCCTCTAGTTATTGTTACTAGAAGCTTATTAATGAATCCGCAACTGGGCGTTATCTGTCAGGGGGTATCGCTGCATACTCTGAAGCTATGGTCACACGGGTGAAAATCTGCTGGTCCATCTTCTGCTGTGGAATCTGCAATCAAAATGTCAACAGCAGCTTGCCACTCACTTCAATGGGGAAAACGCCACCACAGGCACATGGGTGATTTTTTAAATTTTTTTTATGCCACTACTTTGAAGCTGTGTTCCCCAAAATCAGTAAGAAATGCTAAAATAGCATTTTTGTGGACGTTTTGGCAAGCGTTTCCACCCAAAAAAAAAAAAAAAAACACCACACTGCTCATGGAGACACATTAGACTACTGATCTCCCACTGTTTTGTATGCAGCATATCGGTGCAGTGTGAACATACCATGATACTGTCCAATCAGTGCTGCTAGTCATCCCTCCAACTGACCTAGATGTAGATCAAAAACTTCTTGTAGAAACAACTGAGGAACAGAATATATGCCCAGATTTACAAATCCTAAAGATGGTGTAAGGTTTAAAAAGGCTGTTTAGATTTGCACTAGATTTATCACAGGGGCTCAGGCTGCATCATAAATGTGGTTCAGAGATATACACTCTTCTCTGAAGCTATACAAACCATTGGTTGGTGCATCTTAGGTCGGGCCCCTTGCCTGTAAAGCTCTGCCAGCAGTCCACAAAGTGTTGACTCTTTTTCAAAAAAATATAACTCTACAGGAGCCAATTTGTCACTTTTTTTGGCGCAGATACACTAGTAAATCTGGCCTATAGTGACACCTCAGAATCATTATGGCGCAAACAGCGGATCCGCAATATATGAGCACCGGCCGTTAGTGGCCCGCTTGAACGGGTCCGCAATACGGAAGGTGTGGAATGGAGGGACAGAACCCCATTGAAGCACTATGGAGTGCTTCCATGGTTTTCTGTCCACATTGCAGCAACACTATTTTCTAAGAAAATAGAAAAAAAAAGGGAATTTCAGTCAGCACATCCCAGTGCGCAGGTGCACGTTGCTATGGCTAAATGCACAAGGAAAGGAAAATACATACAATGCAACAGCACACTGCCAACCAGATAAAGCACAAAATGCCATAGAGATATGAGGTATTCTGGAGCTAATGCTATGCTTGTTTATTAAATTAGAGATTCTTGGCAAATATATTTTGTACAAAATTATCTGAGCCTGTCCACCAAATCGTCAAGGTGATCTCTGTAGGACGGGAACTAGGGCTGGGCGATTAATCGAATTAATTCGCCAATTCAAAGCCTAACGATTTTATTTTTAAGGAAAATCGTGAATTCGATTTTTCTAAAATGGTGCCCGCCACACTGTACTGGCCTGGCCAGTGTCCCTCCTCCGTGGCCCCTCCCCCCGGCAGGCAGCTCTCCGGCCCGCGCTCAGTGTCGCGCCCTCTCGCTCCGTGTGTGGAGCTCCGGACATGGCGGCCGAGCAGCAGCAATTCTACCTGCTTCTCCAGAACCTGCTGAGCCCTGACAACGGCACCAGGAAGCAGGCCGAGGTGAGCCGGGCCCGGGGTGGATGTATGCAGTTGTGCGGTTCCTCTGCTAGTCCGTCTCCTCCAGTCCCAGATGCGGTCCACGTGTTAGCAGAGAGCGGTGCTTCCCATCTGTTCCACCCGACACAGGCTCCTTCCCAGCCCCCTCATCAGCCTATTCCACAGGTTAATTTCACGTTCCCTGGTGGTTTAGGGCACGGAAAAGAGTTCATTGTAATGTCTTTGGAGTTTCAAGCTAATAAAAGGGTTAATCCCTGGTGGTCTAGGGCAAAGAAAGGGGTTAATTATAAATTCTCTGGTAGTACAAGCTAGAAATGGTTAATTTTATATTCCCTGGTGGTCTAGGGCAATAAAATAATAAAATTAGTTTGTTCCTGGTGGCCCTGTCAGTGGGCCTTAAAAGATGGTGGCCCTAGGCAGCCCAGATTGCCAACCCCTCTATTAAACTGTTTCTGTATTAACTAGAACGTCTGTCTGACCAATGTTTGATACATCTCTGATCTTGAGTGCCACCTGTCATGCGAGGTCGGTGCCGCGCTCCCTCTGCACGGCATCGCCGGACCTCTCCGCCCCCCTAGAGATGAGCAGTAGGGAATTGAAGTGCTGATCTGGTCAGCCAGCACTTCATCAATTAATTCTTTGTTTGGGTGTAGCCATGTGGTGCTGATCACACCACATGGCTACTTTGCATTGTTTTGACAGCTTGCTCGCCTCAGGTCATGTGAGGCTGGCCACATCACATGATCCTGGGCGGGCTATTTAAAGATGGCAACTGCCTCACTCAGGCGCCTGTGATTAGTTCTACCTTTCACCAGTGCTTTGTTACCTTGCTATATTGATCTTGCTATTTGGACTCAGACTCGGATTTTGGACTTAGACTATTCTTCTCTTTACCCCCTGGTATTTCACGCGATCTCCTGTATTTGACCCGGCTTGTTTACTATTCTTATATTGTGTTTGTTCTGTCCGTTTGTGTCTATCCCTGTGTTCCCTTCCCTGCCCTGCACTTACGTAGTACAGGGAACGTCTCCAAGTTACGGTGTTGCCGCCTAGGGCTCCTACTGTAAGTAGGCAGGGAAAGAGGTGGGGTTCAGGACAGGGCTCACTCTCCCTTGTGTCCCCCTGTCGTGACACCACCATCTTCAATGCTACTTGAACAGAACTGGTCAGATTCGTGACCTATTGTTGCCTATGTACGCGTTTGTGTTTGCGGCGTTTGAGACTGATGTGTAAATCTTACGATCTCAGTCGCAAATTGCGTAAATTGGACAAATTTGGAGATGGTGTATAGCTGGTATCAGGTCTTCAGAGATGGGATGTGACGGTGAAGGTTACACCTCTGCGCCTACGTCCGATTACATCCGTCCGGCGTCTGCTCATATCCTGGGAGGAGGCACATTTATCCGTAGTAGGGGGGACTTGATACCATTCGATACCACGCCGAAAAAATAAAACACCCAAAAATCTAAGTGGCCCCATCAAACCTCACAACGGCCCACAGTGCCACCATAAAAAAAATAAAAAAAAAAATCTCTGTAGTGATGAGCTGATAAGATGGGACATGCCACGGCCCTTCTGTCCTGTGTGACTGGGGAGCTGCAGAGTTGCTAGGAGACCACTTCACCACCAGTGCTGGGAGCACGCACGCACAGACCCTCTGGGAGAGTCTGTTGATATCATAATGGAGCTGTGGACGGATCTCTCAGAGCTCACAGGGGTCCAGGAACAGGGGGTTGTAATTATTAAAATGTAAACAGCAACTATTTTTTAATAAGAACTATTTGCAAAGTTAAAGTGAAATAGCCAAAGTCATTTTCTGATGACAAGTACGCTTTAAAAGGTTAGGAATAGTGAGGAAGATTGCTTAGTGAGCTGAACTCATTCATGTTTCATCTATAGGCTTACATACTGAATACACTATCCCATCCTCAAATTATAAAATGGCAACAAACGATTCAATCACGTTTGAAGATGATGAGAATACTGTGGAAGAGGAACTCATTCCTAAAAAAGGCAATATCACTTCAGTGATTTGGAGATGGTTTGGATATTTGAGAACGGATATCGACCAATCCACTGTCATATGTAAAATATGTAGAAGAAAGGTTGCAACGAAAGGCAGCAGCACTACAAATCTTTTTCAGCACCTAAGACAAAAACATCTACGAGAATGGGAGGAAAGTGTCACGCTGCGAAGTTCTGAAAGGACAAGCTGTAGTAGCCCATCCCCCAAAGCACAAAAACAGACATTAGTTGAATCATTTTCTAACTGTACCCCATATGAGAAAAAGGGGCCTAGATGGCAGACAATTACAGATGCTGTAACATTTTAAATTGCAAAGGACATGGTTCCAGTATACACTGTAGAGAAAAATGCGTTCATAAAGATGCTTCGTACTTTGGATCCAAAATACCAGCTGCCAAGCCGCAAATCCTTTTCTGATGTAGCTATTCCACATTTATACAACATAACCAGAGACTGTGTTGCATTAAAGCTGCAAAGTGCAAGATTCTATTCAACGACAACAGATCTATGGTCCAGCAGGACCATGCAACCATACCTAAGCTTGACTGTGCATTTTATTGATGATAATTGGGAGCTGAAAAGTATCTGTCTCCAGACAACATACTTCCCCAGTGATCACACTGGCGAGCTTATAGCTCAAGGATTAAAAGAATCACTTGCCTCTTGGAAGCTTAAAGAAGACTTGCAAGTCTGCATGACAACAGACAGTGGGACCAATATGATTAAAACCTTGAGGCAGAATAAATGGACTCACCTCCAGTGCTTTGGGCACAGACTGCACAGTGCTATTGGTAAGTATCATGAAAACATTTGTTTTGGAATCTGTGCTTTTGGGGGAAAAAAAATCAATTGGCGCATATTTCTCAATCTGCCAGAAACCGCAACGATCTAGTTTTGCCCATAGCAATCAATCAGAGCTAAGCTTTCATATGTTAATAAGCTCCTCTGCTAATATGAAAGCTGAGCTCTGATTGGTTGCTGTGGGCAAAACTGGACAGTTTTGGTTCCAGGCAGATTGAGAAATCTGGCCCAAGGTAAACGCTATAACTTTTTTCTCATTTTTTTTATTATAGAGAATAGTATGAAAGATGCACGGATTGACCGGGCTGTTGGAGTGTGCAAGAAAGTGGTCAGTGCCTACTCTTTTAGCTGGAAGAAAAGAAGAGAGATGACCACAGTCCAGAATGAGCTCAGATTACCTGCTCACCAGCTTATCACAGAGACACCAACCAGGTGGGGCTCAAGACAACTAATGATAGAACGGGTGCTGGAACAAGAGAAGGCCATTGCACGTATCCTTAGTTCTGAAAAAAAAAGCAGGCACCTGGTGCCATCTTGGCAAGATATTGATGTTCTGGAGTCGGTGAACAAAGCAATAAGTCCACTTAAAGAGTTCACTGATGCGCTGTCAGCTGAATCATATGTCACAGTCTCCTACCTCAAACCTGTGCTCCACCTCTTTAACCCTTTCAGTCCCAGAGGTTTTTCGGTTATGCATTTTCGTTTTGCGCTCCCTGCCTTCAAACAGCCATAACTTTTATTTTTCTGTTCACGTAGCTGTATGAGGGCTTGATTTTTGAGGGACAAGTTGTACTTTCCAACGCCACCATTTAATAATGCATATGGTGTGGTGGGAAGCGGGGAAAAAAATCCAAATCGGGTGAAATTGCAAAAAAACGCTATTCCGCTACAGTTCTACGGGTTTCTTATTTACAGCGTTCGATGTTCATTAAAACTGACCAGTTACTTTCATTCTACTGGTCAGTACGAATCCGGCAATACCTAATATGTATAGTTTTTCCTGCGTTTTGATATAGTGATAAAATAATTAGAAAGTTGCCCTTTTTTTTCCTTGTCATATCTTGACCCCTATAACTTTTTGGTATTTATGTGTATGGAGCTGTATGGGGGCTCATTTTTTGCGGGGCGATCTGAAGTTTTTATTGATACCATTCTGGGGTGTGTATGACTTTTTGATCACTTTTTATTTAATTTTTTTTTTAAGAAAAAAAAGCGACAAAAAAACGGCAAATCGCCATTTGGACGCTTTTTTCCACCACACAATTCGCCGTATTGGAATTTTTTTTTATATTTTGAAAGTACGGGTGTTTTCGGTCACAGTGATACCCATGATTTCTATATTTATTGTTATTTAGGTATTTATTTTTTACTTATACGGAAAGGGGGGTGATTTGAACTTTTATATATTTTTTATATATTTTTTTGTGCTTATTTTAAAGCTCAAATATGAGCTGATATATTGTGTTTTTTTTTTAATGAGCAATCAGGGATTTACTAGCTTGAGATAAATCCAAGAATTGCTTATTTCTTATCCTGGCCTGCCATCTAGTGGCCAGAATAAGAATTGCACTTTGAAAGCTGTAAACCTCATCAGCGAGGTTTACAGCTTTCAGATCGTGTACAGACACCCCGATTGGCCACACGGGGTGTCTGTACACCACCCGGAAGCGTACACTAGATGCTGTGATCACGGCATCTAAAGGCCCAGCAAGACGCCGGCGATCAGTTAAGTAGCGTCAAGTCTCTGCTGTTAGAAACAGCAGAGACTTGCCGGCCATGACGCCCGCCGCACTTGCCACATTGATGAATATTGCCACATTGATGGACCCCCGATTCAAGACAACATATACCAGATGAAAAAGTCAAGGGGGCAGGAAAGTATAGATGCTTTTTTTCCGAGGTATTTAAAAAAACAGGAGGGGGGGGGGGGTGATTTGTAATGCTAATGCATTGCAAATACCCCCCCCCCCCCCCATCAGGCATCCTGGGGCCATAGGCAAAAGTTATTTCTAACAGGAGGTACCCTTTAATGACAGGTTTTATCTTATCCACAATAAAAGTGAAAAATGTTTGCACAACCTGTGAATATATTGAAAGTTATTTATATAAAGAAAAATTAATAAAATCAACTGTCTTTTTATTATTTACTTTTTTTATATTTTTAATAACATAAGAAAAATCAAGATTTAAATCATGAATCATCCAAAAAAAAAAAAAAAAAAAAAGATTTCGCCCAGCTCTAACGGGAACCTAACACTATTTCCTACCTGTTATGTGCCAACCTTGGCTTCCGTATAATCAGGGGGTGTTGGTTCCACATGCATGCTGGATCCACTCTGCCTTTTGTCCTTTCTGGTGCTTCAAAGGCCTCCACTAGTTCAGGGATGCAAGTACCAACATGCATGACGAGTCCACTCGGCTTTATAGTTACACTAATTAAAATCAGTCTATAGGGCAGACGGGGCTAGTCAGGAGTACATGACCAAATGGAGTAGCCACACCTCCAGTACAAACTTACAAAGAAAAAATAGTGTTAGGTTCCCGTCCTGCAGAGATCACCTGGACGATTTGGTGGACAGGCCCAGATAATTTTGTACAAAATATATTTGCCAAGAATCTCTAATTTACTAAACAAGCATAGCATTAGCTCCAGAATACCTCATATCTCTATGGCATTTTGTGCTTTATCCGATTGGCAGTGTGCCATTACAAAAAAAAAAAAAAAAAAAAAAAAAAAAAAAAGAACATTTTTTTTTGCGGTGTGGACAAATCACGGACCTATTCAAGTTAAATGGGTCTGCATCCGTATGCATAAGCCACACGGATGGTGCCCGTACATTGGGATCGCACGGAACAGGCGGCACACGTTCATGTGCATGAGCCCTTACATGGGGAACCCAGACATGTCCGGAGAGGCGATAAGTCCTCTTTAGGTACTCTGCTGAGTGCTTTTCTTCTTTGCATCATGTGGATTATATTTCTTACTTGGGTGATACTGTAAAATGATTTTAAGAAATCTCACCCACTTTGCTAGTGCAGTAAAATGCTGCGCGCAAATCCAGGGAGGCAAGTCTGCAGCATGTTTGTCCAGTGTGCATGCAACCAGATGATTTTTATTATATTTTTTTTGATTAACAAATGCTCCATGTTGCTCAAGCAGTAAATCTAAAGAATTTTTATAAATTGACAAATTAGATCCCAACTAAAAATTGCTTATGATCAAATACTTTTGGGATTTGGAGTAAGGATACAGACCCTTACAGAATTTTTTTTTTTCTCATGATTTCAGAAAATTGTAGCAAAAACAGCAGCTTCACCAGGAAGTTTAAATGAACCCAAAAAACTGTTCCACGGCACATGGTGTACATATAATTCAAAGGCATTATTAAAAGAAACAGGCTAGCAATTATTGATCTACATGAGATGAACATTTTGAGATCATTAGCAATTCACATGACAGTATGGAACACCACAGCGTAAATCTTGTGTGTTTTATGACAAAGGGCTTTATGTAGTAATGTTTTTATTTTTGTTTCTTGGATCAAGATGAAGAGTTAAAACATTTCCATAAGTAGCCCAAACGGAAAATTAATTATTCCATCCAGTTATTAAAATTATGCATGTTAAGCTTTTCCCAGCTTGTAATTATGAGTAAATACAATATTAATTATAAATGCTGGCAGATATGAACATTACTGCATTTTACAGATCTGTCTATTGTACTACTACTATCTGACATATCATTTTTAATCCCTGCCTGACCGATGCCGCGGCCAGTACGGGGTTAGGGGCGGGAGGGGCTTCCTCCCCGTCCCCATAGGCAGGGCTGTGGAGTCTGTGTCTTTATAAAATGGACCGACTGAGACTCCAAAAATATATAATAAATTAGTACAATTCAATGTGCTGAATATATTTTCATAATAAATTTGGGAAAATGATGAAATGTCCTATACATGTCTATTCTATTCCTGAACTAAGGATCTAGGCTTTCAGTTGAGATGAATGTATGCTGCCCTTTATGTAGATGCTCAGTAGTGAAACTCCTCTGCTACAGATCAGAGGAAAAAGGCACTGGGAAGGAATGGCTGCACGCATCTCAGATCTGCTAGAGAAAACAGGATTAAAGATGGTTTATGTTTTACTTTGCTTTTCCTCTGAGCTCATGTTTGGAGAGGTTAGCTGCTCTGATGGCTTCTATATGCTATACATAGAAGATAAGGGGGGAAAACTGTTTTCTAACATCTCAAATTCAGAAATACAGAAACACTCATGTGAAAAAGTACTATAGGTGTAGAAGCCATTGCCAAGCCTTTGTTATCTAGCACTGCTAGTAGTGTCACTTTCTATACTGTGAAGCAGTATGATGTAAAACACCTAGGGCCTTGTGTATGAAAACTGTCCAATAGAAACCAATCAGAGCTCCCCTTTCATTTCAGTGCTCTGGAGAAATGAAAGATGAGCTCTTATTGGTTGCTATGGGCAACAAAGAGTCTTAGACCTAGACAGTTTTCATACATCAGGCAATTAATAAGCTGTACCCAGAGAAAAGCCTGATACTGAAAGTTCAGAGTAAAGATATCTAGTAAAACATATATTACAAACTCTTTTTTGTCATGACAGATCTGTACTATTAATTTATGCAAAGTTTGTTTAAAGTTATCACTTAAACATGCGCCACGTATGAGGGAGTTGGGGCTTTGGCTTACCGCCTCCACAGCCCTGCCCATGGGTTCTCGCAATGGGGAGACTGGGAATCGATGGCTGTGAAGGCAGCCCGATGCCTGCGGAAGGGGGGCTGCCTTCTACAGAAGCCTACAAGACCCAGTCCCCTGGTTCTTACAGGTAAGCAGGCCGTCAGTGTATTACACTGATAACATGCAACAGCTCCTGATAACTACAAGTAAAAAACATATTTCATCCAGATGCCTTCCGTTTTTCACGCAAGCCCCATTCACTTCTATAAAGCAAGGGCTGTGTGAAAAACGTACAATAAAGAACATGCAGCGACTTCCTGAACATAAAGATGACGGGGTGAAAAATACGGTAATACATAGCCCTTGAATTTTGTTTACTTTGACAACTCCAACCCCGGTAGGTATGGAGAGAGCTAACTTGTCAACCAGCCACACAACCGCTGCAGAGCAACACGGGACATTCAAGCAGGGATGTAGAATAAGGCTAGGGCTACACTGGTTGCAGCCAGGATTGGCGAGTAGCAGGGATCCCATAGAAATGAATGGGATCAGCACTGTAGTCGCAAGAAATCTAACATGCCTGGATTTCTTGCTACTGCCGCGGCCATCCCGTTCATTTCTATGGGAACCCTGCTACTCAGTGATCCTGACCGTGACAGTTGTCGTGCGACCAGTGTCGCTGTGTAGCCCTAGCCTAAAGCATTTTAATCACCGCAAACTTTTTTTTTTTTTTTAAAAAAGGTAAATGAATGCAAACGCCGATAATCAGCTATTTGAAATTGACTTGTATTTGGTAAAGCACTGCCTGAAAATAAGAATCTGTTCTGAAGACCAGCAGTGGAAGACAAACAGGAAGTTAAAAAGCTTACCTGTAGTTTGATTAGGACACTTTGTTAACACTTCTGGTGCACGGAAGCCAGGTGTGCCAGCTCTTGGGGCAACTTGTCTGGTCCTGAATATGTAGGGGGCGGGGGGGGGGGGGGGGGAAGAAAAAAAAAAAAAAAATTAACATCTGCCACCCTTTATCTCTGACAGCTCAAACTCTATGTGAAGTACCGAAATTATGGAAGTAGTGTAGATTATTCTGCTTTGCTACGCGCGTACCTCCCAATCACTGTAATGGACGCTATGGAAACAGCAGAGTGCCAGCCCGCTTAATCCCACCACATTGAAGAAATGGCAAGATGGGACAAACCCTTTAAAGGGGTTGTCCAAGTTATATTTATTGATGACCTATCCTCAGGATAGGTCATCAATATCAGATCGGCGCAATTCTGACACCCGGCACCCCCTCCGATCAGCTGTTTGAAGAGGAGGCGCACGCGCCGTACCAGCGATGCCTCCTCTTCATTGTTTACCTGCTCACCATAACATCTGCAGCAGTGAGCAGATGTAATAACATCTAACAGCCCCATTCATTCCAATGGGACGGATCACTCCTATATAAGTGTATAGGAGTGATCCGTCCCATTGAAATGAATGGGGCAGCTTGGGTGTAATTACACCGGCTCACCGCTGCGGATGTTACGGCGAGCAGGTAAACAATGAAGAGGAGGCAGCGCTGGCACGGCACTTGCCTCCTCTTCAAACAGCTGATAGGCGGGGGTGCCGGATGTTGGACCCCACCAATCTAATATTGATGACCGATTCAGAGGATAGGTCATCAATAAATATAACTTGGACAACCCCTTTAAGTAAAATTATTTTCAAACTGGCAAGTATTAGTCTGCAGATGCAGTGGAACTGCAGGCTGTAGAGGAAAATCTGTTGCTAGCCCAAAATAAGTAGAAAGCAATAATAAAAAAAAATTGTCCCAAAATGATTGGTTGAGTAGGCATCTCCTGTGTAGACATGGGAACAAGAAGCTGAGACCGGCAAGGACCCAGTAAGCTTTGAAAAAGAAGCGGCAGGGGAACTGTGAGGGTATGTCCTCTATTTTATTTTTTTCATATTGAGACATTTCTCTATAATGTGAACACCCTTGACAACTCTATTATAATATAATTATTTGCAGAAATTGTAATATCCCTTTAAGCATAATATACAACACAAATACTGTAGCCATTAAAGTAGCTTTTCCACCAGCTCTACAGCAAAGGGTATATCTTTGTCTTGTAGAATTAAGAGTCAATGGTAATTGTACAAGACTGGCCCAGATGGCGTACTATACAGTTTTTACACAATCAAAATACATTACCTTGCAAGGCAAATACTGCAGACTTGATCTCTTGCATAACAGTCACAGGTTAAGCTGGCTGGGCAAGCACTGGCAGCTTTCCTGGCCACCCCTCCACTTGTGTTCTTTGCAGAAACAGGCTTTCTTGCTGCCAACTTCCTGGATGCTGCATCCGTTATCTTGGACGGCTTTATGTTCTGTAATGTAAAGTAATGATTTAAAAAAAACTGAATACAGGGTGGGCCATTCAACTGGCCCATGACAACCAATCCACTTTCCAGGAAACTGTTCATCTAGGAATGCTCGGACCTGACACCTATAATGTGGTGGTCACCATCTTGCTGGAAAAACTCAGGGAACGTGCCAGCTTCAGTGCATAGCGAGGGAAACACATCATCATGTAGCAGCTGAATGGCCCCCAAGGTCTCCCAATCTGACCCCCTTAGACTTTTATCTTTGGGGTCATCTGAAGGCAATTGTCTATGCTGTAAAGATACGAGATGTGCCGCACCTGAAACTACGGATACTGGAAGCCAGTGCTACCATTTCTTCTGTGATGTTGCTATCAGTGTGTGAAGAGTGGGAGAAGAGGGTTGCATTGACAATCCAACACAATGGGCAGCACTTTGAACACATTTTATAAGTGGTCAGAAACTTGTAAATAACTCATGAAAGAATAAAGTTGTGTTCAAACCAAGCACACCATTGTTTTTCTTGTGAAATTCTCAATAAGTTTGATGTGTCACATGACCCTCTTCCCATTGAAAAAACTAAAGTTGGATCCAAAATGGTCGCCATGGCCACCACCCATCGTGAAAAGTTTCCCCCCTCCCATATACTAATGTGCCACAAACAGGAAGTTAATATCACCAACCATTCCCATTTTATTTAGGTGTATCTATATAAATGGCCCACCCTGTATAACAGTTAGATAAAAGATATTTGCCAAGAATGTTTAACATAATGCACACTATACAATAATGGAGGTTACTTAAGTTCAAAGATTACAGTAGTTGTAAAGGATCCAGTGAAACATTTTAAAAACTCAAACTTAGTCATAGAATGAATAAACTATATATTTTTACTGGACAGGTTTCTAGTTCTCTGAGTCCAGATAGCAATACAAACAGTGGATGGTTCTCATAGCCATGTCCGGGGACATCAGCTGTGTATTATTCATATATTTACTAGGAAACAAACATTTACATGTTGACTAAGCGCTGCTCACATCTGTGTCATGACTTTCATTTATAGGCATCTGCCAGAATACTCATACAATGGATACAAAAGCCGCTGACTTCTAATGGGGAACGTCAAGTTGTCCTCTTCAGAGTTTCCCTGCATGTTGTCTACACTGTAGTTGTGGTGCAGTGTTATCTCAGTTTCCTTGAAGGGTTATCCCAACTCAGACAATGGGGGCATATTGCTAGGATATGCCCCCATTGTCTTATAGGTGCGGGTCCCACCGCTGGAACCCACACCTATAATGAGAACGGAGCCCCAGAAGAGCGCAGCCGCCCTCCATTCATTTCTATGGGGCCGCCGAAAACAGCCAAGCACTGGCTCAGCCATTTCCGTCAGCTGTATAGAAATGAATAAGAGCGGTGGCCGTGCATGTGCGTGCGTGCGTGCGTGCGTGCGCCTGGTGGTGGCCGGACCTGGGGGAAACCTGAGGTCCTCCAAGCATAGCGCTCCCCGCTCCATTCTCGATATAGGTGCGGGTCCCAGCAGTTGGAACTGCACCTATAAGACAATGGGGGCATATCCCAGCGATATGCCCCCATTGTCTTAGATGTGAATACCCCTTTAAGCAATCACAGGCACCAGCGACTAAATGACCAAACATTGTAGCAGACAACTAGCATTTAAACCAAACGATTATTGTGCATTTCATTAATGACATCAATAATGATTGTATTTGTTCGTAGTAATGATTTCACAGACGTTGAGAAAGTGCTTTTGGTCAGATCACTCAATCGTTAGAAACATTTACAGTGTTTTTCCCCCCAAATAGGGGGAAAATGTCACTATGTTTTATGGGGCAAACACTAATGAGTGCTTCCATTATGAAAGCACTCATTAGTACCGAAGGACCAGAAGTGGTGAACACTGCACTCCCCGGCTCTGTACTCACCGCTTCCTGGTCCTCTGCCTTCGGCTGTGCTGTGACTGCGCACAGTGTGAGGATGCTCAGTAACCTCATGCTGTGTGCATCGGATCACAGCAGAGCCCGCAGCAGGAAGAAAAGAGCGGGATCCTTGGAGCATCTGGAGCAAAAGAGGCAAGGTGATTTTTAAAATTTTTTTTATTTGTTCTGCAGTATCGGGGGTGTGTGTGTGTGTGTGTGTGTGGGGGGTCTAATTTATATTGGGACTCTTATCTGAGGTCTGATTGGGGGGCGGGGGTCATTCAAATTGGGGTTCTGATTGTTGGTCTGATCTGAGGTGTAATGGAAAAAAATATTTAAAACCTACGTGCCTCTTATTGGGTGAAAAATATGGTACATGAAACATAATCCTGCTGTTTTTCGCACTGGTCACTAAGTTTAATAATAACCACCACTTCTTAGTCTGTACAGATCGCTTCACTGCAGTTATCTGCTTATCTATACACAGAGGTGATATCATTACAGGCAGGATTAGAATGTCAGATAAGACTGGATCCTCCATTCTCAATAGGTGATTGTCAGAGCTCATCTATTCTTTCCTAGTACATTGATCTCTGCACAGGTCACAGAGCATGACTAGAAAACTCTCCTATAGAAGTCAATGAAGTCTCCTGAACATTGTGTCTATGGACCACAGGGCTGCCGTAAAGCAATTTTGTCAATGCTTTCTAAATGCCGTTAAAGGGGTTGTCCGAGTTATGACAAAAAATATATAGCACTGTAAATCTGATGGGCAGCAATATATAACTAAGTTAAGCAAGTTTTAGGCAAAAAAAAAAATCTATATTTCCTAATTTCCCTGGTTCTCTTCTGGTCTTTGTTTACATGCAATAACAACAATCTCAGCCCCTCCCCCTTCTCCCCCCCTCTCTGCAAAGGGAATGAATACAAGAGCTGAGTGACATGTCTGCCTGCTGGAATACTCAGCAGCATGTTGTATGTGTATGACTACAAGTCCCAGCTGTACAATGACACTGCTAATACATATGGGAATTTCTCCCTACCTGTTCTTGTACAATACAATTCCTCTACAGCTCTTGTGCCCAGCATTTTTCTCCTCTCACTGCTGCAGCTACTGTTTGTTATAAAGCCTTGAGCCTTCAGTGTGTTCTGGCTGAAGGGGTTAATGTTTTATCTGAAGGAAACCAGGCAGAAAGCAGATAGCAGGAGCCTGGCAAAGAAAGGGGGCGTGGCCAGTGACCTCTCGTGTACAGACTGTTATCTGAACTCTGAGGCTTGTACACCAAACATCACAGAGCAGAGAGATAAGGTGACATCACAGGTCATGTGACCCTCAGTCAACTCTGAGAAACCAGCAGCTTTAGAAACACAAAGTATATGGGAAAGTTGTTATACCTGACAAGTTAGAAACATATAAAGAACAAAAAAAATAACTCGGACAACCCCTTTAAGAACAGCTCAGGCAAGATGGCCGCCCCCATAATCATGTTCAGGAAATAGAATTAACAAAATCTGCAAACAGAAAAATAAAAACAGATTAGAACAAAAGGAGATGTGTTACTATCTGGTTTTAACTGGCAGAAAAAAATTTGGTGACACATTTTCTTTAAAGGATGTTGATGCAAACTGGAACACCCCTTGAAATGGCAGGGATTGGAATTACCTATGATCCCGATTACTGCAGCTGTAATATGCTCCAAGTCCTGTGCTGGTGCCACCACTGTCATATGTTTACATGAAGATGGTGCTCGGCTTGTGAGCCCCCTCTATACATAACCCACATGCATGACTGATGTCAGCCGCGCATCGTTAAGGGGTTACACGAGGACTACACGGCGACACTGGTCACACTGCCGAGTACTGCTGTTCCCATAGAAATGAATGGGATCGCCACAGGCAGCGCAAGAAGTCTAGCCCTGTTGACTTCTTGTGACTGATGCAGCGATCCCAGGCATTTCTATGGGATCACTACTACTCAGCGATCCTGGTTGCTACATCGGTCATGTGGCCAGTGTCACCGTGTAGCCCTAGCCTTAAAGTGTGTCATTTTTTTTGTACCAATAAAAGTTATGGACATGCAACCTTATATATATTATTTTCTGTTCTTACTTTTTCAGCACTGACTTCATGGATGACAGCACTATGGACATTAAAATTCCTCTCTCCAAACACAGACCTTTGCGTTGATCCGCCAAGCAATCCTTCCTAGAAAACCCATCCAAATAGAGCACAATAAGAATTATATCCATGACACTTTGCAGGAGAAGATAACATACTTAAGGAGTGAAATCAAATAAGAACAGCTGCATGCATGACTCTAGGCGCATAAACCTTTTCATAGTCTAGACAGAGTAATAAACATCATAACAAGCAACATCATCAAACGCCCGCTGGAACAAGAAATACTTTTACAAATGTGGACAGATTGGGACTAACACCAACAGATTTGTTGGAGGAAAAAAGTCAAGTTTGTAGTTTTAATGGCAAGCAATCCAGCCACCTAAAATGAGATATGGGTGCCAGGGGTGACCAGACTATCAGGGGGAAACACATGCACAAGCATTTTGCAACCAGGGATGAACGATTACAATTTGGCTTTGATTTCCAGCATTACAGAAAGAGTAGTAAAAGACTCAGAACCTTTCCACTGTTTCCCGGATTTATCTGTGAATGTGACCAGTGTCTTTTAACAGACTGTTTTGTTGAGGAAGGTAGAACTACTTCTCTAGGTACTGGTATATTTCCTGAAATTGTGTGAAGGTTACTTTGTGAGCAACTCCCCTGTTTTTTGGTCTGAAGGACTTTAAGAAGTTCTATTTGGGTGTCCGGTGTTCCTTGGGCCAATCCAAAATCTACCAATGCATACCTAAAAGGAAGAAAGGCAGGATGTTAAGAGTTAATATATAGCTACAATAATCTAACTTCTGGTACAGTAAAAGGTGTACTGCAATATCCTCCTCTGTGGCCTCCCATCTAGCACCTTCACACTCCTCCAATTTATTTTCAACTCTGCTGCCCGGTTAACCCAGCCCTCCCCTTATTTCTCCTCTGCCAATCCCTTCACTGGCTCCCCATTGCCCAGTGAATTGAGTTCAAAATGCTAAAAACTAGGTATAAGGCTGTCCACAATCCATCTCCTCCTTACATCTCTGACCTACTTTTCAGATACATCCCACAAGTAACCTTGGATCCTCACAAGACCTGCTTCTTTGTTCTCCTCTTGACTGTTTTTCACACAATCTTCTAAAAGGTTTCTCACGTGCCTCTCCCTACTCTGTAAACCACTACCCCAGCACATCAAACTCTCCCCAACATCCAAACCTTCAAAAGTAACCTGAAAGCCTACCTCTTCAGGAAAGCCTACCATCTGCAATGAGCAAGCTGCCACCCCACACAACCAGAGGAGCAGCTTTCACCTCACCTACTGGGTCCTTCCCCCTACCCTTATAGATTGTAATCTCTCACGGGCACCATCCTCTCCCCCTCTGTACCAGTCTGTTAATAGTTTCATGTTTATAGTATTTGTATTTTTTATATCATGTATGTGTAACATCTCGTGATGGAATTAATAGAGCTGCAGTTCTTTGCTAGTGACCTGGTACTACACAGCTCAGAAGGCCACGTATTGTTCAGCTTTCAAGGCATGGGGTGCCCTTTCTTATTATTAACATATGAACAACACCTCATCCATATACCACTAGCTTTTTTTCCATTAGCCTTTTGTTTGAGACCCGAAGATACCGGCTGTACAAAACACTAAGCATTTGATAATATTTAATTTAATATACTTTTTGGTGAGAAATTGTCTAAGGTTCCAACATAACAGAGTTACCTATCCGGGTGTTGCAGTACATTAACACATATCAATGTTTAGTTTTAGAGGAAACAAGTGGAACATTTCACTCATGAGTTGCAGCTATGCCGTGACTTAAAGGGGTTATCCAATGTCATAAACAGCCCCCCCCATGTGCCGGGCCGCTCACACGGAATACACTTACCTGGCTCCCTGCACTGCGCTGCTCCACGACAGGCAGGGATGAGCCTCCCTAGCATCGTGGGTGACGCTAGGGAGGCTCATCCACATTCCCGCCTGCCATTGGCTGCTCCCGCCTCCCCAACCCCCAATCTGCAATAACCGGAAAACACCCAAAGTAGTGCTTAATATTCTTAGTGGGAGCCACAGAGTTTCAAGCTGCATTTTATTGCAGTGTGCACAACTGAGATTCTCTCTCTAAAAAATAAAAATGGACATATGGATGAAGACAACCCATGGTCTTTTTTTTTTGTGCGGACCTTTACAAATGAATGGGTCCATGTGCTATCTGCAAAAAACGAGAATAGCACACGGATGGAATATGTGGTCATGTGCTCGAGGCCTAAGAGAAATGATTGACCACATGGAACAAACCTTTTAAGCTGCTTTGTTAATACATAATAATAAATATTAGTAACACATGGAGCTTATAAAACATGTAGTCCAATCTACCTAAAGGGGTATTCCAGCTTTTTGATATTCATAACTGACCATCTGGACAAAATTAGATTGGTGGAGCTCCAATACCTCGCACCTGCACGCATCTGATAATGGTGATCTATCCAGAGGATAGTCCTGGTTTATACAGGCAACATAGAAAAAAAAGAAATGTACACCGTCAGTCTAAGATAAACACACTCACTGTTTTAGTCGTCTGTTGTATAAAAAGTTACTTGGTTTAACATCTCGGTGAACGATACCAAAACGGTGGATGCGTTTCAGAGCTTTAAACAAGTTAAACATGTATTCCTTTGCTTCTTGAAAGCTTAAAGAATGCAAAATATCCTGCAACAGGAAAAAAAAAAAAGAATTTCTTTTACAAACTAGATTACAGTTTATTATCTCTGGATACACTGGAATTTTCTTTATTTTTTGTTTCATTGCACATCTATACATCTTGTCCCAAGTTAGCCATACTTTTCCATTCAACATTCAGGCATTGATAATCCTGGCACATTGGGTTTCCCTCTTTGTCGGAATGCAATTACAAGTTCAAGGGTTTTTTCAACTCAAACATTGGAGGCATATCCTACCCCTAGAACAAAGCTCCCAAAGGTAACGAGAGCACACAGTGCATGCATGGCTGCCCTCAACTCACTCCTATGAGAATGCCTAAATAGGCAAGTGCTGGCTCGGCTATTTTCGGCAGTTCCATAGAAGTGAATGGAGCAGTAGCCAGTGCCACACTTACTCTGTGCACTCTCCATTCATTACTATGGGACGAGCAGCTTTTTGGT
This sequence comes from Rhinella marina, assembly GCA_900303285.1. Classification (NCBI taxonomy): domain Eukaryota; kingdom Metazoa; phylum Chordata; class Amphibia; order Anura; family Bufonidae; genus Rhinella; species Rhinella marina. The sequence goes on from ONZH01001696.1 coordinate 124,066, forward strand.
CCTCCCATGGAAACAAGCGGAGGGCGGCTTCACATACTTGTGTACTCGCATACTCATGTGTGCTCTCCCGAACTTTAGACGCTCTGTTCTAGAGATGTGGGTCCCCTAATTCAATCTTTTTCTTCATACATCACCAGACCATATAGTATAATGATCTTGTACAGTGATTTTATTCACCATAAGATCAATAGTGAATGTGATCCCAGATAGTGTCCCAGGAGCATCAAGGCCCACAGACATTTCCACCCTAAACCAGTGTATAGAACGCCAATTAACTCATCAGCAATTGACATTTAAAGGGCTGTTTCCAGCCTGGAGATAAAGTGGATGGATCCTTCTGCTTCCAGATTCATCCACTGTTCATTTTTTGGCAATGGCAGAAGTGAATGTGGCTAAGCTGCGAAACCAAGCACAGCTGCTATACAATGTACGGCGCTGTGGTTGGTAAGCAGAGATGAAGGCAGAGGTGCTCACAAGGGGTCCACCAATAAGATGCTGATGACCTATCCAGCGTTGAGGTGTAATTACAACTCTGCTGTCCCCACTGACTTCAATAGGAAGGCTCAGTCCTGTTCCAGTGAATAGAACAAAGCTTTCCTTTAGAAGTGAATAGGGATGGCAAAGTTGTAGTAACCCCTGCTCACCGCTGCAATTGTGATGGCGAGCAGGTAAACAGTGAAGAGATGGCAGCACCCATACGAGCGCTGTGTTCTCTTCAAACAGCTGATCGGAAGGGCAGTTAGCCCTTGGTCCTGAGGAGAGGTCATCAATATACAGTGTGTATTATATATATATATATATATATATACACACACTTTTTGGCTCTAGGAATGCAGGGAGTGTAGAAACATGAGCAAAATCACAAGGTCCTGAAGGGGTTAAACATTTTTAGCCACAGGCCAAGCTTTTTTTGTAATCTATGAATTGTTCACATGCAGATTTGTTGACTGAAAATCAGCTCCACACATCTGGATGGAGCTGCTTCTGCAACATGAGCATGCAAACCACTTTATTCTTACAAGGACTGTCCCATCTAGAAATGAATGACATTCATAGGATATACACCTATCGGACATTTATGACATCTGCGGTATATCCTCAGCATATGTCCATATGGGAATAACCCTTTAATTTCTGGGCACAAGTGTAATCGCACATATACAATGCTCATTTAAAGAGCCAGGTGGACAAAATATCTTACCACAAAACATTCATGTTCCAAATAAGGCATCACAATAACTACATGATCGTTCTTCCTAAAGCAGTATTTTACTCCCATGACGTTGTCTTCACCCCTGTAGGAAGAAGTAAAATATGAATAAAGGCTCTAGAAATAATCAATATTCCCATTACATTTCATGTGTTCCATCTAGCAGATACAAGAAACACTATTCAAAGTACACAGACAGTGGTCACAAGCTATATGGACAACCTGCAGGCCTTTTTCCTCCCAGCATGTGCACCAAGTAGGGATCAGCGGATCGATTCGTCTCATCAGCAGGAGTAGCGACTGTGCATGCGCCACTACACTTCCGGTTACCAGACAGTCATTTCTTCCAGAGTCAAATTTGATCTTTGGAGCCTGCACCACTACTCGGAGCAGCGGCGAATGGCTAGGTTAGATATGTAGCCTGAGCCTGTCAAGCAACAGGCAGGTGGGCGCTTCACCACTGGAGATAGATTTGTTAGTACTTGGGATGAGCGAGTTGATTCTAAGTGCACTGCTTAGCCTGAGTTCACATCAGCATTTAGCCTTTTGGTTCTCCTGCTCTGTTATAGGACTCTGCACATAACTGAGCCTACGGGCCCCATAGACTATAATGGGGTGCGTTAGGTTTCCGCTCATAGGAAGATTTTTAAAGCCGAGACAACATGCATGCACAACTTTTGTTTCCACTTCAAAAATCTGCCTCTGAGCGGAAACCTAGCAGAAACCCCATTATAGTCTATGGGGCCTGTGGGCTCAATTATGTGCCAAATCCATCCTTTCTGTTCCCTGCACCTATAACGGCTGAGTTCAAAGCTGAATGCTGATGTGAACTCAGCCTTAGAATGGATGTTCACCTTTGAAACCTATATTAGTCTATATAGAAAGAAACAAATTACATACATTTATAAATACATTGCAGGTCTTTAATTCACCCTCAAGACAAAGCCTGTCTTGCAGCCCAGAGGTGTGTCCCATAGTTGAAAATCATTGACAAGCTCATCAGCAGAAATATCTTTTTTTAGGTAAACTCATAATGCAATAGGACAGTTAGTTTTACCCTATATGACCAGATTACATTTTTACATTCTGGTCAAAACGTCCCACAACATAATCTCCAAAGAAACCTCTAAGCAGACACTGAGCCAGCAAGAAGTGCCCATGTAATTGTGCATTCAACTCTGGGCTATGACATAGGCTGCAGCTGGGCGCCAATATAGTAATTGAGCTGATTACTGGAGTCCAGTCTTGTTGGACCAACCACACATAGTAGTGGCCAATTTCTGACAGCAAGGGCCACTTTTGGGGACAGGGGTTGGTTCCTTGAGCACTGGAAATCACCTTCTGTAATGGTCACATGAACAGGGATTGTCTGTACAGTCTTCGTTTGTATTACGTTACTATGGAAAGGACTAGCTTGCTTCATACAGAGCATTTTCCCTTGCAAAAAATAAAATAAAAATTGTACCGTGTGAACAAATGTGGCTTTAAAGGGGTTGTCCGGTTTCTGATATTGATGATCTATCCTCAGGATAAGGTCATCAATATCAGATGGGTGGGGGTCCGGTTCCCAGACGTTTGAAGAGAATGCAGCACTCATGAGTGCTATGTTCTCTTCATAGTTTACCTGCTCACCGTCGACTTTGCTATTTCAAGTGAATGGGACGGAGAAGCTATTACACTAGTCACCGCTTCAATGTTCATGGTAAGCAGTGAAGTGAATGCAGGAAAACACATCAATATCAGAAACCGGACAACCCCTTTAAGCCTATTTTTCATTAAAACACTTACCCAGCCACTGTAAGACATTGTAGCTCCGCTGCTATTCGGGTTGGGTGACTTGTAGGTATCAAATGTTTTAAAGCAAATTTCCTATCTTCTCCTGACTTTAGCCTTGCAACAGCCAAATAAACAGAACTAAATGTACCTATGGACATAAAAAGAGTCGTATGAGCCACCCATCCAAAACTGTAATGATGTATTATTGCAAGCTGTCTGTACATATTCACACTATAGTTTTCATTCAGTCTATTCGCTGTGCGACCACAGAACAAACCATGGAACACTGTAGGGACAAAAGCATCTGATATAGATGTGAATTATAATTATTTCCAGTTTGAAATGTTTCACCACCCGTTCCTTATGGACAGTATGACTCAATGACTGACAGGCTTCCCTGTATGAGCATGTCCGTGCTGGACAAAACTCCTATTCAGGCTGGAAACCACTTGGATATGAAACACTCACTTAAAGGGGTAGGCTGGCCTAGGAGCTGACCGGCCCAATCCTCGGAAACTGTGCCCAATTTAAAGAAAAAAAAAAAATCACACCTGCTTCTGGTTGACGCTGGAGCTAGATAGATTGGTCCTGTGACCAATGCGGCCAATCACTGGCTTCAGCATTTACGTGCTCTACAGCGGCACGCCGACCAGTATCGTGGGAATAAGGGGACTGCGGACTGGTCAGGTTTGTGTTCTTTAAACTGGGCACAGGTTTCATGCATTGGGTGGGTTTGGACTCTAGACCGGACAACCCCTTTAAACACACCAACTACATATACATATTCACACTTACCCTCTCCGATTTTCCCCATAACATAGAAGATACTGCGGATTTGTGGAACGGCTGCATAGAGTTTCTCAATTTCTCCTGCAAGTACAAATAAGGTTACTGAACAGGATCAATACAAATTTTAAGATTTAAAGAGCTTGCCTGGTTTCAAAAACCCATTTTCCTCTCCACTGTAATGAAAGTTAGAGACAGTACCAGAAGTTATGAAAAAAAAAAAAGCCACAAATGTCCTAAGATAAAAAAGACCAATAAAGCAGTCCTAATACTCACATTGGGTATAAAGTGCATTGAAGCAATAAAAAAAAAATAAAGACCAATAGCCGCTAAGCCTAGGACTGGGATGCATGACATTCATGAATAGAAATGCACTGAACCACACAATGGCCCCGATTTAGCAACATCTAAAAAGTGGTGCAAACTGGCACATCTAGGGTTTCTACACTAGCACTGACATGCTTGTCAAGGGGCAGGGCTTCAGAGGAAAATGGGCAGGGCCTAAAAGGTTATTTTGCACCGGAGTTTTGGTGCAATGCTGGAAGTCAGCCAGCCGACAGCTGGTATAGAGTCAAAGAAAAGAGTGATCCCTGCGCCATCCGGCCTGGGCCTCTGTGATAAATCTAGTGCAGGTGTAGTCGCCAGCTTATGCCATCTATAGGGTTAGTAAATCTGGACCAGTGTGCTTTAATATGCCTAGAAAACCTGACTCCAAAGTTGCCAATGGCAGCAGAATCTGTGCAGACACTCTGTTATACAACAAAAAAGCAAAACTTATGAGCACTTAGAGCACGAAATTGATTCCGAGACTGATGCAACTGCAAATGGCAATGTGCTAGAACAAGACTACGACTCTGGAGTTTAACCGCAGTCAGTGGCGCATCATGCAACTTAAAGGGGTTATCCATTAGTACAAATACCCAACCACAATGCCTGGGCCCCTCCTATAGACAATACTTACCTGGTTCCCTGCATCACGGATCAAAACATCCTGCGACGAGGGGAGCAGCCAATAACAGGCCGTGGTGGTGACCAGCCTCCCTAGTATTTGTACTATTGTATAACACCTTTAGAGGGAACATGTCACATGCACTACCTACGCTTCTCTGCACAGTGTTAGTAGCATGGCCCCACACAGCACATGGTCCAGCCTAGGTCTAAATGATGTCAGTTAAAGGGTCCACTGACATAGCCGTATATTTCTGTCCACATCCATTCTGCAATTTTCGGGTTCGAATAAGGACCCATTAATTTCAATGGGGCCGCAAGAGATGTGGCGAGCACGTTGTGTGCTGTCCCCATCCGTATGTCCGTTCCACCAGAAAAAAAAACAATAGTCCTACTCTTATCCATATTTGTGAATAAGAATACACATTTCTATCATGGAGATGGATGTTCCTTTCCGCAAAATGTGGCCGGGTTCCGTGTTTTGTGGATCTGCTGAAACTGATACGGTAGTGTGAATGGGCCCTAAAGCTGAGGCATGTGCCACACAACATGAAGACAGCAACATCAAATCTAATGACTGTCAGATTGTTTTTCAAAGTAACAAAAAAAAAAAAACAAACGTTGTCATTGTTTGGATAAATAACGCGTTACTTTTATAGGACGGACAGAACCACGGATCTGCAAAATACCGATCCCTTCTAACTGCAGTCCTCACTTTTCCCCTACCATCAATAAAACAGGATATTCTCATCTGTGATGCGGAAAAGAAGAGGACATGCTCTATAACTTGTGGAATGGCCTCACGGATCTGCTAAATAATACAGATGTTTTCCCTTCCCCATAAAAAATAGGCAGTTTGTTTGAGCCTCTAGGTGTAATGGTAACGCCCCCGTTGCTCCTAGAGGCTCATTTGCATATAGTAAAACAATTTTTCTCGGCAATACGGACACATATGGACATGGGACCAACACAGATGTCTTCAGCTGCCAAGTGCACATGTAACAGGTCAGCCAGTGTCATAGGTACAAAACTGCTGACAGATGCCCTTTAAAGGGTCAGGATCGGATTTGTCTCAGCTCCTGAGCTATCACTGTGCTGCACATACATAGGTCCGCCTGCCCTGGTTGAAACTGTGCGTCATGATGCTGGAAGGAAGTAAATGCTCTAAAATAACAAAAAAAAAAAAAAAAAAAAAAAAGAAGTCATCTTAAATCTTGGCCAATCCAGCACAGATTCTGAGGTGGTCATTCGTCAGTCTTTGTTTACACGCTGTCAGCGATGTTGTGCCGTACAGTCATGTGACCTCTGCCACCAATCAGTGCTCTCAGCTGTCAGGTACTACTTCTTGGCACCACATCATACCAGCAGATAACAGACAAAGCCTGGTGGGGCGCCTGCGCTGGATCTGGTCAGAAAACCCCTTTAAAAGGACTGTGCAGGATTTTGGACATTTTGAAGGATGAATAGCAAGGCACGCTCCCTGTTAAATCTGCTATTAATAGCAAGAAAATGTCCAAAAATCTGGAAAACCCATTAAAACAACTATGACAAACATTTGTTGAAGGCATGTACACCAAACAATGAGGCTCAAAACTGTGGTGAAAGGTCTTCCAAGGAAGTTGCACGCCTGTGAGGTCCCATCATGGATTGGTATGAGGGTCCTTGCACTGCATCAAATCCGAAGGGAAACTAAGATGTGAACAGAGGCTTAGAAATCGCGTCAAATTACAGACGGGATACCTGCGTTTTCCGCGTCGGAGCAGGTTGTAATCTGAGCGCCGACCACAGTGTATGTACTCTACCACCCCGCGGCACAGCTCTGACTGCCCGAACTACAACTCCCAGCAACTCCACAGCATACACTGCACGTTTTATACCGCCCGCCTATACACTGTCATGTACACACTGCATTTACCTGTGACATCGCCACCGACCATTTTCTCGGGATTCCCCCTGAAATTGAAACAAACGCAGAATGGCGCCAAAGTGGACGTCACCGAGCACAGGGTATAGAAACATCCCGCCTTCCGAGGAGTGGCGGGGCGCTCTTCGGAATCCCTCTCTTGATTGGACGTATACTTTGAGTGGCTTTTCTATGGTCCAATAGCGATCAGCGATTGAACATAACCTCTGGCTTTGATTGGACAGTTGCCGTGAGCGGACAGGGCCAGTTCTGAGAAGAGTCGTGAGGATGTTTTGAGGTAGTTTGGACTCGGAGACAGGTAGATGTGAATTCTCCTCAGGCGGCGCTGCGGTTCTTCATTTGTTACATTTGTTATATATATATATATATATATATATATATATATATATATATATATGTTATTCCAATATAGGATACAAGGATACACCACAGTTGCCAATCAGAATATTTCTTTTTTTCTGGATTTGTCACAAAATCAGGGACAGCCGAGATTTTTTACAGACAAATTGGAAAACCATAATGAATGATGAAGATTATAAGTAATAAATGTCTACAGCTCAATATACTGATTAGGGCTCGTTCACATCAGCGTTATGCTTTCCGTTTGTGTTTTCCGTTATAACATGGTTATAACGGAAAATAACGGAAACCATAAGACGGAAGTCAAAACGGAAGCCTTTAGAGGCATTCCGTTTTAATCCGTCATAATAGAAGCCTATGAGAATCATAACGGATCCATTTGGTTCCCGTTATGCAAAACGGAAAACAAAGTCCTGTCGACAGGACTTTGTTTTCCGTTCAGCATAACGGAACTCAGACGGATCCGTTATGATTCTCATAGGCTTCTATTATGACGGATCAAAACGGAAGCCTCTAAAGGCTTCCGTTTTGACTTCCGTCTTATGGTTTCCGTTATTTTCCGTTATAACCATGTTATAACGGAAAACACAAACGGAAAGCATAACGCTGATGTGAACCCACCCTTAGAGATGAGCGAATTTCCTGTGCTTCGTGTCAGTAAATCGATTTAATCTGAAATAGTGTAAAAAACAAAAAAACATACTTACCTCCTCCATTTGCTCGCGACGAGCTGCCATCTTGATTGAAGATCTCGGCCGAAATCCTATATGACATTACCACAGCGGTCTGCGTGATGACGTAATCTCGTGCCGTACAAGATTTTGTGCCAGATTTTCAAGCAAGATGGCTGGTCCGTCGCGAGCAAATGGAGGTAAGTATGATTTTATTTTTTTAATGTTAATTTTACACCTTTTTAACGCTCATACACCGCTATCATGTATGAACACGGCATTTGAGGGGTACAATGACGGGGGCGGTGCTATCGCAGCTCTCTGTCATTGCACCCACTACTTACAAAAAAATGCCCTTTGTGGCAAAGTCATTCGTCACGAAGCAATTTTTTTTGTAAAATTCGGCAAATTAGCCCAATCGAACCAAGTTCGCTCATGTCTAATACTGATAACACCTCATTACCAGCATTTACTGTGAGCTGTAAAATTATAATTACCACCAAAATAATCTAGTCAAGTACCACCAGCCTAAAAAAATTCACAGACACATCCATTTTTTTTTTTATGGACACAGGAAAGAAGTCACCTATTTTTACTGATGCCTAGAAATCCCGCGCCTGCGCACTTCTCCGCCGGCCCAGGGCATGGCATCACTTCACATAGTGCACCTGCCCCGGCCCATGAGGAGCTGTGTGCAAGCGCGGGATCTTGGCCGGACCTAGCGATGACGCAAGAGAATCGGAGGGCAAAGGAAGAGGCTGGGGAGGAGTAACCATGAAAGAAGGCAGAGCAGCCTGGGCTCCTACACACTGAACCCCGCCCCTGGGCACTTGCTAGTGCTCATTTGCATGTGAATTAAAAAGCGTTTTTCCTGCCTCTGCAAGTCTAAAGAAAATAACAAAGGTACCATTACATTCATGTGTAGGTGTGCTACAGAACCATGTAAGTGCTGTATATGGTTATATAGTGGTGACAGACTCCCTTTAAGTTTTGACCAGAATGGCTGAACGTTTTAGACAGTCATAGAGGGAGCATCTCCCTGGGGCAGGATTGCCTTACCTTAAGCCTGACTATTGTGGAGCGTGAGAGACAATCCGGGCACTTAGTGCCACCCGCTAACTCCCTGCTTATAAATCAGTTATCAGCATCTGAAAAGAACACACTGTTCCTGGTACAGAAGACTGATCCCTGTTGCCGGATCCCACTGCCCTGAGGATGCAAACCATGAGGGACTGACGGAGACCTGCTACGCGGCAAGACCGAAGCAAGGTGGCAAGAAGACTTCCAAGTAGTGATGATTCTCCGTTAAGCTAAGTGCTGGTGGAAGTGGAGACAGATCTGGGCCCTATTGTAATACTGGCTATCTTTGACCATTGAGTCATTGCTAGGGGGACTTGGACCATCACACTGACCATCACGCTGCAAGAGGGAGAGAAGTCCAGACAGGGTCCAGACAGAATAATCAGCAAGGCTGGACCCAGTATGAAAAGCCTAGCCTCATCTGAAGTTCTCGTATCTCCTATCATCACTATGGGAGCTGATAACACTGTAATTGTTAGCCTGGTAATTTCCATCACCACCAGGCCAGGGCATTCTTATGCTGTGCCGCATAAAACCCTGGAGAATCTGAGCAAAGAGGGGATGATGCTTGCCAGCCTCCCCCTGAGGAAATAACAGCCCTGCCTCATTTGCAGAAGTGACACCTGTAGTTCCAGATTCCATCCAGGGAAGGATCCGGATGATACCTGGTGTCAAGAGAAGGAAGTTGGAGCTATCTAAAGAGGACATCAGAGGATGAGACTGTTGACCTTTGTTTTCTGTTCCATTAGTGTGAAGTTGGTAGTAACCTAGTCCACTCTAGTTCACTACAAGAAAAATGACTCCACCTTCGCCAGGAAAAAATCCAATCCAAGTTGCACATGTTGCACTTTCCCCTTTTCCCTTCTCCGGTTAAGCCAAAACACCTGAGACAAGTTTATGCATCGTTTATAAGTCACATGCCTCAAAAAATGGACTCAAACCCACCTGAGCTCCTTGTGACCCAATTGGTGCTGCCAGGACTCTATGTATCAGAGAGTTGTAAGTTGGGTATTTGCTCATTTGCAACATTTCAAAAAAGAAGTTCCCGTTGCCTAGGACTCTAACGGATCTCAGCAGCATTGTGCTCTGGGATCTTTATTAACAGAACTCATTTCTGCAGAGCCACAGACCCAGGTTTTTGCTTCCCCTGCTGCAGACAACAAACTGCGTTACTAAATTGAGCCCTGTAGCCGGAGTTCATTTAGTTAGCTATTTAGCTAGCTAATAAGAACTGTCCCAAGGACATCTGTATAGCACACCTCCCAAAGTACATAGATAGGGCCAGGGCAAAATTATTGAGTTATACTGCATTTGCCTTAACCTTTGTCTCCTTCCCACAGTAGTAGTATGGGGAAAGGCGTGAGCCATCTTGACTCTGCGTCTTTGGGCATCTGCAGTCGGCTGTGTGGAGGACAGCAAGCAAAATTTGAGGACTACTTGGCTTTAAGCAGAGAAGTGTACAATACCACAGACCTGGGGGCATCTACAAAGTATGGCTTGTTATGTAATAATTGTAATATATGCACTGTACACCAGCAGATGAGGTATGGTTGACGCCAGGAATGGGGCTAACCACCCCATTCCTTCCCTCTTAGTAGGAGTGGAGAGTTCCTATTTCCTGCCATGAAAGGGGAGTATTAGTTAGGACTGTGAGGAGTGAGGAAGCACATCCTTTTGATCCTGCTTCAAGGGCCTTAGGGACCAGGGAATGATCTAATCTGCGAGACTACTACCCCAGAGAGACTTCAAAGACAAAACTACAGATATTCTACAAAGCTACAGTGTTACAGTCAGCAGAGAGACCAGCAACCATAGCAATACAGATCCTACTACAAGAGAAGGACTACGGCTCAGACACCCATCACCTAGATCACACCCAGGTTAGGCCAACTCATAAAAGCCTGTATTTTTACCAGGTAGACACCTACAGCCAGGTGTGCTAGCTTATAGCTGTTAGAAGTTCAGAAGAGAGCTATCAGCAAGATAGCATACCAGGGGTGCCATCATGAGCTACTCTGCCAGCCACCAATCCTCATCCTCTGGGGAGAGAAATTGCACTGTATACAACTACTGCTGTTTGTACTACAACTCCTATCTTGCACTAAGCAAAGAGAAACTTTTATTCACCTACTTCTGGCCTGATTCCTTGTACCACCTTTTCACCGCAGCATTCCCCAGAGAGCAGTGACCTAAGGGAGCACACCATGACACATAATTTTATCTGGGCCACTACCACTCTCATCCTCTGCCCTGGCTCCTCAGGGGTTCGCTGCATAAAATTGTCATCACAAACATAATTGTGCCTCCATACCCTACTGCCATTGGCTTAATTGCTGTCTGGACCCTAAGAGAGATTTTGTCGCCCTGCTGGAGTGGATCTAGTGGAAACTACGGCCACCTCATGTTAACAAGACTCCTTGTGGGTGTTTCTACTCACTACTGCCTGTTTCCAAAACCTAGAATCACGCCACCATCTACCAAAGTGATACAGACCCTGCTGCTGCAGGTGAGGGACTACAGCTCAGGCACCTATCACCTAAATCACATCCAGGCAAGGCCAACTCCATAAAAGCCTGTATTTTCACCAAGTAGTCACCTATAGCCTCAAGTGCCAGCTTACAGCTGTTAGCCAGAAGTTCAGGAGAGAGGTATCAGCAAGAGAGCATACCAGAGGTGCCATTATCATCTACTTTGCCTGGCACCATACCTTGTCATCTGAGGAGAGAAATTGCTCTGTTAACAAATACTGCTGGATGTACTACAACTCTTATCTTGCACTAAGCAAAGAGAGACTTCTAATTCTGGCCTGACTCCTTATACCACCTTTCACCTCCACTGCACTGATCCCCAGGGGGCACAGCCTGAGGGAGCACACCATGACACCTTATCTTATCGGGGCCACTACCACTCCAGTCTCCTGCAATGGTCCCTTAGGGGCTCACTGCATTTTCCCACACCATGGTTTTTAAAACCGCAAGCGGAAAATACAGCGCAGTGCAGGGGCTGGCTGGCAAATTTTAGCCTGGGGGGCAAGCACACAGCACTGGCCCATGTGTAGCGGCCCACCCTTAACCTGTTTAACTCCGCCTACCATAAAGCCGGTATAGGTAAATGGGCTTTAAATGGTTAAAAGGCGGCAGCTGGTTGTGTTTTCATGTTGGATCCCAGATACAGAACATGGCTGAGTCCGTAGCAACAGCCTGATCATTAGAGGGACCAGATTTACCAACCCCTGAGCTTAAGAGACTCCATTGAGTACAATGGGGTATGCTCAGGATGCTGACCTTTTACCAGACAAAAAGGTCTTGCATGCAGAACTTTTCTGCCCGGTCTTTTTAACAGAATCTGTGACCCAAACGCAAATGTGAATGGATAGTATTAGACGTATAGAATCAGATGTCTGTTTAACACAAATACAGAGCAAGAACCAAGATCACTACATACACACAGCACCAGAACCAAACCTAGAAGTCAAACACAGAACCAGAACCAAGTTCACTATATGAATACAACACCAGAACCAGGCCCATAACTCAAATACAGCAACAAAATCAACAAGAAATATAGCACCATAACTAAACCTATAAGTCAAATACAGAACCAGAACCAAGTTTACTACATAAATACAGCACCAGAACCAAACCCATAAGTCAAATACAGCACCAGAACCTAGTTCAATACATAAATACAGCACCAGAACCAATTTCTCTACATAAATACAGCACCAGAACCAAGTTCTCTACATAAATACATCACCAGAACCAAGTTCTCTACATAAATACAGAACCAGAACCAAGTTCTCTACATAAATACATCACCAGAACCAAGTTCTCTACATAAATACAGCATCAGAACCAAGTTCTCTACATAAATACAGCACCAGAACCAAGTTCAATACATAAATACATTACCAGATTTTAAATGTTTAGTACAGATACCATCTGAGTAGTCAGGTCAGCCCTCGCCATATGAAACTACAGCTCCCAGTATGGCCTGAACAAGTGTAAAGGGATGCTGGGAGTTATTGCGCAAAACAGCATGCTACCACCCATCATCAGCTGTAGATCATCCAGGTGACTACAGCTCCCATCATACACAGTCAGTAGCAGAATAATCATTTCCATTTAGTGACTTACAGGTGACGTCTCCTCCTTCCCCATCTGGTTCAGACCACCATGACGACTCCTCCCATCCACAATGCAGCTTTGCAGATTTTGCCGAGAAGATGTCTTCAGCTTCACGCTTTACCAGCACATTGGCACCCTGCATACTGACACAAACTCATCTTAGTGCCACATTCTGTGCCCTGAATATAACAGTAGCATTAGTCCCACATACTCTGTGCCCTCTGTATACAGTGCCATATGCCCTCTGTATATAGTGCCATATGCTCTGTGCCCTCTGTATATAGTGCCACATACTCTGTGCCCTCTGTATATAGTGCCACATACTCTGTGCCCTCTGTATATAGTGCCACATACTCTGTGCCCTCTGTATATAGTGCCACATATTCTGTGCCCTCTGTATACAATGTCATATGCCCTGTGCCCTCTATATATAGTGCCACATACTCTGTGCCCTCTGTATACAGTGCCATATGCCCTTTACCCTCTGTATATAGTGCCACATGCTCTGTGTCCTCTGTTTATAGTGCCACATGCTTTGTGCCCTCTGTATATAGTGTCATACGCCCTGTGCCCTCTGTTTATAGTGCCACACACAGTGCCCCTAATGCTAGTGCCACATGTTTGGTGCCCCTTATAAAACGTGCCTCTTATATGTGCCCCTTTCTGTATAGTGCCCCTTCAGTGTGCCCCCTTTATGTATTGTGCCTCTTGCAGTATATGTGCCCATTTGTGTATAGTGCCTCTTCTGAGTGCCCCTGAATACAGCATACACACACTGTATTATAATACTCGGTAAAAGCTAGAATGCAGTGGGTGAGACGTCACTGGCTACAAGTTGCTAACGGTCACATGACAAGCTAGATGCAGTGGGTATATAGAGTATATACAGCAGTTTATATAATATATATCTATACACACTGCATCTATTATACCTCGTACCTAACATATCAGTACACTGCTGTATATACTATATATCTGTACACACTGTATCTATTATACCTCATATATCAGTACACTGCTGTATATACTATATATCTGTACACACTGCATCTATTATACCTCGTACCTCACATATCAGTACACTGCTGTATATACTATATATCTGTACACACTGCATCTATTATACCTCACATATCAGTACACTGCTGTATATACTATATATCTGTACACACTACATCTATCATACCTCGTACCTCACATATCAGTACACTGCTGTATATATATCTGTACACACTGCATCTATTATACTTTTATAATACATGCAGTATATACAGATATATAGCATATACAGCAGTGTACTGATATGTGAAGTATGACGTATATTAGATGCAGTGTGTACAGATATATAGTATATACAGCAGTGTACTGATATGTGAAGTATGACGTATATTAGATGCAGTGTGTACAGATATATAGTATATACAGCAGTGTACTGATATGTGAGGTATGAGGTATAATAGATGTAGTGTGTACAGATATATAGTATATACAGCAGTGTACTGATATGTGAGGTATGAGATATAATAGATGCAGTGTGTACAGATATATAGTATATACAGCAGTGTACTGATATGTGAGGTATGAGGTATAATAGATGCAGTGTGTACAGATATATAGTATATACAGCAGTGTACTGATATGTGAGGTATGAGGTATAATAGATGTAGTGTGTACAGATATATAGTATATACAGCAGTGTACTGATATGTGAGGTATGAGGTATAATAGATGCAGTGTGTGCAGATATATAGTATATACAGCAGTGTACTGATATGTGAGGTGTGATGTATAAGTTACACCTTGTATCTCACATATCAGTACACTGCATTGTATACTATATACCTGTACACACTAAATCTATTATACCTCACATATCAGTACACTGCTGTATATACTATATACGTTTACCCACTGCATCTATTATACCTTGTACCTGACGTATCAGTACTCTGTGTGTATATGTCAGGTGTGAGGTATAAAAGATGCAGTGTGTACAGATATATGTGGACAGTCATATATTATGGTCACTGTGTTAGAGTTAAGGGCCAGTATTGGGGTTAGGGGTCAGTATTGGGGTTAGGGGTCAGTATTAGGGATAGGCGTAGTATTAGCATAAAGCTACATTCAGACGACCAAAAGTGTTTTGCAGTCCCCAAATTGTGGATCCGCAAAACACATATACTGGCCTTGTGCGTTCCACATTTTGCGGAACGCACAGTGCCAGCCCTATATAGAAATGCCTATTCTTGCGGACAAGAATAGGGCATATGCACTATATTTTTTGGGGGGAATGGAACTACGTATGCGGACAGTACATGGTGTGGTGTCCGCATCTTTTGCGGCCCCATTGAAATGAATGGTTCCGCACCCGTTCGGCAAAATTGTGGAACGGATTCAGACTTAGAAATACGGTCGTCTGAATACGGTTGTCTGAATGCACCCTTAGGGCCAGTATTAGAATTAGGGTCAGTATCAGTTAGGAGCAGTACTGGGGTTAGAGGCAGCGTTAGGGTACATTCAAACAACCGTATTTCCATTCACTTAAAAGGGGCCGCAAATCCTAAGTTCCGTTCCGCAAGCCCTGCAAAAAAAGATAGAGTATGTCCTATCCTTGAAAGCAAGAACAGGCATTTCTATTATAGGGCTGGGCATGTGTGTTCCACAAAATGTGGAATGTACACGGCCAGTATCCGTGTTTTGTGGATCCGCAATGTGTGGACCTCAAAACACATATGGTCATGTGAATGTAGTATTAGAGTTAGGGAAAGTATTAGGGGTCAGTATTAGCAGTCAATATTAGGGTTAGGGACAGGATTAGGGTTAGGGGTCCAGGGTTAGAGGTCAGTACTAGGGTAGGGGTCAGGGGCCAGTATTAGAGGTCAGGGGCCAGTACTAGGGTTAGGCTACTTTCACACTTGCGTCAGCAGGATCCGTTTGTGAGATCAGTCCCAGGCTCTCACAAACGGCCCTGAACTGATCAGTTTTTCCTTAATGCATTCTGAATGGATAAGGATCCATTCAAAATGCATCAGTTTGCCTCCGTTACGTCTCCATTCCGCTCTGGCAGCGTTTTGGTGTCCGCTTGACTGAGCAGAATGGAAACAGATCCATCATGACTACAATGTAAGTTAATAGGAACGGATCCGTTTACTCATGCACAATAGTAAACGGATCCGTCCCCCACTGACTTTCAATGGAGTTCTGAACGGATCCGTCTCTGCTATGTAAAAGATAATACAAACGGATCCATTCAGAACGGATGCAGACGGTTGTATTATCAGGACGGATCCGTTTATGAGAGCCTGGACGGATCTCACAAATGGATCTTGCTGACGCAAGTGTGAAAGTAGCCTTAGGGGTGCGACAGGGCCAGTATTAGGGGGTCAGGCAAGGCCAGTATTAGGGGTCAGTACTAGGGGGTAAGGGGCTAGTATCAGGGTTAGGGGTCCAAGGTTAGAGGTCAGTACTAGGGTAGGGGTCAGGGGCCAAAATAAGTGGTCAGCGGCCAGTACTAGAGGCAGGCAGGGCCAGTATTAGGGGTCAGGGGCCTATATTAGGGTTATAAGTTAATGCAGGCCAGTATTAGGGGTCAGGGGCCTATATTAGGGTTATAAGTTAATGCAGGCCAATATTAGGGGTCAGGGGCCTATATTAGGGTTATAAGTTAATGCAGGTCAGTATTAGAGGTCGGGCCAGTACTAGGGTTAGGGGTCAGGCAGGGTCAGTATTAGGGGTCAGGCAGGGGCCAGTACTAGGGTTAGGGGTCAGGCAGGGTCAGTATTAGGGGTCAGGCAGGGGCCAGTACTAGGGTTAGGGGTCAGGCAGGGTCAGTATTAGGGGTCAGGCAGGGGCCAGTATTAGGGTCAGGGGTAAGGCAGGGTGGTCAGTACTAGGTGGGCAGGAGCCAGTATTAAGGTTAGGGTAAGGCAGGGCCAGTATGGGGGTCAGTATAGGGAGGCAGGGGGCAGTATTAGGTTAAGGGGTGCATGTAGGGAGAGGGCAGTTAATACTCACCTGTCCAGGCGCGGTCCCATGATGCAGACCCGGCCTCTTCTGGCGGGTCTGCTCCTGAGGAACGTCACATCAGTGCGCCGGCCACCGGGAGTAGCGGACCAGGGAACCAGAGGTTCCCTGCTCCGCCTGCGCTGGCTGTTACTGGCACAATTGTATCTGCATCTAGTGGATGCAGATACAATTGAGTTCAGGAGCCGCGGCGGCCCAGACATACACCGGCCCGGGGGCATCTGCCCTCCTGCCCCCCGGCCCAGCCCACCCCTGGCGCAGTGTAAATTAACATACAGTTTTCCCACAGTTTTCCCACTGAAATCAATGGAGATGATCTGCAAGTGTTTTTTGAGTGCGGAATCCGCAACAAACTCTACATAGAATAGACTCTGTGTGGACGTGCCCTATGGCTACGGTCACACTTTTAGGTTTTTTGATGCAGATTTTGAAGCCGAAACCAGGGGTATATAAAAAAAAAAGACAAGAAGTAGTATCTGTTCTTTATAATGTCCCGCCTCTTATGATCCACTTCTGATTTTGGCTTCCTAAACTGCATAAACATTTTTTAATTTGTGTCCATACTATTAGAAAGAGAAATGAAGTTCCAAATGATGTGGAGAAAGCACCTGAATATTTTTCATACGTGCAAAAAAAAAGTTTACAGTCTATTTTTGTATGATTCTGTGGCTAGGACAATGAAGTGCATTACAAAGTTTAAGCAGGTTTTTCATTTTGTCTTCTTTCTGCCCGTACGTAGAAATTGCTTACTCCAAATCGACTTGCCTATGGCAATTTTAGTTTGCAAGGAACATCTGTTTTAAAGTAAACAGGCTTTTAAATTTAAGGTGACACTGCTAATAGAAATATTTTTTCAGGCAATTGCTCCTTTGCTTTTCTGGCCTCTTCTGACTTGCACACCAAAAACACATTAAATATACAACAACACATTAAAAATACAGTACACAGACTCTTAACAGCTCCA
This sequence comes from Rhinella marina, assembly GCA_900303285.1. Lineage (NCBI taxonomy): Eukaryota > Metazoa > Chordata > Amphibia > Anura > Bufonidae > Rhinella > Rhinella marina. The sequence goes on from ONZH01001696.1 coordinate 141,935, forward strand.
AGACAGTTTAATTTTTGATTTCCCCCAAGTCCAACACCTGATCTACCATATGCTTTGAATCTTTGTAGCTTCAAAAGATTACATGCCGGTCCCCAAGCATGAATAGTTAGGAGAAGAGTGACAGATCATTTACGCCAGAAGGTCTAAGTTTAGATCCTTTTTTTTTATAGTCCAGCATAGAATTCACAATGCATTTAGAAAGCAGCGCTATCACAGCAATTATTGTATCCTATTTGGCATTAACAGTTGTGGCCTATAGATGTAGCATTTTAATATTTATCGCTTGCAGATGTTTTTTTTTTTTCCCCGTCAGCAGACACGTGATGCCCTAATCACAATCAGCACATTAAAAAAAAAACATTTTAGGCCACTTTCACAGAGCATTTTTTTGCATCAGTGTTTGCAAGCCAAAACTAGGAGTCAAATTTTAACGGAAAGATTTGTACCTCTTAAAGGGTTGCGCAGCCTTTTTATATTGATGACCTAGCAATAGCCATGTGCGTGAGGCCTTAGTAGTATGACAGCACTCATGTACTGTACACAGTAGAGTTATTAGCATTATTCTTAAAGGAGTTATCCAATTTCTCAAAACCCCCCACATGTGCCGGGCCCCTCACCGATAATATAGTTACCCCGCTCTAGCAATACTAGGGAGGCAAGTCCCTGTCCCCGGCTGCCATTGGCTGCTCCCCACCGACACTGGATGTTTTCATCCGTGTGCATGGAGAAGCAGCAGCGGCGGGGGGAGGGGGGTAAGTATATTACCTGTGAGGGACACCGACACGTGGAGGGTGCGAGGCAGGGATCTCAAACTCGTGGCCCTCCAGATGTTGCAAAACTACAACTCCCAGCATGCCCTGGTAGCCGAAGAATGTCCAGGCATGATGGAAATTGTAGTTCTGTAACAGCAGATTTGCCGGGCTGTTCTCTGTCGAATGTACAAACATTAGTGTGAAAATAGCCTTAGTTTGCTAACCATACACGGCGTGCTTTGGTCTGCAATGTTTCTTAGGGTTTGCTCCTCCTGCGACACTGTTCCCATTGTAGTCAGTTCCCCTACAGTTCCCCTGGCCATTTTACTATACCCATACATTGACCCAGCTAGTCTCTGTTATTAAGCCTCATTCACACATCAGTGTTCCACGGACATGTGCTGTACGTGTTTGCCACGGACAGCACATGTACCAATTAATTTTAATGTGTGTATTCACACATCAGTTTTTTTTCACCTGAGTCTGTGTTTTTAGCACGGATGCATGCGCTATTTTGTCCATGTTCACGGATCCATCACACCCATTATAGTCTATGGGTCCGTGAAAACCACGGGTGCCATCTGTGTGTCATCCGTGTTTCACAGATCATTAGGAAGAGATGCTTTGAAAATTATTTTTCAGCTTTGCAGTGTCAGTGAAACACGGATGGTACACGGACCCAACACGGATCCTTCGTGGACAGCTTCACAGATGCATCACTGACCACCATTTCACAGATTTGAGCACGGACACGGATGTGTGAATGAGGCTTTAGGCTATCAGAGACGTTCCCAGGCAATTACCGTAGTTTTTGATTTAGTATCCCTGCATTTCTAGAGCCATTTTTAATGTTTTTTATAGAGTCTTTTTGTGTTTTACTATTTTTTTTGCATGATAAAAACACTTTCAAAATGTACCGTATTTTCATTGGGTTCTTTTTGGGTTACATGCAACTTCACATAATCACACTCTTTATTTAATTTTTGGGGAAAATGACAAAAAACAGCATTTTTTTTTACATAGTTCACCTTGTGTTTTTTATATTATGGGTCTTTACTGTTGCAAAGATGCAGATTATATGTACTTTTTATTTTTTGACATAATAAAACACTTTCTAATGGATAAAATGTTTTATATCTGTTTTTATTTTTTCAAAATATCTTTTAACATTTTATTTAACTTTTTTGTTTGCAGGCATGTTGTGAGGCCCATGTTCATTTTTCAATTTAATTTATTGACACAGAAAAAGTAATAATAAAATGACTGGTGGATGAATTTTCAGTTTAGGTGACCTAATATAGTTCTGTAATTTACTAGCATACCACTAGATGGCCTTCTCAGCTTACTTATTAACAATACGGGCCCTTACCAAGTGCCTAAACTAAAAACAACAAAGGCTCAGATTGTGTCTTTGTTTTTCAGTAAATTGCAACTTTTCTGTCATTTACACAAGATAAATGTATCAATAGTTGACAAAAGGCCAAAGTTATTTTTTGCTCCTACTAAGTCATCTTCAGAAATCCAGCTGTTCGTGGGCATTCCTGTGGAGTGCCATGGTTTTAGACCTTATTTATCACAGGGATTGTCTTGAAAAATTGTTTTAACAGCGCTCAATTCCTGATGTGTCGTAGCTGTGGCAGGTGAAAATACGTCAGAATGTGATAGTTTGCCTGTACTAAATTCAACAAGTGCCGCACGCCCTCATAAAGTTCGCTCGCAAACCTTTCCCTTTACACAAATAAACAAATTTGAAGACAGACTTCAAATTAGTTCATAAATCAGGGCCAAAGAATGTAATTATAAGACCAACAATCTGGTTACTTGTGAACTATCTTTTCATTTAACCCTTTCAGTTTTCTGTCGTTGCGTTTTCGTTTTTTATTCCCTGGAGCCATAACTTTTTTATTTTTCCCTTAGCATAGCCGTATGAGGGCTTGTTTTTTGCAGGACAATTTGTACTTTCGAATGGCACCATTTAATATTGCATATGGTGTGATGGGAAGTCGGAAAATTCTCTCAGTCAATATGATTACAGGGATACCACATTTATATGGTTTTTCTTGTATTTTAATAATGTTAAAAAAAAAAAACTTCGGAGAAAAATTATTTTTTTCTTTTCATCTCCATATTCTATCCCCCCATAACTTTTTATAGTTATGTTTACATTGCTTTATGAGGGCTTATTTTTTAAGGGACGATCTGTAGTTTTTATTGATACAATTTTTGGAGTGCGTATGACTGTTTGATCACTTTTTATTTGTTTTTTGAGCACCCACATGCCGTGGTCACATTTTAAACTTTATCGTCGATTGCATACATTAGTCCCAGTGGCTATGGCAGTCGCAAGCAGGCACCATGTTCAAATACCCAACTGCGACATAAATTTACTTCAAGATAAAGAGTAGGAGCCATAGCCGACAGGTACCTGTTGTTTCACACAACAAATACCCACCGTCAGAGTCCGTGATTGAAGACAACTAATTGTACGTGTAACTACAGCATCTGTATCACTGTATGATCCATTCAGTTTCTCTTGCAGCTGGGAGCCTTATGAAGGCTTCTGGGCCTGCCATTGTAAAGTTCTTGTTAAACCCTGACTGTGGCAGGCCTTAATAGGAACACCACCATTTTCCCTTAGACTATAGTAGTCTATGGTAGAAGGCTGTACATAACCAAGTCCCCTAAAGGGACTAAAATAAAGTTTAAAAAAGTCAAACTTTTTTTAAAATATAAAAATACATATATATTTTTTATCCCCTATATAAACTGTAATTAAAATGATAAATTCCTAAACCTAGTATAATGCATTAACTACAGTACCTCGAAAATGTGTTCATACCCCTCCACATTTTTGCACGTTACATCCACAAACCTAAATGTATTTTATTGGGATTTTATGTGATAGACCAGGGGTGCATAACGTTTTCTGGTTGGGGGCCACATTGGAAGACTAACTCAATGACGAGGACCGAAAATAAAATTTAAAGGGGTATTAAAAACTGAAATACTGTATTCATGGCATATTGAACACACAGTATATACCATTAATGTCTAGTTGCAGATCCAGGACTCCCATCTAATGGAAGAAATACATGAAAAATAAATGTGAGCAGCCACAAGACATAGACATACATGTCTGTTACCAGATGGTTGGGGGCTGCACAAAATGGCATTGAGGGCCGCATGTGGCCCCCGGGCCGTAGGTTGTGCACCCCTGTGATAGACCAACAGAAAGCAGCAAGTATGTGTGAAGTGAAAAGACAATGATACATGTTTTTCAAAAGATTTAATAAATAAAAATTAGGAAAGTGTGGCGTGCATACTTATTCAGCCCTCTGAGTGAATACTTTGTAGGACCACCTTTCACGGCAATTACAGCCACAGGTCTTTCGGGTATGTCTTTATCAGCTTTGCACATCTAGAGGCTGAAGTTTTTGCCCATTCTTCTTTGGAAAATAGCTCAAGCTCAGTCAGATTGGATGGAGACGTCTGTGAACAGCAATTTTCAAGTCTTACCACAGATTCTCAATGGGATTTCGGTCTGGACTTTGACTAGATCATTCATACACATGAATATGCTTTGATCTAAACCATTCCATTGTATCTCTGGCTGTATTTTTAGAGCCGTTGTCCTACTGGAAGGTGAACCTCCGCCCCAGTCTCAAGTCTTTTGCAGGCTCTACTAGGTTTTCCTCCAGGATTGCCCTGTATTTAGCTCCATCCATCTTCCCATCAACTCTGACCTGTTCTGCTGAAGAACAGCATCCCCACAGCATGATGCTGCAACCAACATGTTTCACAGTAGGCATGGTGTGTTCATGGTGATGAGATGTGTTCGTTTTCTGCAACACATAACATATGCATTTAAGCCAAAAGGCTCAACTTTGGTCTCAACTGACCACCGCACCTTCTTCCATCTTTGTTGTGTCTCCTACAGCGCCTTGCAAAAGTATTCGGCCCCCTGGAACTTTTCAACCTTTTGCCACATTTCAGGCTTCAAACAAAAAGATATTAAACAACAAGTGGGTCACAATTGTGAAGTGGAACGAAATTTATTGGATCATTTAAACTTTTTTTGTAATAATAAAACTGAAAAGTGAGGAGTGCAAAATTATTCGGCCCCCCTTGCATTAATACTTTGTTGCGCCACCTTTTGCTGCGATTACAGCTGCGGTCTCTTGGGGTATGTCTCTATCAGTTGTGCACATCTAGAGACTGAAATTCTTGCCCATTCTTCCTTGCAAAACAGCTCAAGCTCTTTGAGGTTGGATGGAGAGCGTTTGTGAACAGCAGTTTTCAGCTCTTTCCACATATTCTCAATTGGATTCAGGTCTGGACTTTGACTTGGCCATTCTAAGACCTGGATATGTTTATTTTTGAACCATTCCATTGTAGATTTTGCTTTATGTTTGGGATCATTGTCTTGTTGGAAGATGAATCTCCGTCCTAGTCTCAGGTCTTTTTGCAGACTCCAACAGGTTTTCATCCAGAATGGTCCTGTATTTGGCTCCATCCATCTTCCCATCAATTTTATCCATCTTCCCTGTCCCTGATGAAAAGCAGGCCCAAACCATGATGCTGCTGTTTGACAGTGGGGATGGTGTGTTCAGGGTGATGAGCTGTGTTGCTTTTATGCCAAACATATCGTTTTGCATTGTTTCCAAAAAGTTAGGTTTTGGTTTCATCTGACCAGAGCACCTTCTTCCACATGTTTGGTGTGTCTCCCAGGTGGCTTGTGGCAAACTGTAAACAAGACTTTTTATGGATATCTTTGAGAAATGGCTTTCTTCTTGCCACTCTTCCATAAAGGCCAGATTTGTGAAGTGTTTGACTGATTGTTGTCCTATGGACAGACTCTCCCACCTCAGCTGTAGATCTCTGCAGTTCATCCAGAGTGATCATGGGCCTCTTGGCTGCATCTCTGATCAGTCTTCTCCTTGTTTGAGATGAAAGTTAAGAGGGACGGCCGGGTCTTGGTAGATTTGCAGTGGTCTGATACTCCTTCCATTTCAATATGATCGCTTGCACAGTGCTCCTTGTCCTTGGGATGTTTAAAGCTTGGGAAATCTTTTGGCTTGCTTTAAAAAATGGCATATATGTAAAATGGCACATATTTCTAATGAAGAAAATGTCCAACCATATTTTCTTATTTCTTTGTAACAGTGTGTGTATGTTTGACTCACCTTTGGTAAATTGTATGATCTTAAAAGCAATATTTATCTTGTACTTTGTTATAGTCGGACTTATAGTACGTCATGGAAGACTTTGATCTTTCTCTGGAAGACTTATTTTATAATGGACCATCCCCCACAAAAGTGTAAGTGTTTATATTTTTTTTTGCAAATGTGTTGTTCCAGATTTGATATAGAGTGGAAATTGACCAGTTGTGTTAATTGAGAAGCCGCGGATTATCACTGTGGAATTTATTCTTTTCAGTGTATAGTGTGAAATTCGGTACAAACTCTGAGAGAAATCCACATGTAGCACAAAATTTACTGTGGAATTTTTGCCCAATGTGACTGTACTCTGTACTCTACTTTCACATTGATTTTTTATTTTAGGCACAGAATAAGTTTTTTTAGAGAAACTGGATCCATTCCAAAAACTGATAAAAAACTAATTCTATTTGTGTGCAATTAGCATTGCATTTTTTGCCAGATTGCAACTAAAAGTGCTGCATCAGTGTTTTTGCTGGATGGAAAAGGACATCTGCAAAAACACTGATGAGAACTGGCTCCTTTACACCATGCTATTGTTTCAGAAGTTTTACTAAAAAAAAAAAAAAAAAACACTGATCAGTTTAACTGATACTTTAGCTTTTATAGAAAAAGCAGATGCCAAACGTCCATCCATTTTATCTCTTTTGCATTCCTTTCAATTGTTTTTTTATTGGATGATAGCGTGCAGATGTCTGAGCTTTTCAATCCAGCAAGTAAATGCATGCGTGCTTACAGTTGCAGTCCGGTAAAAAAAAAAAAAATTGAAAGTAATAGAAGGAGGAGTTAATGGGGTTTTCCAAGTCCAAACAAAGTGTGTGAAAACAAAAAAAAGAGAGAACAATATGACCCTATGGGATTATAAGGGTTTGATTAAAGCAGCGCCTGGATGACAAACTCTCATCCACTAGTGTGTATGGTAGAATGGTGCTATATAGTGCATTGCCAGTTTATATAACTGCCTACAAACATTTCTATTGCCTATAGCACTGGTAGCAAACCTATGGCACGAGTGCCAGAGGCGGCACTCAGAGCCCTCTCTCTGGGCATCCGTACCCTGGAAAAAGTCTATGGAAGATAGACTATACTGGACTGTAGCGTTCAGGTTAAATTGCCGTGTTGGCACTTCACGATAAATAAGTGGGTTTTGGGTTGCAGTTTGTGCACTCGGTCTCTAGCCATCACTGGTATAGTGTGCCTGGATGGAAATTTTGGATGGCAATTTCACTGCTTATTGAAAAGTAGGGGTCCCTAACAGCAACCCTGAGATGTTTCGCCAGTATGTCGGCCTCTTCAGGAAATTGCCCATTAACCCCAGAAGATGCCAATACACTAGCAAAATATTCAGCAGGACGAGGGGACTGTTAAGGTTTTGTAGTTTTTAATAAACTGCAAAATTCCCACCCATTTCATTTTTGCTTCATGACACCAATAATTATTTATTTCCTTCCTAAATTACTTTTTTCAACTGTTTTTGTTTAAGTGAATATGATCTGTCTGCTGTTCAGCTTGTATAATCTCTTAAACCTAAAGAACATTCCCCTGACCCCTGCTCCCTCGGTTCCTCTGACAGGAGCATTATGGAACGCACGCTCAGTTAATAACAAACTGTCTTTCATCCATGACCTCTTCATCTCACACAAACTTTCCCTTCTGGGTATCACAGAAACATGGCTGACACCCTCTGACACTGCCTCCCCTGCTGCACTCTCTTATAGCAGATTTCATTTCACCCACACCCCACGCCCTGGCTGCAAACATGGTGGAGGAGTTGGTCTGCTTCTGTCTGGAAACTGCTCCTACAGCCCAATTCCACCACCACCCTTAACTCTCACTTCATTTGAAGTACACTCTGTTCGCATCTACTCTCCCTCCAACCTGCAAGTAGCTGTCATCTACCGCCCCCCAGGCCCAGCCACCATCTTTCTTGACCATTTTAATACCTGGCTCCTACATTTTCTTTCTGCCGACATTCCCACTATCATCATGGGTGACTTCAACATCCCTATCGACACTTGCAACTCGACCGCCTCCAAACTTCTGGCACTCGCTTCCTCCTTCGGCCTCTCCCAGTGGTCTTCCGCTCCCACCCACAGAGATGGTCATACTCTTGATCTGATCTTTACTCGCCTCTGCTCCTTATCTAACCTTTCTAATTCGCCACTCCCCCTATCTGACCACAACTTACTCACCTTCTCTTCTCTGGTCTCTTCTGCTGCTCCTCCGGTCCACACACTAGCACACCCCTGCAGGAACCTTAAACATCTCGACTTTCACCTACTTTCGGAATCTCTTTCACCTCTCTCCAACATTCGTTCCCTCAAAGGCCCCGATGCTGCCACCACTCTGTATAACACCACAATAGCTACAGCCCTGGACTCTGTTGCCCCCCTCACACTCCACAAATCCCGGAAAATCAACAGACAACCCTGGCACACAGACCTGACCAAGAAACTCAGACAAGCTTCCAGAGCTGCTGAGCGGCAATGGAAGAAATCCCATTCTAAGGATCACTTCACCACATACAAGCAATCCCTCCTCATTTTCAAATCATCACTCTCTGATGCAAAACAGGCCTACTTCTCATCTCTAATATCTTCTCTGTCCCACAACCCCAAACAACTGTTGAACACTTTTAACTCTCTTCTCCGTCCACCGGCGCCCCCACCATCACCTCTTATCTCAGCAGAGGACTTTGCCACATACTTCAAACAAAAAAACGTCAACATCAGAGAAGGCTTCAGTGCACAGTCCCCTCAGCCCCTCTACATAACTGCTCAGTACTCTTCCACCAAAACCTGCTTCTCCATAATTACAGAAGAATACCTTTCCACCCTACTCTCCAGATCACATCTCACCACCTGCGCACTTGACCCAATCCCATCCCACCTCATTCCCAACCTCTCCTCAGTGTTCATCCCAGCCCTAACTCATCTCTTCAACCTATCACTGACCTCTGGTGTCTTCCCCTCTGGTTTTAAACATGCTATAATTAAACCCATCCTTAAAAAACCCTCACTCGACCCATCTTCTCTGTCCAGCTATCGCCCCATATCACTTCTGCCATATGCCTCAAAGCTACTTGAGCAACATGTCCATTCAGAACTGTCCTCTCACCTCTCCTCCTGCTCACTCTTTGACCAACTACAGTCAGGCTTCCGACCCTACCACTCGACTGAAACTGCCCTTACAAAAGTCACCAACGATCTGCTAGCAGCCAAAACCAAAAAACATTACTCTGTTCTCCTCCTCCTTGACCTGTCCTCTGCCTTTGACACCGTCGACCACTCCCTTCTACTACAAACTCTCTCGTCTCTTGGCATCACTGACCTGGCCCTCTCATGGATTGCATCATACCTCACCGACCGGACATTTAGCGTCTGCCACTCTCACGCCACCTCCTCCTCCCATTCCCTCTCTGTTGGTGTCCCACAAGGCTCAGTCCTAGGTCCCCTGCTCTTCTCTATCTATACCTTTGGCCTGGGACAGCTCATAGAGTCCCATGGCTTTCAGTATCACTTTTATGCTGATGACACACAAATCTACCTCTCTGGTCCAGACATCGCCACCTTACTATCCAGAGTCCCACAATGCCTATCTTCAATATCCTCTTTCTTTTCCTCACGCTTTCTAAAACTTAACATGGATAAAACAGAATTTATCATCTTTCCACCATCTTGCACAGCCCTCCCAACAGACCTATCTATCACCATCAACGACTGCACACTCTCCCCCGTTAAACAAGTCCGCTGCCTTGGAGTGACCTTGGATTCTGCACTCTCCTTCAGACCACACATCCAAGTCCTTTCCACCACCTGCCGCCTCCAACTCAAAAATATCTCCCGTATCCGTGCGTTCCTCAACTATGAGTCTGCCAAAGTACTAATACATGCCCTCATCATCTCCCGCCTAGACTACTGCAACATTCTCCTCTGTGGCCTTCCATCTAGCACCCTAGCCCCCCTCCAATCTATCCTCAACTCTGCTGCCCGACTAATCCACCTCTCACCCGGTTACTCCTCTGCCTCTCCCCTTTGCCAATCCCTTCACTGGCTCCCCATTCCCCAGAGAATTCAGTTTAAAATACTAACAAATACATACAAGGCCGTCCACAACCTGTCCCCTCCCTACATCTCAGAACTACTCTCCCGATACATCCCCACACGTAATCTCCGATCCTCACAAGACCTCCTTTTCTCCTCCACTCTTATCAACTCTTCACACAATCGCCTCCAGGATTTCTCCCGCGCAGCCCCAATACTCTGGAACTCTGTACCCCAACATATCAGACCCTCACCTACTGTGTCCTCCCATACCGCATAGATTGTAAGCCTTCACGGGCAGGGCCCTCTCTCCTTCTGTACCAGTCTGTAACTTGTTTGTCCTAGAGCAATTGTCTAGACTATGTATGTAAACCCCTTTCAACATGTACAGCGCTGTGGAATGAATGGCGCTTTAATAAATAATAATAATAATAATAATAATATAAATGATTCATTTAATTATTCTCCATTGTAAATACAGTTTTTTGAACAGTGTAGATAAAGACGGCATAAAAGATTGGCTCCATACTTCAGCTCCCTGCATTGATGATATTCCACTGAGTCAAGATCTTCAAAAAGAAATAGCAAGCAGCCAGTCATCAGGTAAAATATCCTGCAGTTCTGAGCTAATATTCAGGACAGTAACTGAATGCAAAGTGGATGTGCTCACATACTGACACCTAAATGACTGTGTACAACCATGCTGCGCAGTCAGCAAACAAACCATAGAAAGAAAACCATTGGGGCCATTTGGCAAGTGCTGATGGGTTTCATATTGGATACATGGAGAGCCCAAGGTGGTGTGTTAACAAGGCTTTATTAATTTTTGAGCAATGTTTTGGGGACGAATTGCGCGTTCATCAGGCCCTAAACACATAATAGCACTACCTTACAGGATGAGTTTTACATTTTTTTAAGGTAGTAATGTAGACATCATAAAAATCCAAAATGATTCTTTGGTAGCCTATCTAGTCTGACTTTGACATTAATCTGCAATTTGTACAGAGCCTGAAGTAGAGGCCAATCTATACCGAAATGCGTTGCTCAAAACAAATGATCATGTTCAATCCGCCACCTTGACCTCTACTTATATTCAATGCGAAAGCTTCCAGCGCCCATCCCCTGACCCCTTTAGTATTTCTTCTGCAGTCTTTATGCGGATCTGAATGCTGCTGATGTATATTATTTTATTAATTTGAAGTTGTGTACAGTGTTGTGTCTGGGGTTAGCAGACCACCCCCAGATATAGGTACCCATTTTCCCACCCTATTAACTATAAAGGGGTTGTGCAAGAATGAAGGGGGGGGTGGCTAACCTGCTTCGTGGCACTGGCTCCAAGGGGATCATCTCCCCGGTTCCCCTAGCGGAGTGGTTCACAGGTTTCTATTCCAACCTGTTTGTTGTGCTCAAGAAGGATGGGTCAGTCCGTCAAGTTCTAGATCTGAAGTTGCTGAACCGGTTAGAGTCCATCACTTCGGGATGGAGTCCCCTCACTCTATGATTCCCTCTCTGGAACTAGGCGAGTTCCTTTCATATGTGGACATCAAGGACCTGCACACCAGAGTTTTCTCCGCTTCGCTGTGGCATCCAGGGGCATTGCCCTGATTCCCTATGTGGACGATATTCTAATCAAGGCTCTGACCATTTGGCAGAACAAGGACAGTTTGCACATCACCCTGGATGCCCTGACGTGCTTTGGCTGGCTGGTGAACTTCCAGAAGTTGTCCCTACGTCCCAGCACAGATCACGTTCCTTTGCATGGTCCTCAGTATTGCCTCGGCCAAAGTCCTTCTTCCTCCGGACAAGCATCTGTCCCTTCAGCGGAATGAGCATCCATCCGTCTTTGCATTCGGGTCTTGGGGACGATGGTCTCCTCAATCAAGGCAATTCTGTTTGACCAGTTGCACTCCTGCCCCCTCTAGCAAGCGATACTGACATCTTAGGACCTGAATCTGGGCTCCTTGAACCATCCCATCGTTGCAGAGTTCATTGGGGGACACAGCTCCCACCGAGAGTTTTTTCTCCTTGTTTTCCTATTGGGACTATGATTGTTGTTGGCCGGTCATCAGTTTTGGGTTCGGACCTCCTGAGTTGTTCTTTCTGTTTTTCACATCCGTTTCCTCTCCTACTGCTAGTGCAGAAACTGATTAGCTCTCTCCAGGCTGGCAGGAGGAGCTAGCACTTTTTTCTAGCTTAGTGTTGCCTCCTAGTGGCAGCAGCTATACCCACGGTCCTGTGTCCTCCTATGAACTCCACAAGAAAGAGATTTTACAGGTGAGTCCACAAAAATCTTGTTTTAACTAAGCTGGCCTCGTCTCGCTTCGGAATTCTTTGTATGGCATTCAGGTGATGTACAGCCGTTCTTTTCTTCTAACGTCTGAACAAATCCTGATATTTTTGATTGAATGCTAATTCACTAACTGCTAATTTCATTGAATACTAGTTTCCATTTTTACTGCAAGAATACCACTGCAGACTATGCCGTGTGCTTACCGTCAGAAATCAATGGAACTTGTCAAAGCAGATCCATATGTTATTAGTGTCTATAATTGTTTGGTCTTCTTTTTAAGCAAGTATGTTGGGTGTAACTTCAGAAAATGTATCAGTGGTTCTACAATAGGTTATTAAAGGGGTTTTCCAAGACTTTTATGCTGATCACCTATCCTCAGTATTGGATCAGTGTGGGTTGGACTCCTGGCCGTCTACCGATTAGCTGTTTGAGAAGATGCTGGCACTCGCAGTAGCGCCATGGCCTTCTCACAGCTTAGCTCAGGCCAGTGATGGCTAACCTATGGCACTCCAGCTGTGGTGAAACTACAACTCCCAGCATGCTCCATTCATTTCTATGGAGTTCTAAGAACAGCCAAGCAAGCGTTCATTTGGGAGATGTAGTTTTACCACAGCTGAAGCCCCGGAGGTTAGCCATCACAGGCTTCGGCCATGTTATGTCACGTTCATTGGTCACATGGCCTAGGCACAGCTCAGTCCCATTGAGGTGAACACGATACCAAACACAGTTGCTATACGGTCTACACACTGTGAACTACTGCAAGCGCCGGTGCCTCCTCAAACAGCTGTTTAGCGGGGTCCCGGGTATCAGACCTCACCGATGAGAGCTGATGACCTATCCAGAGGATACGTCATCAGTATAAAACTCTAGGTAAACCCCTTTATGACAATTTTTGGTACTGTGTTTTATCATTTTTATAATTTGTTTTTCTTAAAGGTATGATTAGAAAATTCAAATCATTTATACCGCCTCTGAAAAAGGCAAACGCATTAGAAGCCAACTCTCCAGCGTTATACTCTTCTCAGCATGACAGTAATTGTAGCACAATAATAACAGGAAATACATGTACCCAGGATATTATATTATCATATCCCTGTTTTCCACTTGGCGATAATAAAGAACAAAGCAAAGATTTTTACTCTTGTGATTGGAATCTCCCAAGAATCCAAGGAGTCAAAGAAAATGTAAGCATGCTTAGAAAAAGGTGAGGCTTTTTATTGTTATTGAAATGTTTAAGTATCTTTAAAGTGACAGATGTTTGTAAGTATAAGGTCTTATTCACATGACAGTGTTTTGGTCACTGATTTCCTTCATTGATTGTGAGCCAAAACCAGGATTGGAGCCTCCAGAGACATAAGGTATAAGGGAAAGATCTGCACCTGTTCTGTGTTTACAGCCGCATCTGGTTTTGGCTCAAAGTCACTGATGGAAATCACTGACCGAAATACTGACGTGTGAATAAGGCTTAATATTGTAAGAACAAATGTGTGAACTATCATTTAAAAAGTTCGCACTAAGGGAAGAGACTAGTACCCAGTGTCTGTACTGCAGTCTATACCGCCTGAATGGGTCCAGAATATTAATTGTTCGCAGCCATACTGTCTGCAGCAATATTCTCCCTTAGAGACATGTACAGGCCAATGGAGCATGATGCAAATGTTTGCCCTAATAGAAACATAGAAACATAGAAGATTGACGGCAGAAAAAGACCACCTGGTCCATCTAGTAATAGATTCACATGTCATGTGATTGTAAAGAAAAAAAATATATGTATACTTTAACTGTGGCAAATCTGTTTTTTGGGATGTTGTCATACGGTATTGCGCATCCACTACACTACATGGGTACGCCCACAGATAATGGAAATGCTGCACATTTTCCATCTGGTTTTGTGGTTGCAAAATGTGCAGCAGAATACATCTGCAGCAAAGTGGATGAGATTTTAAGAAATCTCTTCTTTTTACACTGTGGAAAAATATCCAGATGTAAATTGACATGTGGTGCAGATTTAAAATCTACACCATGTCCATTCTCTCTGCAAATTTCCCCCAATGCACATCCTGTCAAAATCCACATGTAATTGTGGATTAAAGTACTGTACAAGTGCATGCTCTCTTCTCGACATGTTCGGGACAGTCACATTATATTCTGCCTAATGTATGGCATGAGGGAATGTGCTCTTTGGACCCCTGAGTAAAGCACTACAACCTTTTACTTTGCATCTGTGGGAATAACACTGGGTATCAGTTTTCCTAAAGTACTAAATTCACTTTTGGAGCACAGAGGAGCGTCGCGGGGTGCCAGCTCCAGGAAGCAGGTAAGTAAGCTTCCCTTTGCAGGTGCTGCAGAATGGGGGGGGTGTATCCTTGTAATGCCACCCCCCCCCTCCTTTGTTGCACAACCCCTTTAAGAGTCTGTTCACGTCTTTGTTCTGGCTTTCTTTGTAAATGGTGTTACAATGGATACCAATGGTACCCAACAGACCACAGTGAGTTAAGCTTATATTAGACGGGTAGATAATCTTGCAGATCATCACTAACAGGCCTTTGTATGAATGCTCGTTAGCGATGATCTGGCGTTGTAATACTGCCGCCGATTACCTGATGAACGAGCAAAGACTCATTCATCAGGTAATCGAAATCTTTCAGCAGGTTTAAAAATCATTGTTTGCTGGAGGCAGATTGTGCCTGTAATAGCAGTGGTCTCCTCCACTGACGAGCAGGCGATTGCCTTTTGTTTTAACAGCAAAAATAGCACTGAAAGCAATGCTATTCCTCCCATCCATTCTGACAGAATAGCTAACATAGGATCTGAACAGTGTCTCCTGTGCAAATCTGAACAAAATCTAAAAAAAAAGACATTAACATAAGTGCTAGAAAAGGGCATTTCAGATGAAGAGTATCTCAGCATTGTTTACAAGTTAACTATAGAGGAAAGGTTTTATATGCTAAATAAAGGTTTTTTTACGGGAATCTGACAAAAAATAGGCTGGTGTCCTTCTTGCTGGGCTGGTGTACATGGTCACAATGGTCGTATCAATATGCAATCACCTATTTTGGACGCTAAGCTCAATGTCTTTAGCATTGGAGTGCAAACTGATTTTTTTTATTAGGAGATGTGGGACTTGGAAAAGCGAGCAGAGTGCAGTGGATAGAAGACGTCTTCCTGCTGTAATGTTTGTAATATACATTTATTTCCCACAGCTTATTTAAACAACACGATTCTTTCACTTTTGGAGACAGACAAATACTCACAGATGATACACAGAAACCCAACTATGACCAACACGTTTCTGTCGATTTAACACGCAGCCCTAATGAGAGTGCAGACGTCCATCAAAGTTATAATGAAGATCTTGGAAGAGTTTCGTTTCCTACATCCTTATCGTTTATGAGTGGAAAAGGTAATGCGTGTCCATGTTAATATATTGAAAGAAAACGATTAACATTTAACACATTTGTGCGGTAGAAGTTTCGTGTTGTAGGGTTCTCAATGAACTCTGTAAAGGAAATCCTGTTAGTACTAGTACGGCTTTGCTCACATTTATATGCTGGAGGTATATGTCAGGAGGATTTGAAAATGTGCAACATTCCCTAAAATCAGCACAGAAATGTTCTATTATGTGTGAATGATGTTTTGAAAAACCTGTTGACTAGCATTATTTCCACCAAAAATCCATTCCAAAGCTACCACGTCTGACCATGACCTTACTATATGGATCCTGTGACCAATTAAAAACATTAGCTTTGTACCATCAATGTAGGTTTGTATTGAGCTGGTATTAATAAATAAATGTATCATATATGATATGATGCTACTGATATGTAGTGATATATTTATACTCACATTAGGATTGATTGCCATTAATTGATGAATCTGTGTCTGTTTATATGATCATGCAGTACTTATACATGCTTCAGCCCATGTTGTGTTAGAATCGAAAGACCACACACCAGCTTTAATGGCTATGATCTATAGGATTTCCTAATATTTAAACAAAGTGGTCTCCCTGAAGTACTTTCCCACTAGAAGATGCCATCACTTCTAATCAGTATAGTCCCAGCCGTTGGATGACTGCGGAGTAGGAAGCTTAATGAAGGGGCAGCAAATAGAGGGGTATATCTGTGAAGACCTTGTAATATCAATTTTTGAAAGGCTTTATAGCTATCTTTCTATGGCCGCTGCATTTGTGGAAGAAGAGAAAATGTAAGTCAGGAACAGATTGGCTTATCATTTTTTGCCACTCTTTTCCTATTGATTAAAGTGGGTATAACATGTCTATAGTACAAACTATTCTACAGGATGTCTAATTTTTGCAGAAAGCAAATGATGATATCACAATCTTAATGCCATGTTTTCTCATAGTTGCCAACACTCCATATGGGATCCTAAAACCTGTCTCTGAGATTCGTATCCTTTCATTTCTATTTAAAGTGTATTCTTGTAAAGCCCTTTAATTTGCCACAGCAGAATGTTTATTGAGACTGTTAAGGTTTCCTGATGCAGTTTTGGAAGCCAAAATCAGGAATGGATGAGAAAAGGAGAGAAAAGGGCAGATACAACTTCTCTGTTTTGAATTTACTCATCATTTAAGCTTCCAAAACTGCATCAGGAAATTGTATTGTGTGATCGTACCCTTACTGACTTACCATATTTTTCGCCCTATAAGATGCTCATGCCCATAAAATGTACCTAGGTTTTAGAGGAGGAAAATAAGAAAAAAAAATATATTTTTCATAAGACCCCCCCAATGTTATTCAGATCCCCAGTCAGACCTCAGATTAGACCCTTAATGTTAATAAGACCCCCAATCAGACCTCAGATTAGACCCACAATGTTAATAAGACCCCCAATCAGACCTCAGATTAGACCACCAATCAAACCGTTTATCAGATGCCCAATTTTTATAAGACCCCCAATCAGGCCTCAGATCAGACCCCCAATGTTTTTGAGACCACCAATCAGACCACAGATCAGACCCCCAATGTTTATGAGACCACCAATCAGACCTCAGATCAGACCCCCAGTGTTTATGAGACCACCAATCAGACCTCAGATCAGACCTCCATGTTAATAAGTCCCACATGTTAATCAGAACTCTGATAAAAAACAAACTTCAATGTATCTCTCCTTCTCCGAATGCCACTGCTGTTCCTGAGACCCAGAGCTTTGCCTGGTCTTCCTTCAGCGCTGTGCTGTGACCCGACTCCGCACAGTGTCAGGTCACAGAGCACGCCAACATCCTCACACTGTGCGCAGAATGTAGCACAGCAAACGACCGAGGAAATTCGGGAAGCAGTGAGTACAGTGCCCTTTAGTATTTGCCCCATAAGATGCACTGACATTTTCCCCCTACTTTGGGGGCAAAAATATGGTATTTTGGAAGTCTGTATTTGCAACCTGGAGTGATAAGAATAGATGGGATGTGTCTTGCTTATGATGGCGAAACTATATTATACAAGACAATGTAAACATTAAATTATTGCATAGAATCAATTTCCCATCTTAAAATAATTTTGAGGAGGTCATTCGTCGTTCGACAATCACTTAAAACTGTTGTTCTAAAATAAATGTTTGTATTTAAATGTGTTTTAAATTTTCTTAACACTAAAGCTAAACAATTTAGGAATATCTTCAAGGAGTTTCCATATTTTAATTATATACAGTCAAAAGCTTTAGATGATGCAAGTATTACAGTCTTTCTTAAATTAGTGTCTAAAAATTTAAAAAATATGTTATATACTTACCGCATTTTATCAGGCTTCATCACTTAGTGTCGACAGTCATAATCCATTAGGGTACAGCAAGGCTGTGGTGCAAATCAGATGCAGCTGATGTGTGGGTGGGAACCATACAGCCATGCAAGCCGCAGTGGTATTCTATTAGCTTATTAGAAATGGACGGGTTATTCATTGGTCATTGTTAATAGCGAGATCATTGACAACGAACACTGAATAATCAATCAATTTCTAATGAGGTAATGGAGTACCGCAGCTTGTGTGGTCACTTGGTTGTCAGAAGCACGGTAGCTGCGTCACAGTGGTCCTGTCTGGCTGTTCCCTAATATTCTACATGATATTTATATAAAGCAGTTAAAGGAAACAGATTGTTCACTCCTTGGCTATACAGGGTGGCCAGCGAAAAAGTAGTCCACCTTCAATATCTTCAAATCAAACTGCCTAAGGGCTCATGCACAGGAACGTATTTTTTGTCCGTGTCCATTCCCTTTTTTTTGCGGCCCATATGTGGAACCATTCATTTCAATGGGGCTGCAAGAAAAACGGAAATAACACCGAGTGCATTCCGTGTCCATATTCCCGTTCCGAAAAAAAAAATAGCGCATGCCCTTTTATTGTCTGCATTACGGACAAGGATAGGACTGTTCTATTAGGGGCTCAGCCTCCCGTTCTGCAAAATGCGGAACACAGTCAGCCGGTATCCGCATTTTGCAGATCTGCAATTTGTGGACTGCAAAACCACAACTGTTGTGTGCATGAGCCCTAATAGTAAATCTGTCTTAGTTGTCCATAGCAACCAATCAGAGCTCAGCTTTCAGGTCCTACAGTTAACATTTTAATGTATTTCAATAGCTTTTGTCACAAAGATGGCACGAGATAACATTAGATTCAATTTTAGCTCGGCTACATCTGTAAATGTTAAGCATATATTCTAAATAAACCTGAATGAAGAGGTTCATTTCTGAAAATTATTCTGCCCAGCAAAATCTGAAACCAAGGAATAAAATGGACTATGAAACTTTGTATAAATCATTAGTGTAAGTGAATTTAAGAAACTTTGTAAAATGTTATAAGAGAAAAATGTTGCTCTTTCCCTCTGTCATCTGATTCCTCCTCCCTCTTCCTCTCTTTGTAGACTTCTATGTGCAGCGTTTGTATGTGTCTGCACACTTTCTTCCTCCTTCTCTTCATTACATTGAAGTATACTTCTATAGGCAGCATGTATCCAGATTTTTCAGTGAGTGGACAGTACAGTGTGGGCCATTTATATGGATACATCTAAATAAAATGGGAATGGTTGGTGATATTAACTTCCTGTTTGTGGCACATTAGTATATGGGAGGGGGGAAACTTTTCAAGATGGGTGGTGACCATGGCGGCCATTTTGAAGTCGGCCATTTTGGATCCAACTTTAGTTTTTTTCAATGGGAAGAGGGTCACGTGACACATCAAACCTAGAGAATTTCGCAAGAAAACAATGGTGGTTTTAACGTAACTTTATTCTTTCATGAGTTATTTACAAGTTTCTGACCACTTATAAAATGTGTTCAAAGTGCTGCCCATTGTGTTGGATTGACAATACAACCCTCTTCTCCCACTCTTCACACACTGATAGCAACACCGCAGAAGAAATGGTACCACAGGCTTCCAGTATCCGTAGTTTCAGGTGCGGCACATCTCGTATCGTCACACCATAGACAATGGCCTTCAGATGACACCAAAGATAAAAGTCTAAGGGGGTCAGATCGGGAGACCTTGGGGGCCATTCAACTGGCCCACGACAACCAATCCACTTTCGAGGAAACTGTTCATCTAGGAATGCTCGGACCTGACACCCATAATGTGGTGGTCACCATCTTGCTGGAAAAACTCAGGGAACGTGCCAGCTTCAGTGCATAAAGAGGGTAACACATCATCATGTAGCAGCTGAATGGCCCCCAAGGTCTCCCGATCTGACCCCCTTAGACTTTTATCTTTGGGGTCATCTGAAGGCAATTGTCTATGCTGTGAAGATACGAGATGTGCCGCACCTGAAACTACGGATACTGGAAGCCTGTGCTAGCATTTCTTCTGCGGTGTTGCTATCAGTGTGTGAAGAGTGGGAGAAGAGGGTTGTATTGACAATCCAGCACACATTCCACAGACAGTCAAACGGATTACAGGATCCAGCAGACTTGAAACATCAGACAGAGCCTATTGCTCAGGCCAAGGGGAGGAACAAACAGCACAGTTTATAAAGGAAGGCTGAAGATCTCTTCAGTAAACAGCTGAGCCCACAGAGCAAGAGAAGGTTAACCCTTGCAGTACTGCAACTCAGGTGAGATACAATGAACAATGGCTGTAATTCACACACACAGAAAGCTGCACACGGGAAAGCGGCTGCCATGAACAGCCATTGTAACACAGAGTTTCTTATATTCCCCGGTACTATTGATTTAAGCAGAGTTTGCTATAAGGTCATTTACCATTTAAGTCCATATAACTTTACATTGTAAATGTATTATTACTTTTGTTGTAAATAACAGTAAGTTTGCTGTGAAGCGTTTTACATGGTTTTGGGGTCACAGTGCACTCAATAAAGGGATAGATTTATCTCATTCCTTAAAAAAACAGTGGTAATTTCATAAAGTTTTGCTGCCACATATTGTTGAAGTTTTTTTTTAAAAATTAATTTGTTTTTATCTAGCTTCTGTATTCCGATAAAAACTTTGTCATGTGCGCTCCAACTGGTTCTGGAAAGACAGTGATATTTGAGATAGCAGTTGTGAGATTACTAATGGAGACTCCTGCTCCATGGACAAATGTTAAGATCGTATACAGTAAGTATAGCTGTTGCCCTATTATATTACACTCACATTGTATATTCCTCCCTCCTCACCTGTATACTTGCATACTCAGCTAGGTGAAATGTGCACACTTTTTCAATGGGAAATGGGGAATAAGCAGCTACCAGACACACATAGCAGCACCAGTCACCCTCTGTCACCTCAGATACAAAGGGCGGAATTCAGCACGAAATCAAACATCCTTCTTTCTCCCAGTATCTGATATTGGGGGGATGGGAGACGAAACACCCCCATACACATCTGGTAGTCGGCGTTTCTTCCAAAATCAGAGCATTCGGTTCATTTTCATCTTATAAGTAAAAGCACTTTAAAGCTTTTAGGTCAGAGATTCTATTGAAAATGTTGTTGATATTAGTGGCAGCCTTCTCCGACAGGCTGTTCCGGCGGGTGAACAGCCTGCCTGATCCCTGCTGCCACTAGTGCATGTGTGCCGCCGGAGGTCCACTCCGGCCCCATTGACTATAATGGGGGCGGGAAGGAGGTCCGGAGGCAGCACGGCAAACATGCCAAGAGGCGGATGGAATAAAACTTCGACATGTCGTAATTTTATTCCGGGCGCCTCTCTGCATGTTTGCTGTGCTGCCCCTGACCTGCCCTCATAGTCAGTGGGGCCGGAGCGGACCTCCGGCGGCACACATGCACTAGCGGCAGCAGAACAGCCTGCCGGACACCCCTGCTGCTAATGTGAAAGTAGCCTAAGTCAACTTTTGTAAGGAAACCTGATACCACTATAAGTCTTTAAAAATAGCTTGTTATTATGCTGTCAGTATAATCTGCATTTTTTAAAGTGGCTCCAATAAAAGCTTTATGTGGCCAAAGATTTGAAGACTGGAAAGAAAAATTTGAACCCATTGGACTACTCTGTAAGGAGCTGACAGGAGACACACAGGTGGAGGACTTATTTGAGATTCAGCATGCACACATTATAATGACAACCCCAGTAAGTATACTTCAGTTATAGCATTAGATGAATGAAGTATAAGAAAAAGTATACCCAACCCACATCCCAATAGAAAATAAGTGCAACAATATGACCCAAATACAGGAAGTACCATGTGTACAATTTTATTGTTTTTAGTCGGTTTGTACTAGTCCTTGTGTTCTGCTTGTTTAATGTTTTTTCATCTTATTTTTCCAATAAAAGCTATACATTTTGATATAGTTTAGTGCTGACTGGTTCATTCTACACATTCTGGTCCGTTCTTTCCATCTTATGACTATAGATTCTACAGGTTGGGTTGGTTTGAGCACTTCCTTCATATAGAGCAGTGGATAGATATGATATAAATGTCTTGTATTTTAATACTAAAAAAAGGCGACCAAAAAAAGGCGAATCGGCCACCGACATATATATGCATAAGGTGGTCGAGAATGGGTTAATCTGATTGTTTTGAAACTAAATGACATATTTAATTTCTTAATATCCTTCAGGAGAAATGGGATAGTATGACCAGGAAATGGAGGGATAATACGCTGGTTCAACTTGTACGTCTCTTTCTTATCGATGAGGTGAATAATATTTTATTGTCTAACATACTGTAGATTAGGATTGATATCAGGCATCAAAACATCACGTAGGGGGAGTAATGCAATAAATAATAAATGGGCGTCTAAAAAAGCATTTTGCTCTGTAAGAGAATAATTATTCTTTACATGTATAGTAGAGGTCCTTAATAT
The DNA here is from genome assembly GCA_900303285.1 of Rhinella marina. NCBI lineage: Eukaryota > Metazoa > Chordata > Amphibia > Anura > Bufonidae > Rhinella > Rhinella marina. Next base: position 164,497 of record ONZH01001696.1, read on the forward strand.
CATTGTCTTGTTATCTGTATAGGTGCACACAGTAAAAGATGAAAGCCGAGGAGCTACTCTCGAAGTTGTGGTCAGCAGAATGAAAACAATGCAGGCCTCCCTTTCTCGTGCAGCAAAAAATGCTGAAGAGTTTCCGAACATGCGCTTTGTGGCAGTATCAGCAACAATTCCTAATGCCGATGATGTATGTCTTATTCATCATAAAATTATAACACTGAATATATTAGGCCAGATTTACTGTTGTGATTGCACCTAGATGGTGTCTTAAAACACCTCAAAATTTGGCACATTTTTGGTTCATTTCATTTTAGAAAACTCCACTGTATGTAGCTTGCAAAGGGCACGGCTTATTGGGAAATTGAAAAGGGATGTTGTCACGAAGGGGAACAAGTGAGCCCTGAGAGTCCACCCACACTGTTGTCCTTCCTGATTGCACGACCCGCCCTAAGTAGTGGTCCACAACTGGACGGCGGTCCCTAGGTTAGCTAAGTGCTGGGCCTTAAGATGAAGGGAACAATGGGAGACAAATAACAAACAAACAACAGAATAACACAGAAGCGAAAACATTAGCAAGCCGGGGTCCAATACCGAGAAAGCAATCAAATCCAAATCAGAGACAAAAAACAGAATCAGGGGAAGCCGAAAGTCAAAAAGCCAAGAGGAAGCGTCAGTCAAAAGGGTCAAGCAAGGTCAGGGTCGAGGTAAACAAGCTGAGGTCAAGTCCAGGTGATAATAAATCCAAACAAGAAGCTAGTGTGGCAAATCCAAAGAAAAAACAATCACAGGCAACCTGTGGCCAGTAGGCTGCCTGTTTAAATAAGGCACACAGAGGGGTCACGTGATGTGGCCAGTGTCACGTGACCAACGACGTGCGCTGTATCATTACTGAGCGCTGACTCAACTCGGTCCCCTGCTCCTGCTCGTTGCCAAGGGGACGAGGACGCCGGCCCCGCTGAGGGGAACGCACGCCGCCGGCTCCTCTCTGCCCCCTGTAGCTATGGAGACGAGGACACCAGCCGCACACGTTGCCGGCTCCTCTCTCCGCCTGCACACAGGGATGCCGCTGCAGAGAGGGAGCGTGCCACCGGCTCCCTGTTACAGATGTGGTCTAAAATGCAGCATTTTGGAACAAAATTCTGTCTCAGTGTAAGCCAGCCAATAGCTGGTATAAAGTTAGACATGCACCATGCACCAAATCTATCATCCAGTATGTTCCAATGTAATAAATTTGGAGCATCTTTAGACTGTCTTAAGTTAAAGATGTCTAGAGGATTAGTAAATCTAACCATTGAGTTTTTTATTATAATTTGCTGTAAGGTAGGGTCACACAGAAATGCTACAGCATTTATACAAACTATACTGACCAGAACATAACTGGAGAACATGTTTGGATTTTAGCACCCCTCGTTGTAACACACACGGTATATGCGATTTGCAGACCGCAATACTGATACTGTTGTGTACATCTTATATTTTTCATTCCTTTTGAATCCATTACTGACATTGGCTCAAAAAATTGCATTACAAACTGTATAAAAACTGTTAAGAAAACTGCCTGTGTGATTCCAGCTCAATACTTCCTTGTTGAATGTGGAGTGCTAAATGTAGTCAGTAATAGTGCTGGGCTGATTGTCCATATATATTATAACCTACAGAAGATTTTGTTGAAATTTCTGGCTCTGTATTGTGAACATTTGATTCATCAACCAATAAACCGTAGTATGGCAACTTGACCCCTTTCTATTAACAATGAATGTAAAGTTATAATCCGGATTTGTCAATGAATGTTAATAAATTTAAACATTACTTTGCATTTTAGATTGCAGAATGGCTTTCAGATGGAAAGCATCCTGCCCTATGTATGAAAATGGATGAATCTCATCGACCAGTGAAACTCCGAAAAGTTGTCCTGGGATTTCCTTGCAGCAGTAATCAAACTGAATTTAAATTTGACCTGAGCCTTAACTATAAAATAGCAGGTGTTATACAGACCTATTCAGAGCAGAAGCCGACACTTGTTGTAAGCAGATGCCTGTCACTTGTTTTAGATTTGCCCTTGTTTCTCTTAGCTTATCTTCCCAATCATTTTTTCTCAATAGTTCTGCGCCACAAGGAAAGGCGTTCAACAGGCAGCTTCTGTCCTTGCAAAGGATGCAAATTTTATCCTGAGCGCTGAACATAAGAAGAGGTTTGTTTTACTGACTTAATATTAGAAAATACTATTTTGCAAGACTTAGAATTTTTGTATTAATTTTTCTAATAAAATTAATACAGAAGAGAATAAAATACTATTTTGAGTACATTGTAATGGCAGAAAAAGTGTAAAATGTGAGGAACTCTGTTACGTCCTGCTAACCGTTAGATGTCTGTAAAGTGTTTCAACCCTATTTTATTGTCTAAAGGTGTTGAGGCTCATTGAGAAGGGCATATTTAACGCATTTATCTGGTTGCTGCAGTGCTGCTCCCACTCAACTCTCACTGCTGGAAACAGGCACCAGAACTACACAGCTCTATCCACTGTGTAGTGTTTGTGCCTGGTTACTGTGAATGGGAGCAGGACTGCAGCAACCAGGCACTACAAAGTGGATTGAGCCGTGTAGTTCAGTTGTCTCCAGAGCTCCTGCAAACAGCGGACTCCCGGCAGCTCAGTCGACATTGTAGACCTATGCTAAGGATAGATCATCAGTACTTACTTTCCAAAGAACCCCTTTAAGGCTCTCTGCACATCCTTCAAGGCTTTTGTTGGAGGTTGTTAAAAAAAATGTTATTGTGTAGTATATTTTTTTTGCGGCCTGCTATATAGGAAAGTGCAGTCATTGACTGTATAACCATACAATCATTGACTGCATAACTAACATGTAGTAATGAAAACTAACTTATTCATTTAACTTGCTAGGTTAAATATTCTTGTGTGCTTCTAATTTTGCCAGGCTTCTGAAGGCCGGTAATGCTGTAAAAGATGCAAAACTGCGGGGTAGGTTACTGATTGTAATGCTGTTGAGATTGACAATGACTATAAGATCTGTAGTTTTATAGTAGTTGATAAGGAAAAGGTTGCCTTCTTATGTTTCGAAGTGGTTTATTCTACCAATATCATTGCAGATCTTGTGCTGTATGGAGTGGGATATCACCATGCCGGTATGGATGTATCAGATAGGAAAATAATTGAAGCAACCTTCACAGCCGGAGACCTACCAGCACTTTGTACGTTGACTGTATACATTCAGAGCAACAGAATTCTTCCTGACATTGTCAAAAATAGATTTTTTTTGGAATACATTTTCATGTGTAGGTTAACGTGATAAAAAGGTATTTTGACAATATACATTTATGGCATATGCATTGGGAGCCCCACCTGTTGGAGAAATGGGTTCAACCATACTCTAAAGCAATAGAAGATATCGGATCCCCATTCCTCCTGATAGCTGAGGGTCCCAAAGTGACTACAGGGAGTAGTAGGAGGTGAGTTGTGCCTTAGGAAAGTCTTCAGACCCATTCACTTTTTTCACATTTTGTTATGTTCATGCAGACCCCTGCTAACCCTCTGTGCATGTGCAAACTGGTGCTGGTATACATTGAGGAGTCATCCTGGAGTCCTCTCCATTATGTGTGCATGCTCATGAGTTCTCGCAATGTATTCCATGGCCAGATTGCAGGCACAAAGCGGGGGTACAGAGCTGAGTAAGGACATATATTAGTAATCCGGAGTCAGGGACAGCAGTACTATTCATGTGGCACTGTACTGCATTGCATTGTGCCTGAGGGAGATAAAAAAAATCCCTTTAGGCCTCTTTCACACGAGCGTGACGGATTAGGTCCGGATGCGTTCAGGGTGTGTTCAGGGAAACTCGAACCATTTTGCAAGCAAGTTCAGTCAGTTTTGTCTGCGATTGGGTTCAGTTGTTCAGTTTTTTCCACGCGGGTGCAATACATTTTGATGTGTTTTTCACGCACGTGATAAAAAACTGAAGGTTTACAAACAACCATCAGTGAAAAACGCATTGCATCCAGAAACCCATTGAAATGAATGGGTCAAGATTCAGTGCGGGTGCTATTTGTCCACGTCACGCATTGCACCCGCACGGTGCAATGCGTTTCGATGCATTTTTCACGCGCGTGGTAAAAAACTGAAGGTTTACATCGGTGAAAACTGCATTACACCTGCACTTGCTTCAGGATACAATGCGTTTTTCACTGAAGTCCCATTCACTTCTATGGGGCCAGGGCTGCGTGAAAAACTCAGAATATAGAACATGCTACATTTTTCATGCAACACAGAACTGATGCATGAAAAAAAATGCTCATGTACACAGACCCATTGAAAAGAATGGGTAAGGATTCAGTGCGGGTGCAATTCAACTCGCTGGTGTGAAAGGGGCCTTAAAGGGGTAGTCCCATGAAAAATATTCTACAGTTTTCAAACCAGCACCTGGATCTGAATACTTTTGTAATTGCATGTCATTAAAAATTTTGTATAGCTACTGAGTTAATCAATAACATGTATCTGTATAGGACCACTTCATTTCTTATTTCTTTGACCTATTCACTGAGCAGGCCGCACATGCTTAGTTTCAACTTTTAACTGTCTCCTGAGCTGTGATAGGGACAGTATGGACACGCCCCCTGAGCTGTGATAGGTAGAGAATAGACACGCCTCCTGAGCTGCAGCAGAAAAGATACTCCCCTTGAGCTGTCAGCTTGATATAAATCTAGCAGAGCAATGAATGGGGAGATCTCTGGATCCATGTGAAGTACAGGGCTGGTTCTAGCTTTGTTAGAAAGAGATTGTCATGTACTATATGATCTCTGATTTTCATTTTTTACATTATTCGAGGGATAACCCCTTTAAGGTATGGCCCAATTAATGGGTGGAGTATAAGTCCTATTTCACACGAGCGTGACGGATTAGATCTGGATGCGTTCAGGGTGCGTTCAGGGAAACTCGCACCATTTTGCAAGCAAGTTCAGTCAAACAACCATCAGTGAAAAACGCATTACATCCGCACTTGCTTGCAGATGCAATGCATTTTTCACTAAAGCCCCATTCACTTCTATGGGACCAGGGCTGCGTTAAAAACGCAGAATACAGAACATGCTGCGTTTCTATAGAAACTGATGCGTGAAAAAAAAACGCTCATGTGCACAGACCCATTGAAATGAATGAGTCAAGATTCAGTGCGGGTGCTATGTGTTCACGTCACGCATTGCACCCGCGCGGAAAACTCGCTCGTGTGAAAGAGGCCTCCTGAAAACCTGTATCTACAGGCTCCTGAACTGTAAATCCAGTACTGATCATGGCATGTTATTGATTATTTATTTTTAAAGATTGATATGCAATGGCTTGTTAAGACCTATTATTGTCTTTCACCTAGTTACTACTAGCACTCTGGCTATGGGTGTGAATCTTCCAGCTCATTTGGTAATCATAAAATCCACCATGCATTACGCAGCAGGAATGTTTCAGGAGTACAGTGAGACAGACATTCTGCAGATGATTGGCAGGGCTGGAAGACCTCAGGTGAGCATCTTTGTGATGCTGGGATTTCTGCTATAAGCAGAAAATGATAACAATAAAAAATATCACTGCTACAAACTAAATACATTCATAGATTTCCTAAAACAATTACCTAATAGTACCTTTAATAGTACCTACAATAGTACCCTTCATGGTACCTACAATTACCTAATAAACCTTTCTAAGCTGACCAATAAAGAAACCTTTAAAGAAGATCAGATATATAGTGCATAATACATGTACAGTGCATAAGATAACCATACACAGTATATCATAGAATACTGCGGTAAACAAAGACTGGAGGTTTACACTGCTGCAACCGTGATCATCAGTAAGGTTGACACATCATCCTGCAGTCATGTGAAGTCAAAAATGATGGACCGTGATTAAGTCAATGGTATATTGACATGTGTACAGCCAGCTGTAGGTGTAGTAAGAATTTCATACATAGCTGAGAGTAATACCCACCATATATTTAAACAACTGTTTTCACCAGTTTGATACGACCGCCATAGCAGTTATCTTGACCAGGATAAGTACTAAAGAGAAGTATGTACAGATGATAGATGGAATGGATACCACTGAAAGCAGGTCAGTAATCATCCTATGTAATATTTTGACTGTTGACTGTATAGGTAACAATATATGTAAATCTTTGGGAAAGGTTATATAGTATATACAACCAGATATACAACAATAATCTATATGATTGTGTATACTCATTTAAAATTTGTGTTAAAGGGGTATTCCCACCTCACAAATGTAGTTTGTATAGTTAGATATAGCCATACCAATATTATTACAAATAGAATGTATTTATATAAAATGTAACGTTTAGAAGATTTGCCTATTTCTATATCCGTCTATATCCACACACATCAGTCAGGTCGTTGCCCCTAGTTGGTGGCCGGCTTGCTCCTTTTCAAACCCGCTGTGAGGTAACTGCTGTATTGTGAATGCACATTGCATGGGCATGCGGAGACACATCTTAGGGCACTTTCACATCTGTGTTTTGGACACTAGCAATCCAAAACGCAATGGTCAGGATCCGTCCAAAATGCAGACTTTATAAACGGATCCTGCTCCCTAGAGATGAATTGATCTTGGAACAGTATCCTTTTCTCTAAGTTTCTGAAGCGCAGGCAAAAATACTACAACCCTAAGATGTGTCTCCACATGCTGATGCAATGTGCGTTCACAATACAGCAGTTACCTCAGAGCGGGTTTGAAAAGGAGCAAGCTTACCACCACTACTACATGGCCATGGTGGTCGTAACTAGGGGCAATGACCTGACTGATGTGTGTGGGACAATGGAAATACAAATAGGATAATCTTCTAAATGGTACATTTTATATAAATACATTCTATCAGTAGTAATATTGTTATGGCTATATCTAACTATACAAACTACATTTGTGTGATGGGAATACCCCTTTAAGTCAAATAAAAGTCTTGAACAATTCCAATTGCAGAATGCAGTTGTAACAGTCTTAAAGGGTTATTCTCATTTTAGACAATGGGGGCATATCGCTAGGATATGCCCCCATTGTCTTATAGGTGCGGGTCCCACCGCTGGGACCCGCACCTATTTCCAGAACGGAGCCCCCGAACTGAATGAGGGCGCACTGCGCATGCGCAGCCGCCCTCCATTCATTTCCATGCGGCCGCCGAAAATAGCCGAGCGCTGGCTCGGCTACTTCCGTCGGCTCCATAGAAATGAATGGGAGCGCACCGCGCATGCACGGCCCGGCTCCCATTCATTTCTATGAGCGGCACGGGGAGCTGCGCCTGGTGGTGGCCGGACCCCCGGAAACCTGGGGTCCTCCAGGCGCAGCGCTCCCCGCTCCGTTCTGGATATAGGTGCGGGTCCCAGCGGTGGGACCCGCACCTATAAGACAATGGGGGCATATCCTAGCGATATGCCCCCATTGTCTAAGATGAGAATACCCCTTTAAGCTGGCCATAAAGATCAGATGCAGTATTTCACAGATATTGATCACTACGAAGTCTAAAGATTGACCTTTATCCTTGGGGTGCCTATGGAGAAACTAGGATTTTTTCTGCCTGTAAGGGCTGTATTACACCAACTGATTATCTGACAGATTTTCTGACCAATCATTGGTCAGATGGCCGTTTACACAGATCTTGTGTTATACACACCAACTATAGGTCTGATTTGACAGAAATTGGTCGGATAATCTCTTGGTGTAATACAGCCCTTACATTTATTTCCCTGTCTGCTAAATTAAATAGATATGAACATTTGGCTATAGTTGATTTGGTGCTGATAACTCTTGATTGATGATTTGCCTAATTTTGTCCTATATTTATGTCCACCCTAGAGTTTTTTGTGTACAGCTTTGTACATTAAAGTGGTTGCATTCTAAATTCAGATGTGCTGGAGATCATCTGTTGCCATAGTAAGCTGTGAGTGGTTGCCACTCAAGCAGTAGCCAGAGGGCGTGACCCCGTTTATGACGTCCATACTTCCTAATCGATTTGCAGAAATGAGTAATTCTGATTGACATCTCACTATGGACTTCAGGCAGTCTGATTTTTAATTTATTTGTTCATTGACTTTAGCCTGAGATGGATGTATATGGATGTATATGTAAAGCTGAACATAAAGGGACATTCACACACCCTTAAGGGTTTTGCAGTCTGCAAACCACGGATTCACAAAACACGGATGCTGACCGTGTGCATGCTACATCACCATGCAGTCCCTTTGACTTCAGTGCGTCCGTGATCTGCATGTTTCAGTGAAGCATAGAACATGTCTTGTCTTTTGCGGAGCAAAACGCTTACAGATGTGTGAATGCACCCTAACACTGATTGTGGCTCCAGATCGATAATAGATCATTCAATTCAAATTAATGAACATAGTTTGGATCTGGTAGTGAAAAAATGTATGGTTTTGGAAATTTGTACCAGTGTGTACTTGTATGTGTAATTATGTATGTTTTATGTTTCCACAGCCTGCACAGGCATCTTGTGGAGCATCTGAATGCAGAAATATCTTTGCATACTATAACTGACGTTAACATTGCTTTGGAGTGGATAAAATCAACCTTCTTGTACATTAGAGCATTGAAAAATCCTTCTCATTATGGTATGTTTTCCCATAACAATATAGGACCGTCAAAAAAGTAACTTTTATTGGTGTTTTTGCATTTATTGCAATTTATTTCCCACTGTGTTCTAGATTGTAAATATCTGGCTTGTGGAGTCAGATTGTCTAATTAGCAAGTGCTCATCTTCTCACTAATTTTATGGAAAAAATGCCTCCGATATGTGAATTCAAGTATGCTTTGTGATTGATAGGGGAGGTTGATAATGTGCACAGTCCATGTCCATGTTACCCTTCCCCCGTGGGTGATGTACAGTTGCACAGGAAGAAGAGGATCTGTGTCTTTCCTCCTTCCCCTGCAGCTTGTCAGCACCTCTTCCACTGCCTCCACCCTTCTCCATGCTGGCTGAAAAGAGAGGGGAAAGATACTTCATCCTGGCTTATCTCAGATTTACAGGTCTTGTTTTAAAGCTAAGAATATAAGGGCGGGATTTCGGTACTAGCCATGATACCTTTAAAGGTAGACCCTATAGAATCCAGTTTAGAGGTACGATTTGCAGGTAATACCTGAAGATCTCACTCCCAACCTGATTTCTAAATGTTCTGTCCCAAACTTTATCTGGGCCAGCATCAAAATTCCTGTCTTGTTTTAAAGCTTAGATTCTATCTTCTATACAGCCTAAGGCTGCTTTCACATCTGTGCTTTACATTTCCGTTCTTCTGCTCCGTTATAGTTCCATATGGTTATGTCTATGGAGCTGTGTGAGGGGTGGTGATCTGTATTTCATCTTGATGCCATTTTTGAGTGCATATGGATTTTTGATCACTTTTATTTTCTTGGGAAAATATCAGCCATTTTATTTTTTCCATTACGCTATCCAACGTATGGGATACATACCTTTATATTTTAATAGTACTGGCGTTTTTAGACTTGGCGATGCCTATAATCTTTTTTTACTGTGTACTTATTTTTAGTTTTAAACTGGGAAAAAGATGGCGCTTTGAATTTTTTTTAGGGGACTGAAACGTGCGATCTAACTTGTTCCATAGACTGAAATTAATTACCATTGCAGCCTATGGGGCATTCAGTACATTCCTATGGAGCCTAGGTTGGGCTCCGTGGGAACTATTGCTGTGGTAGACTTCAAAGGGGCCGAGGCTACCACAAGGAATGAATAGCTCCCCATTTGCCGCACAAGGGATAGGACATGTTCTGTCTTTTTGTTATGGGGCTGTGGACCCGACATATTGATGTGGACACAGTGTGTGCTGTCGCACATCTTTTACAGCCCCATTAAAATGAACAGGTCCGCATCCTATCTGCCGAAAATGCAGATCAGATGTGGACTGAAAATATGGTCGTGTGCATGAGGCCGTAGTGAGTGGCAGTGTAGACATGACATTGAAAGATTGATTTTCTAAATGTTTTATTATGAATATAATGCATTTCTTAAATTATGGTTCATTGTTTCATTTTTTTAGTGTTTAATTGCTTTAAACTTAATTAATCATACTGATATTTTTTACTTTTTTAGGTTTCCCACAAGGACTGGATACAATAGGAATTGAAGCTAAATTGCAGGGTATACTAAGAGCAGTTCTTACTTTATATTTTTACATAGCTATTTTTATATTTTGCCATAAGAAAAAAGAACAACGTAATTTGGAAACAGCAGTGAAGTGGTGCAGATCGTCAGGATGACAGCATCAATCCTTCAAACAAAGCAAAAAATAGCAAAAATCTAAAAAAAAAGGAGTCAGTGCTGTTGTTGTTTTTCTCTATGACCCTGTTCTATAGAGCGGCAGTGCGCATGCTCAGCTTGCCGCTTCACCAGGATGGAGACATGGGATGCCTGTTCTTGGGATTGGTGAGGGTCCCAGTGGCCCACAGATTAGTTATAGAATAGGGATGGGGAATAACTTTCAGAGTTGGCTCAAACCCTTTTAATAGTGCCTTTTTAATTTGTGAAAACCAAGCCACCATGTACGTGACAGCATGAATAAGAGTCTACAAAGGTCGCAGTGATTCATGTTCTCCTGTACAGGCTTTGTTGTATGTCTATGTATGTAGGTGTTCTCACAAGAAGCAGTGCTTCTAAGGGAGAATATATCTGTACATATGCAAACTAATGCCGTATTCCACAATTTTATTTTTGCTAGATTCCATAGTCATACAGAGGTACTGTATGGGGCCATACATATTTATGTACACAATATTACGACTCTGTACGGCTCGGAGGTTGTATACAGAGGTAATACAGCCATTTGCAAGATCCCTATTGGTGAATTTGGTACCATATGGCAACCCTCTAGTTTCACACTAAATGCTGAATGTAAATTTATAATGCCTCCTTTTTGATCATTCTATTGTGGTTCCTCCCATACCATGTTCCCTCTTCATTTAGGTAAAATGGCTGCCAGCTTCTCAGACTTAACCTATCAGGGGTGGATTGGCCATAGACCCTACAGGGAAATTTCCCAGTGGGCCGATGCCCAGGGGGCCACCCAAGCTCTCCTGATGGCTGCAGGCCAGGTACATAATGATCTGATGGTCATCAGCCGCAGTTGCCCTCCTGAACTGAAATGTATTACCATCCTCAGGACGATGATGCAGTTGAATGCTGTGGAGAGGGGCGGCAATATTTTGTGCTGCACTGAGGTATTTGGTTCTGCTGGGGCGGTGCTTTGTGCTGCACTATGGTATTGCAAGCCCTGTCTATTTCTGTTGTCCCTGCCTACATGTGTTGGCCCCGTCTACTTACGTTGCCCTGTCTTCAATCCATTTAGCCCCCCCTACAACATGGAGCCACTTTTATATTTTTTTTCCAAGGCTACTTTAAGTTCCCAGTCCGCCCCTGTACCCTATGCACATTGTGCTTCAGTAGTCTGCGACCTCAACCACTCCAGGATGAAACAGTTCAAATATCATAAGAGATTTCTAGACTTTATACTTATATTAATTGATAATGTACACATTGTTTTATAACAGAGCTTTGCTTGAGAAATCTGAATGATTTGTCATCAGTTGGATTAATTAGAATGGATGAAGAAATCAATTTTAAGCCTACAGGTAACTACTGGTAAAATCATATTTCAGAAATACAAAAAAAAATGTCACATCCTCTTTGGTTCTCTCACTGAAGACAACATAAGTCACTTAGCAGCTATAGTAACGCCACTGGTGAGAATTTAGGGGCACATTTGTTAAGACCTGAATATTCGCTTCACGTTTGAAAGCACCCTAATTACCATGAATATAATGAACCTCAGTAAAGGTCCTTTTACACTAACCAACAATCGGGAAAATTATCTTTTTAAATGTGCCGCTTATCACCCAATACATGAAAAAAAGCTTATTCATTGAGTGGTTGTATATTTTGGCTGGCATTAGACATGAGCGAGTCAATTTGTCTCATCAAGCAGCGTTCTGCACCTGTAACGGTATCCCTGAAGCTGAGGATGCACCTCCTGCCACTTGATTGACAGGGCCTGACATCACAGCAAGCCAGCTTGTCCCCATACAAGTGGAGATGATTGCTGCATGTAAACGTAGCTTTCATCTCTGCTGATGATCAGGCAGTTATCGGGAACATTTGGTTCCTCTTAAGAATTACCTGTAAAAGCATCCAGTGTAATATGACCTTTAGGGAAACCCTGAACATTTGCTGTAGGGGTACTGCCACACTACATTTTTTGTTGTACTTATTTAAAAAAAAACAAAAAGTAAAACGCATCCAAGAATGCCTTCCTTATACTGCCTTTTTCTTTACGTTTTTAGCCCATTTTTTATTCCTTATATTTGTGACTTTTTTCACAAATAGTGTGTACATGATTTCTTTGGAAACCAAGCATGGTTTCTATTTTTTCTCTCTACAGAAAAGTATCTACTCCCCCTCTGATGTCACTTCCTCTATATATCAATATGAAGAAAGCCATTAAAAAATGCAATAAGTAAAACTCCAGGTTTTCGGGGTATACTAGGGTGGTTTTACACACATTGCTTTTTTATGAAACTTGTGCTGACAGATGTTTTGTAAAGTCTATAGCGAAATATAAAATGCAATACAAACAAAATGTTTTCATGGAGTTTAAATGCCATTTTTTAGATTTAAAACGCAGCATACTTTTTGCCATATGTTTTTTCTCTAGGATTTAAATATCATAAAAAGTGTAACAAGTGTGATAATTCACCACCAAAAACATCTTTTTTTATATTTAGTAATAGAAAATGTTTTATAAGACAGCTTTCAGGAAAAGATTTTTTTTTACTTTAGTAACTGTCTTTATTTACTTTTCTAGAAAACGGTAAACTGATGGCGTTGTACTATATTGCCTTTGACACCGCTAAACTGTTTAACTGTATTCAAGGAAAAGAAACACTGATTGACCTGGTAAATTTATTTCTTAGTTCTGTTAGGTGTAAAGGCTGTGGATACAGTGGAGCCATTTTTATCATTGCATTCTACGTATTATGAGCTAAAAATCATTTTTCCAATTGGTCCTTATTAAAAATTATTAAAAAATTTCAACAGTTTGTCCTCTTACAATATTCAGTTTCACGGCACTTGCAGACTGTTGCTTCTCCTCACTGTATTCCATCAGAGAGCTAACCTGACGAGCTTGATGTGTACCCCTCAAATCTAGTTCTCTTACAGCTTATAAACAAAATTTTTATTAGTTTTATAATTTAGTTTAAATGAGTGTTTATGATCAGTTAGGAAAGTAAAGATAAGAGCAATGGATTGAGCTGAAAAATCAACTCTAGACGGATTCACTAACAAGGAGAAGCAGCTGTCTACAGATGCAAGGAAACTGAAGGCCGTCAAAAACAAACTTGAAAATTTTTAATAATGACCCATTGGAAAAATGATTTTTCCCCGCCGTTATCATCTCTGTATACACAACACTCTAAGAGCTCTGTGTATATGGATCAGGCAGTGGCAATGCTTTTTCCTTCTCCGGTCCCTGTGAGACCCAGATCAGCTCTGCAGTGTGGTTCAACAGCTTTATTAAAAACCTCCAGGGGCTGTATTCCCCTTGTAAACAGGCTAATATGTCAGCCCCCGGTAGAGGGGAAATCGACAATAAAAAATGTAAGGTTATAATGTTTTGTATGACCTTATGAGGGTACAGAGTGTAAAATAATAAAGTGAAGATAAAAAACTATATTGTACCAACAATATACACTGTAGCAGTAAACCTATACCTCCTATATCAAAATGATTGTAATTAGCCCCATTATCACCAAATAAAAATGCATTTTTTATATTACTAAATGAGAAAAAATTATTGCTTTTAAAGAAACATTTCCTAAAAAAAAAGAACAGGTCTGATCAGTAAGGTGGTTAAATGGTCCAGTAAAAATCACATTAACTGCAGTAGTATACTATTGCAATGTATAATATAAGCGATCAGAGGATCACTTGTCCAAGGGGATCACGTGTTCAAGGGGTAAAAATGTAAATGAATACAAAAATTTAAATGTATAAAAATATAAAAAAACACAAGTATTAAAAATTAAAATCGCTACTCTTTCCCAATTTTACATATAACAATAAAAAAACATAAGTGGTATTGATGCATCTGAAAATGTCCAAATTCTGAAAATAAATGTTTTATGAACATCGTAACAAAAAAATGAAAATGCATCATTTCTGGTTACCTTACCTTCCCACCAAAAATTGAATAAAAAGTGATTGACGAGTCAAACACACATAGCTGAAGTGTAGGAATGAGGGACCAGACACACATTGCTGTGGAGGAGGTAGGTCTCAGAATGCATCAAGTGTGTACTTAGAAAACACTTCATCTATGAGTGTATGAGGTGAATTCTGATTCAATACACACAGATAGAGCTTAGATATGTGTATAGTATAGTTGTTCACACTGAAGGTAACCAACGGTCAGAGTAGAGATTAGGGCTTATTGAGGGCTCATGCTCTGACTTCTGTGCGATTAGGAATGTGACGGCGGCCATTTCAGTTTTCCCACTGATTGCCCCCGAGACAAAATGAACCATTATAAATGAAAATCATTTCAGAATTTATAGTAACACTAGCTGAAAGACCTGGCTTCGCCCGGGTATATTTAATCTATTCAGAGGCGTTGCTACCGGGGGGGCAGGGGGGCGACGGCTCCGGGCCCAGTGACTCAGGGGGGGGCCCAGCAAGGATGACCTTAAAACTTTCAGGCGAATACAAGTGAGCGCTTCCATTATGGAAGTGCTCACTTGTATTTAGGGACCCCCATCAGACCTCAGATCAGCCCACCCAGCCACATAAGATTAAAATAAAAAACCTTTCAACCTCTCTTACCTGTCCTGCGCTGCGGCTGCCCTCCGAGCCGGCGCTCAACTGTCTTCCCTGGCCGGCGCGCACTATGACCTGACAGTGGAGCGCCGGACCGGAGGGCAGCTGCAGCGCAGGACAGGTAAGAAAGGTTTTTTTATTTTAATCTTATGTGGCTGGGTGGGCTGATGTGAGGCCTGATGGGGGGGCACAGTAGGCTGATGTGAGGTCTGATGGGGGCACAATACGCTGATCTGAGGTCTGATGGGGCACAATACGCTGATCTGAGGTCTGATGGGGCACAATAGGCTGATCTGAGGTTTGATGGGGGCACATTCTGCTGATCTGAGGTCTGATGGGGGCACATTCTGCTGATCTGAGGTCTGACGGGGGCTCAATACGCTGATCTGAGGTCTGATGGAGGCCACAATACGCTGATCTGAGGTTTTGATGGAGCACAATACGCTGATCTGAGGTCTGATGGGGGCACAGTAGGCTGATGTGAGGTCTTATGGGGGCACATTCTGCAGATCTGAGGTCTGATGGGGGCACAATACGCTGATCTGAGGTCTGATGGGGGCACATTAAGCTTATCTGAGGTCTGATGTCAGGTGACTGTTTAGTGATGTAAAAACTGGGTCCCCTTGTTTTTTACTCCTATTACTCCTATATTTTACTGCATTATGTGGTAGAGCATTTAGAGTAGGTTATGTAGAAAGTCTATTGTACTGTACTTAACAGCATAGATGATCTAGCAGTTTATACAGTCATCTTTCTAATACAGTATTATAACCACAACTAGTAGTATGTGCCTGTGAAGTTGGAAACGTGCCTTTTGGATGCCACTAAGTGGGGGGCCCACTCAAGTATGTTTCGCCCCCCTGTGCTGAACCTCTAGCTACGCCTCTAAATCTATTTCATTTAATGTTTGTGTGTGTGTTGTTAAAAGATATCGAGAGTGACCTCTAAAGTGCACGCCCCTTTAACTGTGACCTCCACAGCAGCTAGGGTGGCCGCTGTCTTCACCACAGAAAGCCGGACCTCACCGGCCATTCCCCCAGACGTGAAGCAGCGCCCCCGGTCCCCATGAAGCCACACCACTAAACACGAGGCCACTCCCCCTGGCTCAGTGAAGACACGGAGGAGAAGCTGTCTGAGCATGAGCTACTGAAAGGGTGGACATCCCTGTGTCTGTCCAGGCACTGTGTTGGACGGAGAACAGGTAGCCAGAAAACTGGACTGTCCAGCCTAAAGCTGGACATCTGGCCACCCTAACATCAGCCTGCCCCTAGGGTGGCCAGAGATCTGGTTTTAGGCTGGACAGTCTGGCTTTCAGACTCCCTGTCCACCATGCGGCGCAGGGCCTGGACAGACACAGGGATGGGGACCGGGGGCACGGCTTCACGTTGGGGGGAGGCTGGATAGTCTACACCTGTTTTAGGCGTAGAAAAAGGTCTAATTATAAGACAGCTAGGAAGCGAATCCACCGCTCCTTAGTGTCCATTTATTTATTTTTTTTGCTTCCCGGAAAACACCTTTAAGCATTACACAGTGCCTATTCACAACAATGGGGTGTCTGTGCCATGTAGGAGGGGACAGATCCTACAGCGCGAGTGACAATCTTTGTAACCACTGTTTACTGTGGCCAAAAGGTGAGGTTCCAGAACAGAGGATCTCAACAACTCAGAATAGATTATCTTAAAAACTGGCTTTTATAAACTCCACAACCCTTTTACTTCATAGGTCATGTTGATATCTACATGTAAAGAATTCTCAGATGTGCAGCTCAGAACCAGTGAGAAGAAAGTACTTAATTCACTGAATAAGGATAAAAACAGAGTAACCATCAGGTACTATTGGCAACAGACAACATTTTTAAAGCTGTTTTAAGTAAGAATAAATTAAATGACCCAGAATCAGTGGAAGCTACATGTGGCCTCCGGCTGTGTGACTTACAATATGAGCCCTGATCATATTCATCATGTGGCTAGTATTTAAGTTTCATTAATTTAAGTATATAGACAATACATAATGTGTTGGTCTTTTTATTTAACTACTATGAACTACGCTCCGGCCCCATTCACTTTAATGGGGGCGGGACACGGATCCAGCCGCAGCACGGCAACCCCTGCGGAGAGGCGGCTGGAACAAAAGTACAACATGTTGTATTTTTGTTCCAGCCACCTCTCGACAGGGGCTGGAACAGCCTGCCGGAGTCCCCTGCCACAGGTGTGAAAGGGGCCTTATTGTGACTGCTCTGGCGGCCCATGTAAAAACTGGAATATTTCAAGATTTTTTATTTTTTTTTATAATCACTAGGAAATTAGCATAATTAAAAAAATATGAGCTGTTTTTTTTCCCTTGAAAAACTCGGCCGTCTCCTCCTCCCTGTACCAATACTCTAAATTAACATATGAGGTGCCAAAAACAGTGTGGGACACAGTGGCAGAACTGAGGGGTATTTCAAAAGTGCTGGCATTAGGGGCCATCCTGTCTGTAAGCATACCAGTTTTTAACAAATAATCCCATGAAGGTCCTCTTTAACACTATTAAAAAGCCATACTTATATTACTTTTTGGGGCCCAGCAGGTTCCGCAAACCCACATTAACCACACATAACACCGCTATTTTAATATGCTTGCCATTCAGAAGTTGTGTGTATTGGCCTCTTGGGAGCCTGGTCACGTGACACTCCTGAAAATTCAGTGTTGAAGCAGTGGGTATAGAACAGGGATGCCCAACCTGTGGCAATCCAGCTGTTGCAAAACTGCAACTCCCATCATGTCAGGACAGCCTATTGCTATTCAGGCATGCTCGGAGTTGTAGTTTTGCAACAGCTGGAGTGCCTTAGGTTGAGCATCCCTGGTGTAGAACCACTGTGTCAACCAACAAGTTTGATTTTGGGCTTATCCTAAGGCCGTTATCCTGGCAGTCCCCTGGTTTTCACACTTTAACCCCTTTACAGGGATCTGGACTTCACTGCAGGGAAACCACCAGACCACTACCTCCTGGAGTAGTCCCTGTGGATGACAGTTGACCCATGGGTATCAGAGACTTTGGTGTGTATCACTGAGGGATCAGGCAAAACCATAGGGACAGGCTGAGATCAGGGCAGACAAAGTACATGTGAATCCGTGAAACAGGCCAAAGTTCGAGCCTGCAGCGAAGGGTCGATAGATGCACAGGTCGGGTCAGGCAGAGGAGAATTAGTGTCAATAATTAGGCAGAGGTTGGTACACAGGCAGACTAATGGAACAGCACATTTTCACAGGAACAAGCAAGTTAGATAAACCCATTATGTATACATCTTTCCACAGGGGAATGTGCCTGTAAGCGGTTGTCTCACTTCAGCAAATGGCATTTATTATGTAGAGGAAGTTAATACAAGCCACTTACTAATGTATTGCCATATTGCCTATTTTGCTGGCTTGAGTCATTTTTCGATCACATTATACATTGCTCGTTTCCAGGGTTTACGACCACCCTGCAATCCATCAGTGGTGGTCGTGCTTGCCTACTATAGGAAAAAGCACTAGCTTATGTGAGATCCCACGGTTCCAGCCACCAGAGAGGCCGGTTTGCAAGCATGGCCACAGATGCTGGGTTGCAGGGTGGCTGTAGCCATGGAAACGAGCAGTGTACTGTATAATCTGATTGAAAATCAATCACAATACATTAGTAAGTGCCTTGTATTAACTTTCTCTACATGATAAATGCCACTGGCTGAAGTGAGACAACCCCTTTAAGTACCCCAGGAGACCACAATTCGAATTCTCATTTCTGGGCCTGCTGCTGGAGAGCAAGCGGGTCCAGACCACCAAACCAGATGCAAAAAATCCAGTAGGATAAGTGGAACGGTGCCGGTGTCCACCTGGGGAAGCGAGACAGGGGAGGACACTGCCAACCAACATAACATTTAGCTTCGGGCAGCATCATGTCCTTTACCAGTTTTCAAGCCTGGACTATGCATGGGACATCACTTCCGCTGTGGACAGGGCCAGAACTGTTTGTGCAAATGAGTTGGATTATTGAATTGGTGCATGCACAAGGGAGAGGTGTACGTTTAGTTCCATTTATAGCAGAAGTACATCCTGTCCAAAGCCCAGGCCAGAAACCTGGTAAAGGGTATGTAACACTGATGGTGTGTGCCTTCAGGAACCTCCCTGCTTCTGGCAGGCACAGCAAGTGGAAAACTCACCTGGCTCCCCACTCTGATGCCTGCCAGCATCACTCTGCTCCTTAATGGCAGACACGGGCCTCTAGCACAGTATTCTGCTGGGGCTAAGGCCTCTTCTTCCTTATCTGGAGTCTTGTTCCCTCTGGCTCTTACAGGGCCTGTGTGCATGCATGCTAATCAGCCCCAGTCTGTGGCTAGCCTTCTAGAGTATTTAAGGCACCTTGCCCTGCCAGAGGGTGCCTGAGCAATAACGTTTCCCAGTTTGCTAGACTCTGCAAAGGAGTTTGATTTCCATTTTATTTCCCATGCCCCTGCTTCTGCCCATTTATCCGTAGTGTACTTGTTCTTCCTTAGCTAGCCTCAGCCCGTCTGTCATATTGACCCCATGCTGCCTGCCCAACCTTTGCTCTATTATCCACATTGAACATACACTGCCTGCCCTGACCTTGGCTTGTCCATTTGACTATGATTTCACCTGTCCGCTTGGTGCCACGCATTGTCGTCTCATGACCCGCAGGTTCAGCTGTCACTGAACATAGGTTGTTTCAAGAGTTGCGGCATGGTGGTTTCTCCTACAGCAGAGACCATATCCCTATATAGGGGTTAAAGAATAAGTACCAGGAGGGCGCTTAGATAATGCCCTCAGGAGTAGCCATAAATCAGATCCCTTCAGAGACACAGTGGATGCTGGATTTTCAGATGAAGAGCATCACTTGGCCATCTTCCCGAGAGACCACGCAACTTTGGAACGGTGAGAATATTACAAACCTTCTCCCATGGGGTAATATGTATAATTAAGGTGGATTTGTGGGACATGCTGGGTCCAGTAAAAACCCATTTTAAGACTGTCATACACTAATATCTCTTGTTTTAAAAATTGTAGGTTTCCAATGGAAGGGAAGATAAAATCTAAGGAAATGAAAGTTAATTGGTAAGCAACGAACATGGATTTCTCATCCTAATAATAATTCACATAAAGGTATATACATATAAACATACAGTATGTTACAGAGTGTCAGCACATGGAGTACTGACACTTTGTAATATACATTGCTGCTTCTGCTACAAGATGTACAAGACAGCAGGGAACTGTCAGAGCAACTGCAGGTTTTATTGTACACCGCCACACAGGTGAGCTCCATAGAGTACAACACAACTAGTCTTGTCCATGTGCAGCTCATAAGGACACATCTGCAGCTGCTGTTTGCTCCACGTTACATTTTGTAGCTGCTTGCACAGGCCGAACCTGTAGGGTATGGCCACAGATTCCGTAATTGCTATGAATTATTTGCAGCGTGAGTGCATGCAGGAAAATCCACAGCATTTATAATAGCAGTAAAGTGCATGAGATTTTAGAAATGTCATCCACACGCTACAGAAAAAAAAAACCTCTGTAAACTAACTTGCACTGCAGATATTCAATTTACAGCATGTCAATGTAGCTGTTGGTTTTACCTGTAGCTTCTACCCTTGCAAAACAAAGGTGGAAAGAGGCAAAAGACCCAGGATCCCTGTAGAAATGACGCCACAAAAATCAGCCCTTTCAGGAGGTTTTTCAGGCAGATTTTTACTAGATCTGCACATTTTCCACTGCGGCTGTAACTTATGGTCATACCTTGACGCAATATATTACATTACAAGGCTTCAGTGATGCACTAAAACCTTGTAATCGAATGTATATGTATATTAGTACTGAGGCCGTTTAAGAGTTCATGTTGTTAAAATACAAAAATTCCACAAGGGCTGTGAAGTCCTAAATACCCCCTTGTACTGGTGTCATCAGTCTGAGTAAAACATAACTTTTATTACCAACTTAAAATATGCAAAACTTAACAAAAAAAGGTAGTATTAAAACTATCAACAGGAGTCAGCCAGTTACTATCTTCTATATAGTGGCAGTATCGATTGTTTAGATCTCCACTATAGGTCTAGACCTGGCATGTATGGTGCGGTATTATTTTAGGTAACACTCAGGGATGTGAAGGTAAATTGCCCTACTGTCTGTCCCTGTACAGATCCAAGAGGCAGCACTATGTACCTGTAGTATTTATCAATATACGATAAATATACCACTATTTTTTCCTTTGTGGACTTTAATGTGGCTGAGATTGGACCCTAGACTGTGAGTCTCTATATACGCTACACCACTCTCTTCCCTAAACAGGCCTTACGTGGCTGTACTTATCTTGAAACCAGTTTAATTCTGCTCACACATTGAACGTACAACTAACCAATATGTTGAACAGGCATACATTCCACACCACAGTCTAATTCCTGTGCAGGCCTTGGGTGGCTGCACTTTTGGTGATCTAATACTTGTTTGACTCACGCTTTAAACATATGGCCAGCTGGTCAGTTGAATGTAAATTCCACACCACTGTCTAGTCCCTGTGTAGGCCTTGCGTGGCTGCACTTTATGATAGCCTGGAACTGATTTCACTTTATTCACTCTTTGGACATACAATTTAATAGTCGGTTGAACAAACATACATTCAACAACACTATCTAGTCCCTATGCAGGCCTTGTGTGGCTGCACTTTTTGGTGATATAGTACTTATTTGACTCTGTTCACACACTATACATATAATCAGCTGGTCAGTTGAACATACATTCCACAGCACTATCTAGTCCCTGTGCAGGCCTTGTGTGGCTGCACTTTTTGGTGATATAGTACTTATTTGACTCTGTTCACACACTATACATATAATCAGCTGGTCAGTTGAACATACATTCCACAGCACTATCTAGTCCCTGTGCAGGCCTTGCGTGGCTGCACTTTTGGTGATCTAATACTTATTTGGCTCCATTCATACCTTTAACGTATAGGCACCTGGGTGAAGGATATAAATCTTTTTGCACGTAAACTTGCCTTACACAAACAGCACTTAAGTACGATTCATGATAGTAGTAAGCTTATACAAAAGGAAGAACAATCCCTCAGAAATTTAGAAATTCTGGAGCGTGAAAGTGAAGGGTTTATCTCAGATATTGAACCCCCCCACTAACTAATCACAGGCCCAGATCACAGTGGACTCCCTCCTTTTCGCAATACCAGAACATAGAGACATTTGTAGATTTGGTTACAAAAGAAATAAATCAACTAAAAGTTAGAAGAGAACTTGCTCCTACCAACTTAACACAAGTGGAACTATTAGCGCTAGATGAGCTGAAGAAAAATGAAAATATTGTTATAAAACCTAGCGATAAAGGAGGGAACATAGTAATTCAGGACCGTGGTGACTATGAAGAAATGGTGGGAAGGTTACTATCAGACACATACGTATAGCCTATTATCTGAGAACCCTACTCAGAAGTTTTTAGCAGAATTACATATTATTTTGAAAAGAGCTAAAGAGCTACGTCTGATATCAAAGGAAGAGTTTAATTTTTTATACAATAAAAATCCAACAATTGCAACCTTCTATGCCTTACCTAATGTTCTTAAAAGAAAAATACCGGTACCGGGACGACCGATTGTGTCGGGTAAGGATTCCCTGACTCAGTGAGTCAATATGTTGATACAATTCTAAGGCCATTCGTACGAGCATTACCTTCCTATATCAGGGACACAACAGATGCTCTAGCAAGAATCAACAATGTGACACTGACAAAAACTATATTCCTAGCAAGTCTAGATGAAGAAGCTCTTTATAGTAATATAGATCACAAGTTAGGGTTGCAAGCAGTGAAATATTATTTGGACACAAAAAGAATCATTTTTCAAAAACACAATCAATTCACTTTGGATCTTTTAGAGTTTATACTTACTCATAATTTCTTTCTTTGGAATGAAATTCCATAACCAAATTAATGGGACTGCGATGGGGACACCATGCACCTTTGCTAGTCTTTTTTTTAGGGTGGTGGGAGGACACGGGCTAGATAGTGTTGTTGAATGTATGTTTGTTCAGCAGACTATTAAATTGTATGTCCAAAGAGTGAACAAAGTGAAATCAGTGCCAGACTATTATAAAGTGCAGCCACGCAAGGCCTGCACAGGGACTAGACAGTGGTGTGGAATGTACATTCAACTGACCAGCTGGCTATATGTTTAAAGCGTGAACAGAGTCAAACAAGTATTAGATCACCAAAAGTGCAGCCATGCAAGGCCTGCACAGGAACTAGACTGTGGTGTGGAATGTACTGTATGCCTGTTCAACCTATTGGTTAGTTGTACGTTCAAGTGTGAGCAGAATTAAACTGGTTTCAAGTGTGGAGGGTTTGCTCTGGTGTACACTGGGTAGTTGTGCTGGAAGCAGGGAAACAGACGAAAGTGAAAGTCCAAATGAAGTGTTTTTATTTCACACTTTCTGAATCAAACATAAGCATAGCCTTAACAATACGGCTTAACAAAATAAAACCCTGCTCGGCTGAGCCAGTACCTAACACCAAACACAATCCCTAACTATACGTGGGACTGGCTACCAGGCCCCAGGGTACAATAACAAGTATTGGGTGGCACAAGCAATACCTTTTGCCATTCAGCTGTCAGTTCTCCAGGCATGGCCACACTGCTCAGTTCTGCACTGGGCTTTAAATTAGGCCCTAACGACCCATGTGATTCTCAGCTGTGGGCTGGTGGAAGCCCAGGACCGGAGCCCTGGATGGAGTGAGCGTCCCACTGCCAACCTCACTCATTCCAGTATAAGCAGGCCCAGTACATATTTTACAAACCTGTCTATGTTAGCTATGGCTAACACAGACAAACCATAGGCTATCAATCCTGCTTATGCTGTGTCTGAGTTAACCTGTTCCCAGAGACACACCCAAGGCTTACCACACAGTACTTAACCATTTCAGGGGCAGATATCAGTTCTCCCAAACCATGCCCTTCTTACACAAGATATTAAAAAGTACAGCCACGTAAGGCCTGTTTAGGGAAGATAGTGGCGTGGTGTATATTGAGACTCACCCAGGGTCCAATCTCAGCCACATTAAAGTCCACAAAGGATAAAATAGTGGTATATTTATCGTATATTGATAAATACTACAGGACCAGCATAGTGCTGCCTCTTGGATCTGTACAGGGACAGACAGTCCCTGAGTGTTACCTAAAATAATACCGCACCATACATGCCAGGTCTAGACCTATTGTGGAGATCTAAACAATTGATACTGCCACTATATAGAAGAAGTAACACACTGCCTCCTGTTGATAGTTTTAATACTACCTTTTTTTGTTACGTTTTGTATATTTTAAGATGGTAATAAGAGTTATGTTTTACTCAGACTGATGACACCAGTACAAGGGGGTATTTAGGGCTTCACAGCCCTTGTGGAATTTTTGTATTTTGATTCCCCGGGGTGTCTATCAAGGGGATTAACAGTGTTATTTACATGTTGTTAAAGAATTCAAATAATAATAAAAAGATTGTTAGTAGAATATTTACATTATAAGATAAATGGTATCAATAATTGTAGTATTAGTACTTACTAAAAACACTAAATCATTATACAGATATTATTTTTTGTAGTCTCATACAGGCTCAGCTTGGTTGTCTTCCTGTTCAAGATTTTTCTTTGACCCAAGATATGGCAAAGATTTTCAGACATGGCACACGAGTGGCTAAATGTATGTGTGTATACATAGTGTATTACATGTTTTTCAATTAAATATTTTGCATTTTATGACCCTAAGTATTAACCAATTTATGACATTTTGATTATAGACCTGTGTGAGTATTTAGCATTACAAGAAAAGAAATTCATTGCGTTTCTTAATGCATTAATTCTGACCAAGTGCTTCAGGTGCAAATTATGGGAAAATTCATTACATGTATCCAAACAACTGGATAAAATTGGTAAGTGTGTATAATGTTAATGTTTGTTTCAAGGAAACCAATAAGCATGAAAGGGAAACATATGGGGGCAAATTTACCAAATCTACACAGGGGCATACATAGATCTCATAGGGACCCATAGGAAAACTTAGTAATGTCCCCACCTGTCCCACTAAGTATGCCTGCAACAGTCACTCCCACACAATGCAAAGCACAATGTCCCAGATTTATTATGAATTAGGATTTTTTTAATTAAACAGAATACATTTTAATTAAAAAAAATTTCTGTCCAAAAAAGTGAAATGTATCTGAATAGTGTCACCTGCTGTTAGTTATTTTCCTCATATCTCTGTCCACCTCACTGAGGTAAAAGCACATGCTCAGTTCTATCCTTCAACCTCCAACAACCCTATCTTCTGTTAGGCCTCTTTCACATGAGCAAGATGGATTATGTCAGGATCTGCAGGATAGGTTAGGTCTCAGGATAAGTCATCCAATATCTGATCATGGGGGTCCGACTCCCAGCACCTCTGTCAATCAGCTGTTTGAGGAGGAGGCAACACTCCATGCAAGAGCTGCTTCCTCTTCATTACACTGCCTGTCGTCTCCCTTGCAGTGGAGGTGCAGTGTAGGTACAAGTACTCACTCTATTCTAGTACTTGTAATGACACTATGCTTATGAGACGACCTGCAGTGTAATAAAGAGGAAGTATCACTTGCATGTGCGCCACCTCCTCTTCAAACAGCTGAACGGCGAGGGTGCCGAGTGTTGGACTCCGTCATTCAGATATTGATGGCTTATCCGGAGGATAGTCATCAATTTATACTGCCTGCACAACCTATTTAAATGGACCAGTCCTGCATGAAAAATGGATGAACATAGAAAATGCAGAAGGGCAGTGGAAAACAATGCTCAGGTGCACATACCGATTGAAGCGAATGGATCAGGATTGAGTTTGCATGCTGTCCTTTGTAAAAAATAAAAAATAAAAATCTGGATGGAAAATTCACTACTGTGAAATAAGCTTTATAAGCTATGACAATTACAGCTCATGTCCCTGAGCTTCCAGCTTCAAATAAATGTAGCAGAGCAATTAGAACTATGAATGGGGAGACCTCTGGATCCATGTGAGGTACAGGGCTGGTTCTAGGCTTGTTAGAAAGAAATTGTATTATATAATGTCTGATTTTCATTTTTTACTTTAATAAAAAGGTGTAACCTTGTCTGTGTCCAGGATACAGCTTCACTATGTTTGTGTAAAGCCTTTGTGATCACTGGTAACAAAACATTTTTCTTCAGGTGTTAATTTATCTAATGCAATGGTGAATGCTGGCCTTACATCATTTAAAAAAATAGAAGAAATTAATGCCAGAGAACTGGAGTTGGTATGTTGTTTTTGCATTTAAAAGAATTATGTATGAATATGTCCTTTGGTAGAAAAATGATGGTCGGCACTGCCGTGCATGCCATATCTCACATCAGGGATCAGCACCCCTTAAATTATTGACCCTATTTTAGCCATAACAATATGCAAGGAGATATTGTAGGGTTGACTCCACCCCCACTTTATACCCCTCAAATGCCATCCCCTTTAAGGCTACTTTCACATCAGCATTTCTGGTTTTCGGTTTTGAGATCCGGCAGAGGAACTCAAAACTGGGCCAAAACGGTTCAGGTTTGTCCCCATTCATTGTCAATGGGGACAAAACCAATCAGGATGCATCAGTTCTGTTTTGTTGCATTTGTCACATTTAAAAGAACGATGTACTCTAAGCTTGTGGTAACATTTTGGTGAAGGCGCTGTACTGTTTCATCATGATTTTGCCATCATAAACAAGAACTAGGTCTGTAAAGAGCGGGTCACTGATTTTTATATTTTTTTATTTTATTTTAAGAACCTGATTGACATTGACATTAAAGGAGTATTCTGGTAATTTCAGTTATCGCCTATCCGCAGGAAAGAGAATAACTATTAGTGGGCATAGTTCTGCTGAAAAACTTAATGGATACACATGGATGTGAATATGTGCATAGATAGATAGATAGATAGATAGATAGATAGATAGATAGATAATAGGTATATTTATTAGATAACATTTTTAATGTGTGCTACCTTATGATTTTTCTACATTACTTACTTTTACAGATTGTGAGCAGGCACCCTCCATTTGGAAATCAAATAAAAGAATCTGTAATCTATCTTCCAAAGTATGGACTTAGTGTTGAGCAGGTCTGGAAATAATTACTACTCAAATTTCATGTTTGTTCTGTAGGTTTATTTGCTGTCTTATAGGTCAGGTTCTCCCAATGGCTGATTCTAGCTTTGTGCTTTTTGAAGGCATTGAACCTCTTCAACTGCTTTAAAGGGATTCTGTCACCAGGTTTTGGCCTATATAGATAGTCACACTTGTGTTTAGGTCTCACTGCGCTCATTCTAAATATGCTATTCTTATTGATCCCAGAGTTCTAATTTTATTTAAAAAAAAGCGTTTAGATTAATATTCAAATCACTCACATAAGCAGCCCAAGGGGATGTCCTTTGCGCTGTTGGAGCCTGGCCGCGCTGCAAATATTGGAGCCCAGCACCGCCCACCTACTTATTATTCACTTCAAATCATCCCGGTGACCTCCTCCGGCTGCAGCGTAATCCCGCGATAATTTTTATAACCATGAGCATAATCAGATCCTCACTTGATTACAATGCTGCCCTTGATTTGTAAGCCGCTATTTGTAATATGCAAATTAGGTTTTAGTGCAACAAGTGCGTCGCTGTTGCTCTTGTTGCACTGAAGTTCCACTCTTCTCTCTAGCCCCTCCCTCGGGCTGATTGACAGAGCCAGGCAAGATTATGTCCCTACTATCTCCTGATTGATTACATTGTGAGGCAGATTACATTTATCTACTGCCTCATAATCTTGCCATTTGGGACCCAGCAGCAGTACATCCCATGATCAGTTTATTTTTGAGGACCCTTCTAAAAAGGGATTGTAAAAGC
Source organism: Rhinella marina (assembly GCA_900303285.1). Taxonomy (NCBI): domain Eukaryota; kingdom Metazoa; phylum Chordata; class Amphibia; order Anura; family Bufonidae; genus Rhinella; species Rhinella marina. The sequence goes on from ONZH01001696.1 coordinate 192,324, forward strand.
AGACACCTCCATTTACAAATGTGTGTACCAATCTATGTGGGACACCTTTGGCACCTCTTATAGATCATCTGTATAAATCACTGATTAATGTTTATAACTAATCTTTATTTTTCTCTATCAGGTAGGAAGATATAGTCCTTCTATAGCCGAAATCCTTGTCACTGTTAAGTTGACAAACTTTGAGCAGCTACAGAAAAAGAGAACGGCTCATGACTTACATTATGTTTCTCTCATTATCGGAGACGCGGATAATCAAGTTGTATTTAAGCAGAAAATCATGTGAGTGATAAAACTGAGACATATTCTGATTGTCATTAGATTATTAGACCAGTATAAGGCTACTTTCACACTAGCGTTAATATTTTCTGGTATTGAGATCCGTCATAGGGTCTCAATACCAGGAAAAAACACTACCGTTTTGTCCTCATTCGTTGTCAATGGAGACAAAACGTAACTGAACAGAACGGAGTGCTCCAAAATGCATTCTGTTCCGTTCTCATACCAGAGAGCGAACCGCATCTGTTCATAATGGATGCAGACGGTAATGGGAACGCTAGTGAAAGTAGCCTTATATTTACAGCTGCTGTAGGCCTCAACTAGAAGTCTGTATACTCCTTTTAGCAGCTGCACTGCACCTTTTTTTTGGCACATTGCATACTGAATCTAGTATCCTTTTTTATTTTCCTTACAGGGATTCTACCTTAATAAGATCAGGAATCTGGACAAGAAAAATTGAAATCAAAAGAGTTTCCAAATCAGAGGAACTAAGTATAAATCTGATAAGCTCTGATTATGGTAAGGTACCACGCTCCTAAAAGGCTCTGGAGGCAGATTGTATTGTGATAATTATAAAAATTCAACAGTGCAGATTTATCAAGGCATTTATGTCAGTTTTACCATTTCATATGGATTTTTTCAGAATTCAACAGAAATAAAAATTGTCATCAGATGCCATTTTACAAAGATATTCTCCTAGATGTATTAGTAGAGAGAATATGCATACTATGGCACTGCATGGAGCATCAGATGCATTGGCTTCCCTGTGTGCATAATGCCAAACTAATACCTACATCTATGTGTGTGTCAGTACTGTGAGGCAGTGACAGGCCTCACGCTTCATAGAGATCTGGAGGGGGTGGATATTCCAGTCCACACCCCTATTCCACCACAGGGGAGGCCACCTGGGTGTAATTACTGGTGTGATAAACCAGCCCTCAGTGTGAGGGCTCATTCAGACGGCCGTATGCTGTCCGCAAAAATATGGATCCGTTTTTTTGCGGACAGTTCAGCATGTCCGCAAAAAAACGGATTGCTTTCCGTATTTTTGCGGACCCATAGACTTCAATGGGGCCACGTCCTGATTTTCACTGACAAGTATAGGACATGTTTCAGTGTTTTTGCGGAGTCATGGCATAGAAGAAAAGGGCCCATAGAAGTAAATGGGTCAGTATGTAATCCACAAAAAAACGGATCCGCATTTTTGCGGACCTCATACGGCCGTCTGAATGAGCCCTCAGTCTGGAGAGAGGAGACAGGCTGAGGAGGCAGGAGAGGTTAGAGCCTGCGGTGGCTCTGTGTGTGTGGTCTCAGCCACGAGGGCTGAGGGGCCACAAGGCTCAGTGTAGCCTGTTTGGGGGGCCCAGTGACCCTAGAAGAAGAGGGTCACACGGTCAGAGTCGGGAGGACTGTTGGACCATCTCCCCCCAAAGGTACGGTTGGAGTCACAGCCAGGAGGCTGCTGGACTGAATGGCTGTGGAAGCCGCACTTAAAAGCTGAGTGTGAACAGCGTTTGCATTTAGGTGAGTTAGCTGAACTATGTTTCAGAGCCCAGCCGGGCAGGTGTTGTTTTGATGGTTTTGTTTCATGCTGGAGCAAAAAGTGTGAAAATAAAGTGGTGTGGACTTGAAAATCCCCGTGTTTTGAAGAGATTATGTGATGTCGACCCCCTAAGAGGATACAATCCCTTACAGTACATTCTCAAAACATGCAAAACTGTAAAAATGGGATGAGCAAACAGATGGGCACATAATAAGCAAGCGAGACAACGTGCAGTGTGATGCTGAAGAATTAGTAGAGCTCACACGAGCGTTGCCGCCTCTTCAAAGAGCTGATCGGCAGGGGTTCTGGTAGTCGGACCCTCACCTATCAGATATTGATGACTTATCCTGAGGATAGATTATCAGTATTACTGGCTGCACAACTCTAACTATTAGCAATTTTACACCATTCACTCCAGTTTTGAAAAATGGGTGGGTAAGTGGGTGTGGTTAGTTATGTTAATGAGCTCCACTCCAGATTTATTGCTGAGACTTTTTTAAAAAGTTGCAAAAAAAAGTCACAGTCTCACTCCATTCGTGAAATAAGAAAACTGGAGAAGTTTTTCTAGACAAAAGTGTTAGTCTGGAAGATTAGACAAATGTATCAAACAACGTGACATTTGATAAATGTGGCATAAAGTACTCCAACATAGACTCAAGAAAAACTGACTTCAAATATTCCCCTTATGATAAATTCCCCCCCTATGTCTATGCAGGGTATATGTAGCTATATAACAGTATTGAGCTTCGACCGTCATAAAAATATATTCAATTATGCACAGAATGAAGCTAGAAGCTAAATGGTTTTATAGGTAGGCATTCACTTAGAGGATGCTCTTTAAAATTGAGATGACAATACAGCATATTCATGAAGCTGAAAAATATCTAAACATAAATGGTCATCCATTCTGTACAAGTGCATGTATTCAACTGTGTAGCATCTAATCCACAGAATTTAATTTTGGGAATGACACAAAATCTGAGTTTTCTATTGGTATATAGTATATACAAAAGTATATAGAAAATGGTGACAAATCGAAGACACAGTCTGCATTGCTGTAGGTAAAATGCCCCTATAGCATTGATGGCTAACCTCTGGCACTCCAGCTGTGGTGAAACTACAACTCCCAGTATGCTCCATTCATTTCTATGGAGTTCTGAGAACAGCTAAATATCTTGGGAGTTGTAGTTTTACCACAGCTGGAGTGCCGGAGGTTAGCCATCACAGCCCTATAGCAAAAGCTTGAAAGATTGAAAAACATATCACATAATGGATAGGATGGTTTACACAGACATTGCTGTGCAGTTCAGTTCACTGTGCAAATGGAAAATTTTGCCAAAGCTTTTCTCCTAAAGTTTACGTAAAGTTTTTTTTTTTTAGTTAATCCTAAATGAATAAACACAAAAGTATATTAAATAAGCATAAAGTTCTCAAAAACTGAACTTCAAAAAGCTTTGTCTCCTTCCATTCAATCTCTCAGATATGTAGAGCAAATAAATACTGAGCATTTATTCACTTAACTAATACAAACTGTTGTATGTTTATGTCCTGAAAAGTTGGCCTTGACATTCAGCAAAGCTTCAGCGTTCTTTATGCTGTGCCCCAGCGATGCGAGAGAGATGTCGGAGCGAAGTGGAAATCTGAAGATACATTTTCAAAGGAAAGTAACGCAAGATCTAACTCTGGTAAATGTTGCCAATGTTCTTCTCTCTGTGTATTGCAGCACTGAAGACCATATAGTTCTCTCTATGTCACCAAGAATATCCATTACAAAAAAAATTAAAATGCTCATTAATATTCATAAGGGGTGTGCACTTTAAGAATACATAATCAGCTTTCTCTACTAGCTGGTTATCTGACCTCACATTTACTTCAGAGTGCTACAATGAATATGATTTGTTAAAGCTGTCACTGAAGCGCTGGACTTTATACTAAGCAAAACACCTCAAACCCTTTCTTTCCTGAAAAAAAAAGTACAGAAAAAAGTAAAGGACAGAACGCTAAAAAAATCAGTTAGGTAAATTCTCACAGGAAAATATGTTGCAATATAGCATTGATTATTGTCAAATAAATATAGGGGGTCATTTATTAAGATCGGCATTTTAGATTCCAGTCTTAATTAGCGCCTACACTGGCAGTGGATCTGCCGAAATTATGTAGAGGCGCCGACTTCTGCGTAACTTTGGCATATCCAGTGCCAGTCTAAATGTGAGCCAGCTTCCTTGCTGGCTTACATTTAGATTATTTTCTATGCCTAAAACAGGCTTCGAAAATGATGAACGAGACTGGCCTGCTGGAACGCCCCCTTCCCTGCCCATGCCACGCCCACAATTTTAGACCTGGCACGAGTGGGGAAAAGTGGCAGATTGCGGCGCAGATAACCTTCATAATCTTAATTGACCACTATACTCTTTAAATGGACAATGATCAGCTGTGTTTTTTTTATGAGGGAACTTGGTAGCAAGTTCCCTGCAGTACCATCATAGGGAATATTGGCTGTCTTTGTAATGCACATACTTGCTGGTTCCTCCAGAGTAAGGCCTCATACACAAGACCCTTGCCGGCTGTGGCCCATATTTTGACCCGCAATATGCAGTGAATAGGTCCACCATCCGGAAGGTGCGGTGCGGAACTGAGGCACGGAACCCCACGGAAGTACTACAGAGTGCTTCCTTGGGGTTTCTCTCCATGCCTCAGCACCGCAAAAAAATAGAACAGTTTTTTTGCGGTGCGGACGGATCACGGACCCATTCAAGTTAAATGGGTCTGGATCTGTCACGGCAGCCGAACGGATAGTACACGTACATTGGGGACTGCAAACGGACGCGTGCAAGAGCCCTAAGAAAGACATTTTGTAGCCATGAGGGACCTAAATTTGAAAACCAGAAAATCTCTTTAATTCACTCCACTCAAATGGCTTGCTGACAGCATGTAAATACAGAGGTAGAAAGATCAAATCTTCAAATGCACCATTTAAATCTGTAAGAAGTTATTCCTGAGAGTACTAGACTGACCACTTGAACACATTTAACAACCTTGACTTGGGCAAGTAAATAATTCACTATCCTGATATATGTAGTAAAAGAAAATATTTGAATAAAATGTTATTATTTCAGATTCATAGTATAAAGAATAAAACCTGGCACTCAGAGGCAATTCGTATTTGCTTGTACTTTATTTTAAGGCAATACAACAGATGGACAACAATTGGTCCTGACACAAAGACCTTCCTCAGATACTAAGCAAGATACTGCAGCAGTGTACAGTTGTGTTCGCCGCTATGCAGATGGCTGCCAAATACAACTTCCTTTGAATACCAGATTCTATTCTTTATACTGTATACCCTAAGACCTTACAGGTGCACACAACCATAGCTTGAAATGCATTATATGCCTCTGCTATATGATTTTAGATTTTACAGCAAGTTGCAGCATAAAACATACCTTCAGGATACTGCTATATTGATGCTTCTTTGCTTCAGTATATGTATGACAAGTACAATAATAATCTAATAATCTTTTTCTTAGGCCTCATGCTCACATCCGTAGTTTTGATCCGCTTCCCATCCGCAATTTGTGTGGACCACATGCGGACCCATTTATTCCAATGGGGTCACAAAACATGCAGACAGACATTTGTAACGTAGCACGTGACATGTAGGAAGGGAAAATGTGGGATGCACGCTGCCAATATCCAATTCATCTTCATTTTCCCAATGTAGGCTATTGAGGAAATGTTGGGATAACCCCTTATACATTAGATTATCATTGTAGGCAGCTACTGCTTGTGGTGCCATGCAGTAACATACACCCATCAAGCCTTTTCATCTATAACTTTCTATTTGTTTAAATTGCTTAAAATATTATTTATTGTGTAGGAAGCTTGCAGACATTGATAAGAAAAGGAATGAGAGAATGTAACCATCACTGCAAAAACAAAGAAGCTTGTGGACATGAATGTTGTAAGTTTCTGATGACACCCTTTGGAACCTGTTTTATTTTTTCAGAGTGGCTAGATTTCATGTTGTGGATCAATTTTAAGACACATTAATTTCAATTGTTATATTTTCCTGCCCTTCTAATAGTAACCAGAGTGTGCACTAGGAATGTAAAGGGAACAGTCCTTGCATGCCAAGTCCCTCTCGGATGGTTAGTTCTACAGAAATTTCTTTTAAGTGATTTCTCTCAGTCAGTTAATCAAGAGTAATATGCTCTTATGCAAAATTGCTTACTTTCAACCCCCTGATTTGGACTTCTGGAGGCAAGGCTTTTCAGTGGGTGCTATTGTACCACAAGCCTAGGATAATAAATTAATCATAGCTCAAGCATTCCTTTCAGGTCCCAAATACAGAAATCATAATTCATGGAAAAGCTGCAGCATTCAGGTTTGTAGTAATAATTTGCATTACCAGTATATCATCTGAGTGTTCTGCAGCACAGAAAACACAGCAATGATGGCAACATAGCTCAAACAAAATTCCCAGTGAAAAACAATCCAAAAACAAAGTTAATGTGAAATGACCCAACAGTCTGGAATTTTGTTGGATTGGAAGACGGAGCAAGAAGAAAATATCAGAATGCAGTAAATTGCCCCATAGCTGACTATTGCAATGTTGAATTATGCCATAACCGAGAGCGTGTTGAAGTAAAAAAATCTTTTGATTATGTTGGCCATTAATGGAAATGTGTCATGAGAAAATGACCTGCTGTTTAAATCACTTTATGTTTAACATATTTTTAAATAATTTTTGATGATGTTATTTTTAATTTTCCATGTCACTTTTTATAATTAAAGTAAAACCAAAAATCCTGCAGTTTTTGCACTGGCCACTATGTCTAATAATTGGTGCCACGTCTAGGTTTGTACAAATCACTTTACTACAGTAAGGCTACTTTCATACTAGCGTTTTATAATTCCGGTATAGAGCTCCGTCATAGGGACTCAATACCGGAATAAAACGCTTCAGTTTTGTCCCCATTCATTGTCAATGGGGACAGAACTGAACTGAAGACAACGGAATGCTCCTAGAAGCATTCCGTTCCGTCTTCAGACCGGAGGACAAACCGCAGCATGCTGCGGTTTGCTCTCCGGTCCAGGCATCCGCATCAAGACAGATCCGTCATTACCCCCAATGAAAGACAATGGGGACGGTTCCGTTTGGTGTGACACAATGGTGAACGGATCCGTCCTCCATTGACTTTCAATGGAGTTCATGACGGATCCGTCACCTGCACACATACATACATACAGACATACGCATACACAGACATATACACATACAAATACACATACATACTTACATGCTCCCGGCAGGTCTCCAGAGCGCAGGAGGAACAGGACGGCGCGTACAGACGACGATTCCACCAGGCGCCCAGCAGAGGGCGCTGTGGGGAGTCGTCATGTGCGCGCGCGTCCTGCTCCTCCGGCGCTCTGGAGACCTGCCGGAAGCATGTAAATATGTATGTGTATTTGTCTGTGTATATGTGTGTGTGCCTGTGTGTATGTACAGTATGTACTGCGTAACATGTGTGGGGCTGGAGCGCGGTTCCGGCCCACACATGTCTCTGCGGCAGTCCGGATCCGGCAGCACCCTCCACCTGCTGGATGCGGGCTGCCGCTAGTGTGAAAGTAGCCTTAACTCTTTCTAATCCTGCCTGTAATGATATCACCTCTGTGTATGGATAAGACTGGATCCTCCATTCACAATAGGTGATTGTCAGAGATTATCTATTCCTTCCTTGTACAATGACCTCTGCACAGGTCACAGAGCATGACTAGAAAACTCCCCCATAGAAGTCAGTGAGGTCTCCTGACCATTGTGTCTATTGACCATGGGGCTGCCGTAAAGCAATTTTCTTAATGCTTTCTAAATGCTGTTAACAACAGCTCAGGTAAGATGGCCGCCCCCATAATCATGTTCAGGAAATAAAATAAAAAGATCTGTAATCGGAAAATAAAAACAGATTTGAAAAAAAGGAGATGTGCTAGTATCTGATTTTAACTGGCAGATAAAACTTTTGGTGACATATTTCTTTTTGATATACAATTATTCCAATAATCATTAAAGTTTGACAGTCCAGCAGGTGCCATGCCCAGGATTATGACGAGTTTACTGTAATTAATTCTTCACATTTCCTTACTGTGATCATGTACAGGTCATTGAGCAATACACAATATGTGTGATATGTTTGTTCCCCAGAGAGAACTTATTCACGATTATTTACATTATTTGAATACAATTTGAGCTTACAATTCGTTCAAAGTTTGAACTAGCAATAATTTTACTAAAATGTTAGGATCTTGAATCTTTGCAGATAAATAGTAGACGAGTAGTCCAAAGTAACTTATCTAAAGCCAAGACCAAATGAAGCTGGAATCTGGTTAGTTGCCACAAGCTTATGCTCTGCTTTACATTTGAACTACTTTTCAAGGCCCAACATAATAAATTTGTACCGCCATTCACTGACTCCTGGTGTATACATAAACTTATCCATAGGGCTCCAGTCACCCAATAGAAGCCGAACATGTGTCTTGTCCAGTGGGCTACTGCAAAAAGAAGTGCAGTGGTCCCTCAAGTAACAATATGAATTGGTTCCAGGATGACCATTGTATGTTGAAACCATTGCAAGTTGAGTAATTGGTTCCAAAGCCCCAAAATGTCATCCAAGATAAGGGAAAATGAAGATTTAAGAAATATAAGCAGATAACTAAGATAACAACAAGTCCTTACATATAACAGTCAGGAACAACTGCTAACTAGCAACTAATACAGATATTTTATCAGAGAAGTGGCCTTGATTGGTTGGATCTGGGTCTGGGACATTGTATGTTGAGTCTGGTTTCAACTTACGATGGGTCAGAAAAGACCATTATATGTGGAAAATATGAGGCCATTTTGTCTGGAGAGATTACTGTATATCATGCTCTACACTTTTCGTAGCCGATGGAGGACATATGGCACTGTACAGGAAATCTTCTTGATGTATACTTCCAGTGGAAGCCTTTTAGACCTTATGCACAGAGCCTTAAATGTGTAGAGATGTGACGGAGTTCCCTTCTAACAGAATTTTAAATAAGGTACCGTTCCTTATCTGACAATGTACTTGCAATGTTTACTTTTTTTTCTTTGAATGTAGTTTGTAAGGCAGAGAGGATATTGAGATTTGTAGAGGTAGAAACCCTTGAATTGTAAGATTTGGTGATGCAGTGTGTTTATTGAAAACCGTCTTAGATATTCTGGTTACAAACTGAGACAGACTGGCATTTTACACATTAAAATATAATCTGTTTATTTACAAATTTCAGGTAAAACCGGAGTTTCTTATAAAGCTGACAGTAAAACTAATTCAGACTTCTCTTCATATCTGAGTGATCTAAGGAGTCGAAATTCAGTTTCATCAGCTCCACCAGTAAAGAGACTAAAGGTAACATGATCAAAAAGGCAGGATGAGAAAATTCAAAGAACATGTCATTACATAAAATGGCTTTTGCGACATCAGCACATGGATTACTTAATGAATCTTACATTAGCTGGGATAGTTAAACTAACGTCATGCAGAGAGAGCAGCTAGCGTGCTATGCGGAAGAGCAGACCCCCACTGAGGCATCCACAACAGCATGAGTTGGGTATCTGATGTTTATGAGCTAGAGACGGCTCTCACGTTATGTCTCTGTGCTCAGTATCTTTCAGCCGAGCAGTAATTGTTTCCTTTAATTCATGTCTGTGAACTCAATTTCACCGAATGATGAAAGAATGGCGATCTAGAACAAAGACCCGAGCTGCGTTATCATAATGCAAGGAAAATATGGCAAAGCTCCATATAATAAATGCTTTGACAATTATGACAAATAAGTTCATACGTTTTCAGCAGGGCATGATCTTTTTTATACAGGCCTAGTTTTATATTACAAAAAATGACTTGTACATTAAAGTATTACATGGAGACCACAGACTCCCAGACCCAAATGTGTGCAGCGCCATATGGGCCCAGCAAGAACACCACTTAGTATATTAGTTATCACATGCTATTTGTTATTTTAAATGGGTAATCAGTTTTGGAAATTCCCTTTTCAGATTGTGAGGCAGATGGCCACGGTGGTCCTACTGTTATCAGTGGGAAGAGCTGTAGTGTAAATGCCTATTTTCAATGTCAAAACAACTGAAAGCATGATATGACATGGCAGGATGCCTGCTGGAAACAATAGGGGGGGGGGATTTGTGAAACTGCCTAAATAATTGCTGACAGAAACCAATTACGGCTTAGCTTTCATTTGTAATAGTGCTATTTAAAAATGAAAGCTGCACTGTGATTGGCTGCTATAGGCAACAACAAATATTCTTTATGGGCTACATTAATACAAGTGGCAGCCTTCTCCGGCAGGCTGCTCCGGCGGGGGACCAGCATGCCGGATCCTTCCTGCCGCTAGTGCACCTTGCCACCGGAATTCCGCTCATGTTGTAGTTTAATGTCAGACGCCTCTCAGCATGTTTGCCGTGCTCCGGCCTGCCCCCATAATAGTGAATGGGGCCAGAGCGGACTTCCAGCAGCACAGAGCACTAGCGGTAGCACAGATCCGGCAGGCTGTTCCCCTGCCGGAGATGGCTGCCGCTAGTGTGAAACTAGCCTTAGACAGTTTTATAGTCTACAAATTCCACTGTGTCTGCATGATCAGGAGTGTAGCATACAGACCCAGCAGAGCTGTCTGGCCTGGCCATATCAATTTGTTACTAGGGCCATATTGAGGCATGCTGTAATGTACTGGCACATGGATATAAATGTCAAAATGTAATACAAATAAATAAATAAAAAGGTAAAAGGAAAGGAAAATTATGAAAGGAAAACCCCTAAACCACATTAAAGACAAACAGAATATTCACATTTCATAAAAATGGGTAGGTATAAATCTGTCCTTCAAGCTGAGTCAAGTCCAGGATAAGGGGTTAGTCTGTAATACCCCAATTCACACAGTGCATGAATATACTGTAAAACAGTCCTAGGGCTACCCCATTTGGATGGCACTCTAATGCACTCATCACCTCTATAAAAGATGTTATATTTGAGTCAGTGGGTTCCTAGACGGCCCTATGCTCTTATAACCGGTTCCCAAGCAACAGTTCACTCTATGGTCTGACTTCAGCCAACAGATATGAATTGATGTCTCCAACACTCAAAATGCTGCAGTACTTGTATCTGTGATGGCTTGAGAAGAGGAAAATATAGTGTGCAGGATAATAATAAGAAATAATAAAACATATTTTTATTCCTCAGAGTCCGATAAAATACATCATATCAATAGGACTTGTGCTGACCACAAATGTCTGACCCTGAGTTTCGCCCTTGTTCAGCCTCTTCTGGGGCATGCCGACCATGGCGTGAACTGTTACTTGTGAATCGGTTATAGGAGTATAGGACCGACTACGAACCCAGTAACTCAAATCTAACACTTTTTGTAGAGCTGGTCAGTGAACTTGGGTGCTATCCAAAAGTAGTAGCCCTAAGAGTATTCAGATTTGTGGTATTACACAGCAGTATCAACTTGCACAATAAATGTATAACATAATTGATGATGATACATGTACAAGAACTCTAGAAGCAATGGTGATATTGATTTCAAATGCTACTCGATAAATGGGGGTACACAAACTGCAGTCAACTTAAAATTCTCATATTTTGCATATTTAGTTCTGTTTATATAACATGCTGTTTTTTTATACACTTCCTAGATGCAGATGCAAAGTGAGTTGAAAACTGTGAACCTGGAAAAGTTTGTCTTCATGCCTAAAGCTTCCATGACAGAGTTTTCATGGTGATTGCACATTATAATTAGAAATACAGTATGTGTGTATATGTGTATGTACTGTTTATAATGTAGAATTGGTAACTTTTCTGTTTCATTGGGGCACATTTCAATACGCCAGCCCATTGAGGTAAGATGCGCCACATTTATTAAGAGGCACACACCATCTTTTCCTGTCTGAGCGCCACAGTAATCTGCACCACCCATGGGCTACTATAGATTTCCGTTATAAATTTTTATCAGTCAATTGCAAATTTTATGCACCATAAAACTGCTTACAGCATTGCCAAATACCCCCGTATTGCGCAGTGTGTAAATCTCACACCTTATCAAAGCTAAAGCTTACTTTTCCTCCACCATACTTGAAGAAAGTGATCAGACTCCTCCAGTAGCTTTTCAGCTGATTGTACTTGGACTTGTTCCTCCATACCACTGTTTCCTAATCATTCAATGTCTGCACACGTTTACCTATTACTATAACTTATTTCTATTTGCCCGCACCAAATATGACCTTTTCTCCACTACCCTGCCTATAAGGAAAGCATCTTAGTCTTTTCTTTCTCATTGGATTGGATGGCACCAATACTTGATGTGTGCCATTTAAAGAGGACCTTTCACCGCTCCTGACATGCCTGTTTTAATAGCTTCATGCATTCCCCATGTAACAACAATTCTGGAGCATCTATTCTTATGTCTCTATGTTGTGCCATTCCTTTATTATTTGCACTAGAAGTTATGAATGAATTGCTATTAGCCTTTAGTAAGGGAACAGAGGGGAGGTGACAAGTTGGGGGCGTGTACCTGCGCAGACTGACTCTATCCAATCAGTGCTGTCATGTTCAGACTGTGCAGGTACACACCCCCTACTGGTCACCTCCCCTCTGTTCCCTTACTGAAGACAAATAGCAATTCATTCATAACTTCTAGTGCAAACAATAAAGGAATGGTACAACATGGAGCCATAAGAATAGATGATCCAGAATTGTTAGTACGTGGGGAATGCATGAAGCTATTAAAATAGGCATGTCAGGAGTGGTGAAAGGTCCTCTTTAAAGGGTGTCTGTAAATATAACATATCAGAAGGTGTAAAGCAACACCCCAACCCCAGGTTTCTGCAGGAAAACATAGCATGTGTCAGGCAGACTCTGATGTACTTCTTCTCTGGTCGTTCTGCTTTACTTTCCTGTCTTGATGCGCAGAATAGCTTTACTTTTTGCAAGACAACAGTGGAAGAAGTTATTTCATTTGTATTTTTTAGCCTGGTAGAGATGTTGAGCACATACTTAACCATTTGATTCTGCAAATTAGTTATTGCATGAATGCGTTATATTTCTTGTAATTGATCTTAAGATGATTTTCCTCTATACAGTGTGACAACCACGCCTGTACAAACAGCACTGGAAAAACAGACCTTTTCCAAAACCAGAAATGATACACAACAGCCACAAGATGGAGCACGTAGGTAGAAAAGAGGGTATAGCACACGTATGTCTGCTTTGAGTTATTCGATGAGCCAGTGATGCTGAGAACAATAACTGGTGACTGCTAATTTATTTTGTTAGAAACATTTGATTTTTATTTTTACATAACTAGCTATTCATCCATAATTACATAGTATGGTTGAAATAAGATCCAAGAAGTTCAATAAAGGAATGGGTGGAGATGGGAATTAGTAGAAGGGGAGTGAAAACCAGGCGTCTACACATTTACATGAGCATTAATGTAATGCTTAGCAAATCATCTAAGCCTTTTTTTAAAACCGTCCACTGTTCCTGCTGTGACCTCCTCCTGAGGTGACTATTCCACAGATTTACAGTTCTTATGATGAAGAAGCCTTGTCGCCCCTGGAGACTGAACTTTTTCTTCTCCAATAGGAAGTTACTTAAGACTTTATTTATCCTCCTCATTTCATAGATTGTAAGATTAATATGTCATTGAAGCTGTCATCCTAATTTAAACACACTGTAATCTTGGTTATAAAACTGAGCTAATAAGATACGCACGTAGTAGCCAAGCTATCTGCTGTTTTGCTCAGAGATTATTTGCTCAGATAAGTGCTCAGAATGAGGTATAAATATAAAAGAATCAATATTCATCTTATTGATCCGTGCTGATACCATTCTACTGTTCCCTGAGTCTCCCTTTCCTTCCTGTTGTCTCTTGACACTGAGGAGCTGATTACTCAGCCAATCACTGTTTACATTTAGATTAAATTCTCAATTATTTAACAGTTTACGACAAAAAGTAAAAAAAGAAAAAGTTGCTGTAAATATGTTCAGCATCTGAGGATATGTAGTCAAAACTACTGAAAACAACAGACCACAATCAGAAAACAATGAACACAGATGTACGCACATTGGAAATGAATAAATATATACTATATTTTCTGGACATTAAAACACACTTTTTTGTAAGAAAAAATCTTGCTAAAATGTGTCAGCCAGGGTGTGCCAGTGCCAGACCTCCCTGACTGCGTCCTTGATGATCTAGCAGAGCACTCATACAGTGATCGCTTTCCCGATCAGTGAGAGTGTGTGTGTGCACACTTCTCTCTCTCCCTGCCTGAGACCGATCTGTGTGAAATCAATGCAGGCAGGAGAGAAGGCTGAACAATCAGCACCTGCAGCAGAGGTGAAAAAAATACCTCCAGTTGAAGGTCCTCCTCAAGCTGCAAGATGAAAACTGAGATAAAAACTGTGTACTGCAAAGGTCTTCCATGATGTCACCAGTGGTGGGGCCACATGAGACATGCAGGAAAATGAGCAAAGCTGTGCCATATGTCTATTACTAAAGATGTATCTTACAGTTATGTCTATTACTAAAGATGTGTGTGTGTTGCAAAGCTGTGTGTGAAACTGTACTTTCCCCCCAGAATCCTGTCCTATGACGCTTAAGCTCCAGGGAGTGCCTAGTTTGTAGTGGAAAGCTCAAGCTTTCCTGAGTTGGCGTTGTAGAAAAGCCGTTATAGGGCCTAGAGTTTTGGATTGGGGAAGAGTTGGGCGGGTTTCCCAATCCACCGTCCATTTCTGGTACAGATCTAGCTTGCTGCCTGATTAGCTGCTCCTGCACCAGTTACATAAAGATAACCCGGGCAGAGAGTCTGGGCCTGAGAGCTGGATGATATCGCTGGTGCTTGTGAGTAACTTGCTGTGGTGCCGACAGTACAGTACCAAGTACAGTCAGGGTAAGGGCTCATGCACACGAACGTATTTTCCGCTTCCGTTCCGTTTTTTTTTTGCGGATCGTATGCGGAACCATTCACTTCAATGGGTCCACAAAAAAAATGGAAGTTACTCCGTGTGCATTCTGTTTCTGTAGGTCCGTATTTCCGTTCCGCAAAAAAGTAGAACATGTCCTATTATTGTCCGCATTACGGACAAGGATAGTACTGTTCTATTAGGGGCCGGCTGTTCCGTTCCACAAAATACAGAATGCACACGGACATCATCCGTATTTTTTGCGGATCCGTTTTTGCGGACCGCAAAATACATACGGTCGTGTGCATGAGGCCTTATACTGTTTAGTTAGTGCTCAGACAAGCAGGATTTGTTTTGTGTTTTGCCTGAAATGTGAAGGCCATTTATTTTTGCTTTAAACCACAATAAAGTGGAACTTTGTTTTGGACTTTTCCCCGTGTGTCACTGTCTCCGACTATACGCAAGCCGGCCAATCCTGCCTCTATCAGAGCTAATTCCCACAGTGCATATAGCAGTGCTGTCTGTGTATGTAGCATAGCTGTCTTTGTGTGCATGTAGCAGAACTGTGTTTGTTCTGTGCATGCAGCAGTGCTGCAAGTGTTTATCTAGCAGGGCTTTGTTTGTTCAGTGCATGTAGCGGTGCTGTGTTTGTTGTTTGCATGTAGCAGGGCTGTGTTTTCATGTAATACAGCTGTGTTTGTTGTGTGCATATATGAGATGTTTGTTGTGTACATGTAGCAGGGCTGTGTGTGTAAGTTAGTGCCATTGGCCCCTGCACTTCATTAAACCACCAGGGAAAGTTTAATAGTAGAAAGCATTTTTATTCAATCTTTTTTTTGTTGTCTAAAACTGGGATGCGTCTTATAGTGCAGAAAATACGATAGATAGAAATGTAGATAGATTGTAAAACTAGACACTAATTTAAAATTTCCTTCTAGATTTTGAAATGTGAAGCATGCTTATTCTGTTATGGAAATGCCAAGAATTTTCCACCCGGATTTCACACTTTCGGTGTACAGGGCTTACAGTGTTTAAAGTTAAAACCAGATGCTGCATTTGTCTATTTATGCTCAATATTTTTCAAGCTATATTTTGATATTTACAGGATGTTCATATTTTGGAAACAAAGACTGTGTAAACCAGCAAACAGCAAGTATACGACAGTACCACAATAATATGACTGACGCAGACAAATACTGCTCCTGGTCACAGAAACCTTTAAATGGGATGTTTGATGTGGAAGATGACGTCTGGGATGATTTTGATGATGAAAATTTGCTGGATGCCAGCAATACTACAACTGCTATGGAGAAAACTATTCCTGGTAAAATGATGATTTAAAGTTCTTATTGTATATGAGCTGATAATAATAATGACAATTCCTTTATAAAATGAATGTCACACTTTACCACACAAGTACGGTAATTATCTACACCCATCAGACTTCCTCCGCTGTTTTGTGATGATCTTACTCCAGTCGAAACTCCTTAAAAAGAGCAGTATAGTGTTTTAACAGGGGTCATTCAGGGAACCTCTTCTGATGTGCTGCCTTTTTACAGCAGTGCTTCAAAAGAATATTCTAGCTCAGACTGCTGCTAACAAACTTGGACATGAGGGCACTGATTGCACAGCGTTTAAGTTAGTCCCTAATCGTTTAGCACTTAGGTGCCTCAACCAGTAACAACAGTGGCATCTAAGGAAGTTGACAGAAGAAGGGGGCTGCCTCTGGAGGCACTGGCCTCCACTATGCGATCATTGGAGAACAGAGCTTTACTATGGCTAACAAAGGTCCTACCCTCCCAGGCATCTGCCTATTAGGCCTAATAGTTTGGTTGTCAGTGTGAAACTGAAAGGCAGTACTGCTTTATAATACACAGTATTGCAAAGCGTTATAGAACTGATCAAGCTTGGGGGGGGGCAGAAATAATACAGTGAAGATTAATTGAAAAAGCCCCCCCCCCCCCAAAAAAAAAAAGAAATAGTTACCTAAAAAGATGTATTTTGTATCACCATAATCTTAAAGCCCTGTAGAATAACTACTAAATAGTGACAAAAGCAACCAATGGAAGAACTGCTACGTTTTTTTTGTACTGCCTCACAAAAACAAATTACAAAGATTAATCAATAAATTATATATTCCCCAGTATATTACCACTAAAGGCTTCAACCTATCCAGCAAAAAAAACCCTTATGTGACTGTTTACAGTAAAACAAAACAGTTATGTCTCTTGGAATATGGTGACAAAAATGTATTCATTTTCCATGAAAGAGGATTTTATTGTGCAAAAGTACTAAAACATGAAAAAAAAAACTATACTAATTCTGGTATTGCCGTATTTATACTGACACATAGAATAAAGACAACTTGTTATTTTTACTGCACTATAAACAG
Source organism: Rhinella marina (assembly GCA_900303285.1). Classification (NCBI taxonomy): domain Eukaryota; kingdom Metazoa; phylum Chordata; class Amphibia; order Anura; family Bufonidae; genus Rhinella; species Rhinella marina. Next base: position 209,530 of record ONZH01001696.1, read on the forward strand.
CAAAAAAAATGCCCCCCCCAACAAAAAACAATTGTAAAACCTAATCAAAAAATTGTACATACCCCAAAATAGTGCAGTTAAAAATTACACATATATCCATAAAACATCGGCCCTCACTCAGCCATATCCACAGAAAAATACAGTTAAATTAACGCAGAAATTCAGTGCAGAAAAAAAAATTTGCTTGGTTCCTAATGTCCAAAAGGGGTTGTTAACATCATTATGATATTGTTGGGGGAAGAGGCTAAAGTGTGCTTTACAATGCCCGGAGTTCTGGCAGATTATCACTAACGAACATTCATACGAACGCTCATTAGTCATAATCTGCCTGTGTAATGTTGTCTCCGATTACCTGATGAACTACCGGAACGCTCAGTCATCAGGTAGTAGAATTGTTTGTGCGGACACCTACATGTAAATCATCATTTGTCGGCAGCAGATCGTGCCATCTGAACAACACTCTGCTGCCTAGAAACAATGATTCTGTATGGGGATGAACGATGGCATTAGCAATCTATCCTGCCCATACTGTGGAGGAGATCGCTGTATATAAATATAGCTTTCTCCACTGACGAGCAGGCGGTTGTCAGGAGGGAACATTTCCTTCCCAACAATCGCTTGCTACATCAGGCCATGTTTAGGGGCCATTAGCTGTAAACATCTGGTTCTTGGCTACATCCATCAGAAGGACACAGGATTAGTGTTCCCTGGAAATAGCCATCAATATTACAGTACCGGAAAACTCCTTTGTCCTTATCCAACAACCTAGTGAACATACATAGATGTTAGCAAGCAATAATATACAGTATGTAATATCTACATGGATGGAAGGGAATTAAATTATGTTATCATGACATAACCTGTTTGTTACAAGGGACATGCAGACTCGAATCAGTAAAGGCTGAGCTAAAAAGTTTTTAAATATATTTTCTGAAAGGTTCATACATGCCCCAGCTCTATGTAACCACACACCTGGGAAAACAATCTGTTTATCTAATTAAATGTTATTTGAAACTTTTCACAAAAGTAATGGAGTAAAATTTACTTTCAAAGTGTCAGTAAACAGCACTTGGCACTCCAGCCTCGGTGCTAGGCGAAGACCAAGTGTAAATGCATTTCTAAGCTTGCAGCAAAAATAAAAGTGTAACCCGAATTACAGGCAGTGACAATGCACACTGTTAAGCAAGGAATGTTTTACCTGATGCATTAAAACATTAAAAAGGCCTCACTTCAAACCGTTCATGAGACAGAGAAAGGTTTCTTTTGAAATATAAATGGAAATGATTACAGTCAAGGAAATAAAATCCTGTTGCTTGCATATAAAGGCTGTCACATATTTCAGACTCTTTCCATTTCATGAAAGGCCTTGTTATCATTAACAATGTGTTTCTTTCTAACAGTCACTTTGAAGGGGCTGGTAAAATACAGTATATAATTATGTCATTGAAACCTAATTAGAAGGTATAAAATGACACCAGTGTTTCTAGCACGGAATAATAAAAAGTTTCCAATTATACATTTGATGTTTAATTCTGTATATACATTTGATTTCTTATTAAACAGCATGTTTATATTTAATTTTTGCAAACAGATCTCTGTATTTTTCACTTTATAAGACGCACTTAATGATAAGACACACCTAGGTTTTAGAGGAGGAAATAAGAAAAAATATATTTTTTCATCAGCCCTTAGATCAGACCCCGAAATTAGACCTCAAAATCAGACCCTCATATCAGACATGAAATCAGACACCCATATCAGACCTCGGATCAGACCCCCATATCACATGCTTAGATCAGACTCCCATATCAGACCTCCATGTCTTACCTCTATATCAGACCCACCATCAGAACTCAGATCAGACCCCCATCAAAGCTAAAATAAATATATTAGCTGCATCAGCGCTCCCCGCACCTCCTGCACATAATGGAAGCGCTCACTAGTATTCGCTTTATATGATGCACTGCTATTTTACTCTCACTTTTGGGGGAAAAAAGTGCATCTTATAAAGCAAAAAATATGGTAATTAGCTCTAAGCTAGTAAATCAACTGTGTTAGCATCCACAGCTGCAGTTTATAGTTCAGGATAGTTTTCATACAATTACCGTATGGCACCTAACATTGTGACTTGTTGCTTATCTTGTATATCTCAGCAGTTATTATAGCAGACTATATATAATACTGCATAATAACTCATGTTGGCTGAGATAATTTTTAAAGGGTTTGTTCAGGATTAGAAAACGATGGCTGCTTTCTTCTGAAAAACAGCACCACATCTGTCTACAGGTTGTACATGGCATTACAACTCAGCCTTGTTCACTTCAGTGGAGCTCAGCTGTATTTCCAGACCTGTTTGGTGGGAAAAAGACAGCCATCTTATGAATCCAAAACAACCCCAAAACTTGAGATTGGATGTTGGTTTGAAAGAGGATTCAATGGATTTGTGAATGATGTTTAGGGTCCATTCACACATCCACAAAATGGGTCCGCATCCGTTCCATTCGTTCAATTTTGCGAAATGGGTGCGGACCCATTCATTTTCAATGGGGCTGCAAAAGATGTGGATAGCACACCCTGTGCTGTCCGCATCCACACTTCCATTCCACGGCCCCGCAAAAAAATAGAAAATGTCCTATTCTTGTCCGCAGCCACAAGAAAAGGCATTTCTATTATAGTGCCGGCCATGTGTGGTCCCGCAAAATGCATATGGCCGGTGTCAGTGTTTTGTGGATCCGCAATTTGCGGACCGCAAAACAGTTGCAGACCTGTCAATGCACCCTTAGAATTAGCATCCATCAACCTTTGTGTTTCACTACAGCTTTTCTGATGTCTGCTGAAAACCGCACCAGCTTGTTGTTGCATATGAGTTTTTTGAGTTTTCTTTTAAAACCACCGAATGTCCAGATTATTTCTGCTTTTCTGCAGACTTTTCTCTTTGACTACAATGGGCAAAACCTGTTGCACTGGATAGACAGGTGAAGAGATACCTATGTGCTGTCTAGGTTTTTCAAATTTGTAGTAAAACTTAAAGGGGTTGTCCGGGTTTGATGATTATTTCTTACTAGGATACATTTCCCTAATAGCATACTTCCATCAGGGTTTTACCTTCAGTTCTTTGCCTTTGATGCCCACATTCCTCATGCTGCAATCAAGGACCGGAAGTAAGTTTTTTGCCTGGCAAGTGACGTACCGGGCTCCTTACTGGTGTGCTAAGCCTCTTCTTCCGCTTAGCAAGGAGCCCGGTGATGTCACCAGCACAAAGGGGCGTTCTGGAGCTAGCAAGGAAGTTGTTCAGTAGGAAGGAAATGCCGGCGCTAAGCCATGCCCCCTTGTGACATCACCGGGCACAGGGGGCGTTACTCTGGGAGTAAAGGGAGCAGTATTGGAGGAGGGAACTGGCCTCACTAAGGAACGCCCCTCTCTGCCGATGACATCACCGGCCACACAGGAGCGTTATTTGATGTAGAAGGAGGTTGTATTGGAGGCAGCAAACTCTACTGTTTAGCATAGTGCACGCCTCCTATGGTAATTTACAATGAATGGGATGTGCTATATTTAAGTGCTGGGTGCTAACCACGCCTCCCACGTCCCTACATGCCTGTCCGATCACTCCCTGCCAGCATTGTCTTTATGCAGATACATGGAAGCAGGGAGGGATTTAGCTTGTAGGCTTAGAAAAAGGCGGTTTTAGGAGAGGAATACTGATGAGGAGTATGAGTGGCAGAAGGCGGAATACTGATTGGAGGAGTGGTAAGGCCCGTAAGGTCCAGCTGCAGAGTCATGCAGCCTTGTGGGACCCATAAGGCAGTGTGGCCGGAAATGACATAGCGCAGGAGCTGCTATGTAAACAATACCGACAACAGTGTTAGGGACTTCTAGGAGCAAAGGAGAGGAAAAAAAAAAATATGTACAAAGCATCAGGATGACTTTACTGTGGCATGTCAAGGTGATTATTAATGTTTTTAAAAATTACTTTGATCCCGGACAACCCCTTTAAACTGTTAAAAAAAAAAAAAAAAAGTTTTTGTTGCCAGACTCATTTTCCACTGAGTAATCAAACCATGAACAAGTGATTTTCACATTACATGATTTAAAATGGCTCAGAAATCCCATCAAATAGAAAATAAAAATGTCTCCAGCCCGCCCTTGCAGCTTGGCTCATAGGGATTTCTTCTCTCTTTGAAATTCAAGGCAGATTAACATTTACTCTTGTGGCACCTTCATTTGTAACTTTTGAGTGATGTAGTCATTCTATGACTGTATTTATTGTCTCTCTCATAGAATGAAACCTGCAATGTATTACTAGCCTAGAGTAGATAAGTGTAATTAACTCCAGTGGTCTACAAGTAAACCTTATCCAAGATGTACTGTAAACATATCCTTTAAAGAAGAACTCCCGCAAAAATTTTATTCTCTGACCTGTTAGAAAGGTGCATGATGTAATCTGTAGTGAATGTCATTTTCTTATCAGAGACTGTATCTGAGAGCTATCCCTTTCTTCTAATTGTAGCTGTGTCATGTGACCAACTCCCTGACCTCCAACTGACCCAGGACAGGAAGCCAGTTATGGCTCTATTCATTCCTATGAGACTCAGAGTGAGGCTCCCATAGGAATGCATAGAGAATTAGACTTCCTGTCCACACTTCCTGTCCACAAGATGCTGTGTTATCTGGTGAGTCTGATTGCTGGTCATATGACACAGATGAGAAGCATCAGGGAGATATAACTCACAAATTCAGCCACTGGTAAGAAAATGACATTCACTACAGATTACATCATGTACATTTCTAGCAGGACATGGAATAAAATTGTTTGCGGGAGTTCTTCTTTAATATATAGGAGAAACCTTAGAGGTGGAGCACAGGAAGCATTCTCCACCTTAAGGGTGTAACACATGGAGTAACCTTCACCTCAGAGGCTTCTCGGCCTTTTGGCTAAGATCAAATGTAGTATCTGTTCTTGGATTCCTGGTGGACAGAGCCCTGCCAGGATGTAAAATAGAGAACCACACTGCATATCTAGGGTGTACAGCTGGGGCTTCGGCTCCATGCTAGGTAACCAAGGGTTTGCCGGATCGAAGCCAGGGGCTGGGATGTTTGAAAGCCCGAGGTGCAGAAGTGCCCCAGGAGTGGTGACCCTGGGGTGCCTGAACTCACTGGGAAGTGGGAGTGATGGCACATTTGCACACATTTTGAGCTCACTCACCTCTCTTTGCTCGGCTTTTGCTTCGGCTCTGGCTGACAAGATGAGGAATTTTTATAATTCTGGCCAAATGTCGGGGCCGTAACTGACGCCCATTCACTTATTTATCTTAAACGCTGCACCTGCCATCTGTACTTGCACTTTTGGGAGTTTAGTGCAGGTTCATTGTGTTAGAATAAAGAAGGCTGGGCAAAGTGTCTGGTCACATGACCCTCCATCAGCGGCCATCTTATCGATAGGACCTCTATGTGGACAGCACATAAGATTTGCTTAACAAGGGGACATGACTTTTGAAATATAGCAAGTGGCATGAATATCACAAGTGGCCGACCCCGTTTATAAGGGATATTTGTTGGATTTTGTACACCGGGTATTTTTTAGAGAAGTCTGTGAGTTGTAGGTGTTAATAAATATAATTAAATACATGACTGTGTACTGTTCTTATAAAAAGCTGTGTACTGTGCTGGTAATATTTTTTAAATTCTCACTAATTATGCAGCGCTGAGGCATATGCTGGCACTATGTAAATAATGGATAATAGAAAATTAGAAACAAGGGCTTGTCATCTGGAAATGAGGTACATAAAGATGGCCACTTTTCTCTCTGTCACTGTTCTAATCGGTACATGCTATGGATTTCATCCATTGAGAATTAGTAGACGTGTGCAATTGATTTATTAGACTATTATTAGATTATAACTTAGGTTTAGCGAATCAAAGTGTCCGAAGAGGACTTCAATCCGAATTTCAAGGAAAACTCAATTCGCTGCGAAGCCGAATTTCCTTATGCTTCGTGGTAATGAATCAATGCGTGAAGTCTCCTGCACGGAGACATATAACGTCACCACACTCCAGATCTTCATTCTAGAGTTTGCACTCAAATGGATAAGGTGAGTATGTTATTTTTAACCCCCTAATGGCCTCTATTCTTACATCAATTGCTGCGATCAGCAATGAACACGGCATCTGAGGGGGTTCAATGACGGGGGCGGCGCAGTCAACGTTCCCTGTCATTACGTCGACTACTTACAAAGAAATGCACTTCGTGATAATTTCTTTGTGAATTTCGGCAAAGAAGCTGAATCGAATTTTTGTAAACTTCGCTCAACAGTAATTATAATGGCAAGGTAAATGTAACATCATCCATCAAAACATCAGCTCATACCTGTATTTATCACACTTTTCCACAGGTTCGTATACTGCTACACATAACAAGGACCAATCAAACATCATATCTTTCGGTGAAAAACAAGAGTCTGGTTTGACTTCCATGCATCTACTCAAGTGAGTGCTAATATACTTTTAAGTTACAACTATTGGACTAATATGTTTATATGCATATAGCTAAATCTCAGCGGCCCTATGCTGCCCTGCATTGGGACAAAAATGAATATAGAGTAAGCTGCTGAGAGAAACGATATACAGGTTACTAGATTGTATAAGTGCAGGATGTTGTAATGGAACAAAGTTTAAACTAAGAAAAGCTTTCCTGCATGGAAAATGAGCTTATGTTTTATTCCAAAATTCTATATGCAAGCATGTAAACCTATATCTTAGTCCACCCTCTCAGAGCAGCATTGGACTGAGTCTAAGAGATGTCTACTGTTTTGAAATTGATGGCTTATCCTCAGGTTAGGCCTTCAAGATCAGATCAGTAGGGGTCAGGCACCCTGTATCCACTTAATCGGCTGTTCAGGAGCAGCTCCAACGCTGAACAACCCAACTCTGTCTCGTCTCCCATACTGAAAGGATCATACTTTTCTGCTCCGGTCCTCCGCTCAGGCTCCCACAACGCCATCTTCCATACTAGGGAGGAAGAAAACAAACCCCAGAAGATGGAGACGCGGGTGTCTGAGCAGAGGAACGGAGGTAGGCTGCTGACAATTACATATTCCCCTAAAGCTCACATACAGCTACATGGATGGAAAATGCGACTAAGCAAAAAATTTTTCCTGTGGATCTCAGTGCCAGGGGAAGGCTCAGTTCTTAACAGGTTAAGTTAAGCATACATCAGCATACGTATTCACAGTGACAACTATAAAGCAGTGTTGTACAGATCAGAACCAGGACAAGGCCCATCATCAAACTGCTAAAAATGCTGTATACTCTCTCACAAGCTGGCAGCTGAAATCATGCTGTTACATACCTGCCTCATACACACTTTTTTTGCACAACTGCAAAAATATATTGCCTACTGCTAATGTAAAAGTGTGAACATAGCACTAAGACATGGGATCACACAATCCCAAACACTCATACATTTTTTTTATTACTGTGCATCAGAAAGTCAGTCATGGGTGCAAAGAAAAAAAAACAGAACTTTTTAATTAATTAATTAAGGTGTTTTTTTCCTTATATACAAAAGGGAGTCAGTTCCAAAAATTAATTAAAGTTAAACCAAGTCTAATGCTATGTAGGGATGGGTTAATTGAATGTAATGGTACTTTTGACTTGGTGATCTGTTGCTTCATTTTGGAGAAAAAGTACTTTTAATCTATATTCAAATGAGCAGTAAAGTGCACATTGCCCCTCCCTATTTTCTTGATTAACAGGGCCTGGTTTCTGAATAGTCAACTTGTATGGCTCTGTCAGTCAAGAAGCAGAGGGAGGGACTGACAGAGAAAGACAGAGGAACAATGGTGCACAGAGTGGCTTGGGACCGCCCTTGGTGCACCTAACTGCTCATTAGCATATAGATGACACATATTTATTGCAGCACAGGCCTTCAAAAGGTCAAATCTACCTGAGAAGAGTCAGAGTTATTCATACGCTCCTGCTCTCCCCGCCCATCTGCTGATGATTGGTAGTTCTCTTCTAGGGAGAAAAGTAAGGAGAAGACTGTCAATCACCAGCAGATGGGTGGCGAAAGCAACAGCTTATGAATAACTCTGACTGATTTCAGATAGATTTGACTCTTTTCAAGGCCTGGGCTCCAATGATTATGACTAGAGATGAACAAGGTTATGGAAAATTTGATTTGGCTGCTTCACCAAATTTTGCAAAGAAATTTGCTTTGTGACTAATTACTTTGCCACAAAGCGCATTTCTTTGCATGTAGCGGGCACAATGACAAAGAAGGATGATTGTGCCGCCCCCATCATTAAGCCCTTCAGATGCTGCGTTTATCACTGATCGTGGCATCTGAGGCTACCTTTTAGGCCTTTCAGGGGTTAATAACCAATGGAGATCTGGCCGCTTTATGGAATAAATGTTGGCTTTCAGCTGGACAAAAGGTCATGCACGCAGGACTTTTTGTCCAGCTGAAAGCCACCATTTATGCTGGAAAGAGGTCAGATCTGATTAGAGTCCATAGGGATCTGCAATACAGTAAACTCTGGTGCTTTGTTCCTCTGCCGGAGCAGAGTGCCAGAGTTTATGCCAGCCCAACTGAGTTTATGTAGCCCAGCTGATCAGTGGGGTCCAACCGAGAATGGAGTTCTAATGTCCTCATCCTGGTGGAGTGGCAGGCTGAGCTATGCACAGCTTCTTCATTCATTCTCCGTGTGACTGCTGGGTAGGGATGAGCAAAGTGAGCTTCGGATGCAAGATCCGAATTTGCTTCGCTTTATAATTCGTTTTAATGGCATATGGAGATCTGTCTCTGCACAGTATTAAAATGTATGCACTCCGGCGAGGCGAAGTGAATTATCATCAAAGTCTCGCAGGACTTCAGTTAATAACTTCTGGATTTTGATTTTTTAACTTGAAAACCATTTTAAAACTTGGTTCCAAAGTCGGCTGGAGGTTGCTGATCCCTGCCGTAGAGAATGAATAGAGAGAGCATGCTCGGCCTACCGCTCCATCAGAATGAGGACATGGGACCTCCACTCACAGGACCCCTGGGGCTCCCACTGATTATCAGGACGCTGGGATCCCCACTGATCAGTTTTCCCCTGTGCAGTGGATAGGTGATAATTTTCAAACTTGTCAAACCCTTTTAACTTCTTGTGTGCCATGTAGGTTTTATGTAAAAGATATTATTGCAATTAAAAATCAGTACCATTCATCCAAATGGGGGTTGTTTGGTGGAATAAACATGGATTTTTGCAAGACCCATTATGATTATTGTGGATAGGTGCCGACATTTCTGCAACACATTTGCCCTATGTAAATATTCCCCATTTACAGCATGGTTTCCATAAACTTTATGTCCACCCCACGTTCACATGAGTCTCCCACTAACAGAACAGAACGGGGAGGAATCTTTTACATGTGTGTATATCCAGCTTTTCAAGCTTTCTGAGCCCAGTGCTAACCATTTGGATTTTAAACTAGAAATGTATCTGTCCGTATATCCATCCTTATGGAAATTACATTTAATATAATATAGGTTGTATTATTATGTTGAAATTCTGTATTATTTACTTGTTCCTGTAGATATTCCAATCTGAAAATGGATCTGAATATAAATAATCAGAAACAAGTACATTTCCTGGATTCAGAAGCATTAAATTATAGACCACAAACACAAAGAATAGTAAGTGAATATTTTATTCACATCAATCACACTCATCTATAGTACATACACCTCCATTGCTTTAACTATTGCCCTACATTATTTTAATATCCATCATTTTATAATCTAGGTGGCTGCAACTGATGGACAATACTCCGGGAGAACTGGGGATTACACACTGAATCCTCCCCAGTCTTACAAAGCTTACCGCTCTGGTGACTTTTTTGTTTCCACGGACCATGACAGGTAAAAGTGACCATTATTTAAAGAAATCATCCTAGTCACATGTATGGTTGTGTTGTGTTGCCTGCTTTTTTTCCATTTGTTGCATTTTTTATGTGTGTTTTCCCTTAAACTAAAGAGCTTCTTCTTATTGTTATTTAGGGGCACATTTATTAAGGCTGGAATTTTAGATGCTGGTATTAATAGGGCCCTGCACTGGTGGTGGATCCGCCGAATTTATGAAGAGGCGCCGGCTTCTACATAACTTTGGTGGATCCACTGCTGCTTCTAAATATAAGACAGGTTTTACATTTAGACCATTTTCACTCCTTATATAGGCGGATTTCTGTTTAATAAATGACCCCCTTAGGTTTTAAAGATTGTCAATATGTGCAATATTATGGCTTCGATTTGCTAGTTTCCAGTGTAAACTATACTAAATCTTTCATGCTGTGGCAGGCCTTGAACCTTACTAATCCCCACTGTTTTTTTTTTATGTAGCAAGAGTGGGAAGAAAATGGAAAAAAGTTTAAATTTTGCGCAAAAACTCTTGATTCCAATGACCCAATATGTAGATTGCACTCTGATTAGCCATAAAAATAAAAACCACCCATCTAATAATGTCTAGGCCCTCGTTATAGTGCCAAAACAGCTCTGACCCTTTGAGGCATGGACTCCACAAGACCTCTTAAGGTGTCCTGTGGCTTTTGGCAAAAAGACATTAGCGGAAGATAAGTCCTGTAGGCTGCGACTTGAATCGGGCTTGTTTTTCGGCACATCCTGCAAATGCTCGATCATATTGAGACCTGGCAATTTTCAAAGCCAAGTAGACACCTTGAAACCTTTGTCATGTTCCTCAAGCCATTACTGAACTTTTGCAGTATGGCAGTATGCATTTTCCTTCTCACAGAGGGCACCGCCATTAGAGAATACTATTGCCGTGTAGAGGTTACTTGGTCTGTACAATGTTTAGGTAGGTGGTACACATCAAAGTAATGTCCACATAAATGCCAGAGTCCAAGGGTTCCCATAAGAACGTCGCCAGTGCATCACATTTCCTCACCCAGATTGTCTTCATTCCAGGTGTCCTCTCATTCCCAGGCAAGTGATGCTTCCAAATCTGGCCATAGACATGACATAAAAGAAACAGAGCATGCCAGAGTTGATATTGCTCCATAGTCCAGTTCTCATGGTTGCTTGCCCATTGTGCGTGCTTTCAGTGGTGTACAGATGTCAGCATGGGTACTCTGACTGGTGTGTGGCCATGTAGTATATCTTGTGGGTTCACCAATTACCCTTGCTTGGACCACTTTTGTAGATACTAACCACTGCATAATGAGAACACCCCACAAGACAACTAATTGTTATTCTCTTATAGTCTTGAAATTCTGCAGCATGTTAGAAACCTTCATTGCATCCTATGCTTTCCTCAGCTGAGTTTTTTTTATATAATCCTAAAAAGCCTGCACATCTGACAACAGGGCTGCGTCAAATTGGTGCCCATTGGAAGCAACCTCCGGCACTCCAACTCTTGTGAAACTGCAACCCGGTGTACAACTTTTGTTATAGTGTTTTTAGGCAGTATTATTTAATATCATCAGTTTTATCTTCAATGTTTTCTACTTGTGAATTACATTTCAGTGAATATCAGGATGAAGAAACCCAGGCGTTTATTGGAATATTTGATGGAATATTTTAACCTACCTTCAATTGTTCAAGCAAAGTTGCGGAAATATGGATTTAATGCAGTTATTGTTCTTGTTATCGGTTGATGTTATAGATACATAGGTATACTATGAGGCCTTTTACCACAAACCTCTGTAAAACTGTAATATAGAATATTTCAGTTATTGTGATTTTCATTACCTCTGTTCTCTGGTGGGAATCTACAATAATCTTTCAGAATTTATCAGTAACATCATTACTATATGATATTTACCAAGCAACACATTTAGAATACATTATGCATTCATAATGAATAAAAACAGACCACAAAATACTCACTACCACTTTTTATACATGATGCCCATTAAAAGGATTTTCTGAGATTTTTTAACTAATGACCTATTAGGTCATCAGTATCTGATCAGTTACACCGCCACTCAACTGTTTGAGAAGGCACTGGTGCTCGCAGTAGCACCGCAGCCTTCTCCCTGTTCACCAAGCACAGCGCTGTACATTGTATAGCATTCTCCCTGTTCACCAAGCACAGCGCTGTACATTGTATAGCATTCTCCCTGTTCACCAAGCACAGCGCTGTACATTGTATAGCATTCTCCCTGTTCACCAAGCACAGCGCTGTACATTGTATAACAACTCGGCTTGGTATTGCAGCCCGACCTCATTCACTTCATTGGGGCTGAGCTGCGCCTAGGCCACGTGACCGATGAACATGAGGCCACATGGCCTAGGCTAAGCTGCGATAAGGCCGTGGGCTACTTGGACCCCCACAGATCAGATACTGATGATCTATTCAGAGGATGTGTCATCAGTTAAAACAATCTTGAAAACCCCTTTAAAGGCTCATGCAAATTTCAGAGCCATGTGCACAACAGCTGTATGAATAGATCCCTAGTATGAAGTTCGATGGAATGTGCCTCAATACCTTTTTGGCCTCATTTATATAAATTCCAACAGAAGAAGCTCCATATTGCTTCGTATAAAATTGTAGGCATACAGAGATACAGCCCGATAGAAAACTATGATTGTCAGCCAACTTGTGTGGAGCTGTAATGCAGTCATATACATGAGGCTCTCATACAAAAACATTAGTGCATACATAGCATGTTGTCCAATCCAGAGTTCTATTTGGGCAAAATCTAATGGTTAGTTGTGGATCACTGGAATATGGCTGAATTATTGCCCAACAGCCAAAGCATAGTTGTGTGAAAATTGCATGTTGTTTGTCAAATGAATCAGTTAAAATGCAGTTTTCATCTTATTTGAAATGTGCTTTCAATGGTGGTTTTTCAGCTTTATCCCGTATTAGCAATATTCATTCATTTAAAAAGTGTTTGTAAGCATTGCACCTTTATTGCTAGCATTAGCATAGAAACCACTTTGTTATGGTTTTCAGCAGTTTTTAAATAAATGGAGGCATCAGACCGCCCTGTAGGCAATGTAAAATCTCAATAAAGTAACTTTAAAGTGTTAATGTATTCATCTAATTCACATTAAATGAGGATTGGGTGGGGTGGGCTTGAAGCCTGTTCTTTGAGACTGCCTGGTGTAAATAAATCCAAGTGTGTAATTTACTTGAACAAAAAAAATCTCTTCAGAATAATGGAAAAGTGCCTCTGAAAAGTATTGTAAATGGTGATATTTAAGCTCTTGTTGCAAAAGAGCAATGTGTTCTGAATTATGGCATAATTTTCCACAATGGTATTCAGTGTTAACAACATGTTCCAAATGTTAGTTGTAAGCGTGCAATTTAATCACGCAACATTTATAATCATAAACAGCCGCAGAGCTTCTTACCTCCAATCAATGACACAGTTTTAGGTTCTTGGTTTTAAATGACACTTTGTAAAAACTGTGTATAATAACATATTTGACTCCCGGCATAAGATGTTTGGAAGTGATTAGGTTTTCGCATACCTATTTACATGGTGATTATGATTATGCACCTACTTACATGGTAGTTATACAACATCCTATTAGTGATTGTCACACATTTTGTTCAGCAATACCTAGTAATAAATGTAGGCGTCTAGTGCAGAACACACTTCTGAAATGTTTCCAAATGGGCAGCTACCTGGGAGGAAAATAACTAGTGTGCCAGATTTCATTTCCAGAGTATTTATCAGGAAGTATAGTAGTGACGTGACTGCTTCTACATCTGTCTACAAGGTGATGCAGTGTGAAGGAATTCCTTGCTGTGATATAATATCAGCATTTTACTAATTCTCTTACTCCCCTGTCATATCACATTCGGGTGATAAGCTCGGCTGTAAATCTAATTGATCAGATTTTGGTAGGGATGAGCGAACCGAACCGTAACGAACCAGATTCGTTACGAACTTTCCCAAAAGTTCGGTTCGTCACCGAACCGAATTTTGAGGAAGTTCGTAACGAATCTGGTTAAAATAACGGCGACGTAAAATATACGCATATTTATTGAGAATGTACGCTAATGCGTTCAAATTCAGTTAAGTAGCGTACAATTGACAACGCTACACTGTATGTTCGTTACTTGAGTAGGAATGTTCGCAGACGCAGTGTATGCGTACGGTAATGCGTACATATTCAGTTAAGTAGCGTACAATTGACAACGCTACACTGTATGTTCGTTACTTGAGTAGGAATGTTCGCAGACGCAGTGTATGCGTACGCTAATGCGTACATATTCAGTTAAGTAGCGCACCTTTGACAACATTACACTGTATGTTCGTTATTTGTGCGGGAATGTTCGCATTAGCGTACGCATTAGTGTAAATTCTCAAATATGCGTATATTTTGCGTCGCCATTGTTGAAGTCACTTGTTTTTTTTCCACTTTTTTTCATTTTAATAGCAACTGCAAGTAAACGAAACTATACCCTATCAGACTCCCATTATTGTAGAAGCAATTATTCAGCCGTTATAGCAAGGTTCGTTTTAGGTTCGGTTCGTACGAATCCGAAATTCAAGAAAGTTCGCCGAAGCGAACCGAACCGAACTTTTCAAAAGTTCGCTCATCCCTAGATTTTGGCATATGGGAGATGGAAAACATTCCAGGAGTGTACCTCTCTTCCTTATGAAAAGAAAGGATGTGCAGAAGGATAGATCTCCTGAACATTTTGAGAAAGGGGTCTTACATCAGCAAGCTGAGTCCTTCAGTTAGCAAGATGTGTGGGGGTGTTATTTGGCAGTGTGCTGTCACTGTACTTTCACACAATTTGATTTAATAGATAATGGTGTAATTAGCAAATTACTAAATCACTTCATTTAAAAAATCTGCCTGTATCAACCTGACAAAAAGCTGTAAAGTCATGGCAACTAGCGGTCTCACAGGAAATGAGGGCTTGTCACTGCTATCTCAGCTCTTGAGCCTGAGAGAAGCACTGCTTCTACACAGCTTTTAAGAGCAGAGAAGCTCCCATGGGTCTGTAAGTCTGATCTCCCCCTCCTTATCAGATTTCTGAGCTTACTAGAAAAAACAAATATAGTGGGAAGTCAAATCTCTGCAGTACAGTACTGGCAGATTCCATAGAAAGGAGATACTCACTGCTTGTGAGAGAAATGCATCTAGCTGTACGATTGAAACTGGGAATATGGCTGAAGAAGACATTAGGGAGGCACAAAAAAGACCTGCTCCTTCACAGTTGGAATGCAAAATAGTAAAATGGCAGGTACTTGAGGCGCTAATGGAGACAGAGGCAAGACTGGTGGAACTTGAAATGGTCACACGCAATATACACAAATAAATAAAGTCCATCAAAATTACTAAATTCAAATGCAAACACAACAATGAACTAAAAAATAGTCCAGGTGTGTATAAAACATAAAAATAATACCATTATTACTTTGTTACATAGTTAGTACAGTTGAAAAAAGACACAAGTCCACCATATTCAACGAAAGAGGATGTGAATTTAGGAAAGGGGAGTAAGAGCCAGACTTCTACACATTTGCATAAATTTTAATGTTATTTAGCTCTAAGAAATAATCCAAGATTTTTTAAGACTGTCCACTGTTCCTGCTGTGACCACCTCCTGAGGTGGTCTATTCCATGGATTCACAGTTGTTATGGTAAAGAAGCTTTTTCGCCTCTGGAGATTGAACTTTTTTTTTTTCTCCAGACAGAGGAGAGAGCCCCCTTGTCTTTCACATGGATCAGTTTTTCACCATATTTTTGATGTGGACCACTTACATATTTATATAGGTTTATCATGCCTCCTCTCAAGACTAAATAAATCTAATCTCTTAATCTATCTTCATAACTAAAACCCTCCATGCCCCTCATCAGTTTAGTTGATCTTCTTTGTACCTTTCCCAACTTCAGGCAATCCTGTCTATGAACTATTGCCCAGATGTGAACTGCATATTCGAGGTGAATTCAAACCAAAGCTTTGTAAAAAAGGACATATTACATCCCTGTCCTGCAAGTCCATGCCTCATGTATTACATGACAATATCCTGCTTGCCTTAGAAGCAGCTGATTAACATTGCATGCTGTTATTTAGTCTATGATTTACAAGTAGACCCAAATTATTTTCTAGAAGTGATTCCCCCAGTGTTACTCCCTCTATGACATATGATGCAAGCAAATTATTTGTACCAAGATGCGTAACTTTACACTTATCCACATCTAATCACATTTGCCAAGTGGATCCTTAAACATTTAGAGGGTCAAAGTCAACTTGTAGTTTATTAACATTTACTATAGACGGCTTAGTACTACATGATGTTATGCTGGTGGCCCATGTCTGCTGGACCTCCATGGTTCTGTAGCCAACATTAATCAACATAGCCAACGTTAATCAACATATAACACAATCTATGTCGGCAAATCACAAAGAAATTATATGAAAATTGTCTTGAATGATTAAACCCATTTCCCTCCACTGTACAATATTTATATGTCTTAATGTATAGAAACAAAAATGGAAAAAAAGAAGACAAAATGTCTGTTTTTACGGTATAACAATAGAATTATAGCTGCATATTTTGTGCTGGTTTTCATTCTTCTTCCTAACTGCCAAATAAACCAACCCACAAAGCAACTCAGAACAGTATGTCATTGCACTTATTCTGGCAGAGAACATTTGAGAAATCCCCAGGGTTCTAGCTTATATAGCTGAGATGTTTATCATATCATATAACTAACATAAGCTGCCAAGTGCAATCAGCCATTTTTTTGTGTTTAGAAAATTGATTTTGAGTAAAATAGATTTTATTGAACATATACAATATGAACTGATCTGATTGGTAACATAAAGTAGAAAAATAAAAAAGATATCTAAAAAGTCGTCTTAAAAGGGACATATGTTGTATGTAGTAAAGCAGGAAAATAAACTTCTGATATAAAGTACCACATACTTGACCATATGGTTGATGTTAGAAAACAACATGGATGAGACTGGATGCAGCAGCGGAATTCAGTCTCTCCCCTCTTTCCTGCTGATTCACTGAATGAGCATGTTGAAGGGGTCCGATTTATTTCATTTAAAAAATCCCAAAGACATTAAATTTGATTACAAAAAAAGATCTGACCTATTGCAGTGCATCCGCTCTAGTCCTCCATGCAGCTATTGCAATGATGATGTGCAATAAATTCCATGTCACTGCTGTAGCCAATCACTGGCCTGAAGAATATATGGCAGGAGATGAATGAGGCCAGTGATTGGCTGCAGCGGCCAACTCGGTTACAGGGCTGTCACCAGTGCAACTGTTTAAACATAGATCACAGGTGAGGACCAGCATAGGGCGCTCAAAACAATGGGGGATTAACTGGTGATTGTAAGATCTTTTAATGACAGTAAGGCTACTTTCACACCAGCGTTTTAAAATTCCGGTATTGAGTTCCGTCATAGGGGCTCAATACCGGAATAAAACGCTTCAGTTTTGTCCCCATTCATTGTCAATGGGGACAAAACTGAACTGAAGACAACGGAGGCTTCCTGAAAGCATTCCGTTCCGTCTTCAGACCGGAGAACAAACCGCAGCATGCTGCGGTTTGCTCTCCGGTCCAGGCATCCGCACCAAGACGGAACAGGAATGACCCCCAATGTGGTGTGACCACAATGGTAACCGGATCCGCCCTCCATTGACTTTCAATGGAGTTCATGACGGATCCGGCTACACATACACACAATACACACATACAGACATAGACATACACATAAACATAAACATACACAGACATATATACATACAAATACACATACATACTTACATGCTCCCCGGCAGGTCTTCAGAGCGCCGGAGGGACAGGTTGGCGCGCACAGATGACGATTCCACCAGGCGCCCAGCACCTGTGCGAGCCGTCCTGCTACTGCGGCGCTCCGAAGACCTGCCGGGAGCATGTAAGTATGTATGTGTATTTGTTTGTCTATATGTGTGTGTGTCTGTGTGTATGTATGTACTGTACGGTTCCGGCTCCACACATGTCGCTGCGGCAGTCCTGATCCGGCAGCACCCTTCAGCTGCCGGATCAGGCCTGCCGCTAGTGTGAAAGTAGCCTAAGAGTTCATACTAAAGTTATTTGGTCAGTTATTACCAGGGGAGGAATGACCATAGACCTTACAGGGAAATTTCCTGGTGGGCCTATGCCCATGGGGCCGCCCAAGCCCTCCGCTCTGCCGCTAGTTAGCTACAAAACACTCTCAACTGCATATTTTAATTAGAGACAACTGTAGGAGGACAGAAAATGGCATCTATTGATGACCACCACAGAGGGACAGCTTAAGGGGCAATATATTGTGCTGCACTGTGGTACCATATTTTTGGAGTATAAGATGCACTTTTTCCCCCAAAATGGGAGAAAAGTGGCAATGTGTCTTATAGTCTGAATGGTGATCTGATCTGAGGTCTCATGGGGGCTGGGGTGGGGGTCTGATCTGAGGCTGATGGAGGTTGAGGGGTCTAACTGAGGCTGATGAAAAATGGGGGTCTGATGAGGATTGGGATCTGATCTAAGGTCTGATGAAGAATGGGGGTCTGCTCTGAGGTCTGATGGAAAATATTTTTTCCTTATTTTTCTCCTCCAAATCCTAGGTGCATCTTACATTGGGTGTGTCTTACAGTCCGAAAAATACAGTATATGGTTCTGATGGGACGGTATTTTGCGCTATGGTATTGCTGACACCGCCTACTTATGTTGCCCCACGTTCAGTCAATTTGGACCCGCCAACAACATGGGGCCACTTTTAGGCTTCTTTCCAGGACCACTTTAGGTTGCACAGTCCGCCCCGGTTATCTTCATCAGTTATTGTGAATGAGAACCAGTATTGAAACCTACTCGGAGATAAGGTATAATGTAAGGATTTCCTCCTGTTCTGTGTTTTTGATCCACACCTGGTTGAAATAACTAAGGCTGCCTTCAAATAGATGCAATTACGGGTGCTTTTATTTGTGCAAGTATTATGCATGCAGCGCTAGGACCTTCCACAGTGTATCAGAACTGGTGATAGTGCTTCTATGCTGCTCTAAGTCTTACTCTTATGAATTGCAGGAGGTCCGGGTGATGCATTTGGAATACGGTTGCAAAAAAAAGCACTCGTATGTCAGCCGTCTAAAAGCTCCATTAGTAGTTCATAAGACAACTTCATTTAGATCATGCTCAATCGTGTGCTTTACAGCTTACTTGTTAGAAAACAATGCAACTTTAAAACCCTAACTCTATCGTAAACTCATCCATAGGCCAAGAACCAGCCAGTAACTAAGGACAGATGTGGTCGAAATTGATCAAAATGTATGCAGACTTGAAGCATGAGAGGCAGACAGTGATGTGCAGACACAGACAAGCAAAAGTGACGCAACATGCATACACAGTGTAAATATGATGTCATCAGAAAACTTCTGATTTTATGAGGCTACACACAAAGGCACACATATAGAAATACAGTATAAAACAACACATACTTATGTAAGTATCTACATAACAAATGCCTCTATTTCTTCTCTCCATACAATCCATCATTTCTCTATCAAAACAGAATGTACGCAATGGAAAAGAACCATAAGCCTGAGAAAATATAAATTACACATTTCTTCTGTTATTTAAACAAAACTTTCAGACAATATCCATCTTTCAAACTGGAAACAAAAGAATGTGTCTTGAAAAAAAAAAAGATATATTTTCTCTCCTTCTACAATGCTGGTGACAAATTCAGTTTATGGAATTTTATTACTAAGTGCAAATAATTCCCACAGTTGTAACAAACAAGAAACAGGTGCCGAGCTGAGCCTCATTTGCATATAAATGAAATCATTTCACTGCAAGACAGAATATTAGAAAATATACATTTTTATGCCAAACTCCTGATAGACTCACAAATATTAAGGTTATACATTGCAATTTTGAAAAGCATGTTGCATATCAATGACAATGCCATATAACGAAAATCCAATTATATTTACTCTGTTTCAGTGCAATCCACTCAAAAGAAGATACATTTTAATAAAAACAAGCTGAAATACAACTGCTAAATAATTGCATTCACCGGGGTCAACAAGGTATATCAAGGCTGACACAGGTATTCTTTTGTTTTAGAAATTTCAAATTAAAATGGCTAAAAGTGGCTGATGGAAATATTTTAAAAATACAATATTGTTACTTGTGCTTGAAAGGTGACAGAACCGAGCTATATATTGTATAATTAGCAAATCAACCTGGATCTGGAGACAAGAGCTTGTCACGTTTCTACTCGTGATTAATGTACATAATGAAACAGAACTGAAGCAATGATTCAGTGAGAGGCAGACTTTCTGCTGCAGTATCATTTCTCTCAGAGAGATGATCTACCATTCAGGGATGCTGCACTATATGAACGTTGTTACAAAATGTAATAATAATCATGTCTATGTGTCCACAGCCAGTTATAGTTTTCAGATATCATACAAAGTGCCACATATAAGCATTATTAATAATAATGTATGTGCATTTTCATGTTGATACAGGTTAAATGTCTCAATGGGCAATCGGACCACTTAAAGGAAGTTTTTCTGTATGATCTAAGGCACTGTAAAAATTCTTGTGAAGACCCTAAGACTCCTTTCTTACATCTTGTTTAGAAAGTAAAAAAAAGGTAAAAGGTATCCTGTGATTTATGCATTGTTTTTAGTATTGAGAGAAGCGAAGCATGAAAGCAGAATTTGGTC
This sequence comes from Rhinella marina, assembly GCA_900303285.1. Lineage (NCBI taxonomy): Eukaryota > Metazoa > Chordata > Amphibia > Anura > Bufonidae > Rhinella > Rhinella marina. The sequence continues at coordinate 230,212 of ONZH01001696.1, forward strand.
TGAAGTTTAGGAAAACTTTGATTCAGAATGAATCCGAATTTCCACACACTTCGTGGGAACAAATGAGGGTTTCCTAAAGTGACGTCTGCACGTGTTACAAAGTGAAACTAAATGTAGAGGAGGAAAGCCTTGGAAGCCAAGATCACCCATAGTGCAGCCAGCCAATCAGCAGATAGCAATCTCCTCTGATGTTATAGCCCTATAAAACTCTCACCTGTGTGGTCATCATTGTCATGTGAGCTGAGCATAGGGAGAGACATGGAAAGCGCTCATGTGCTAGGGACAGTGTTGCTGAAAACGATTAATAGAAGAATATTGGAGAGGGAGAGCGCAGGGAGATCATAGGGAAAGTGCAGGGAGACTTATGCTGTATCAGTTTTATTTATTTATTCCTACATTTACTTATTCCTTCATCAGCCGTGAATGTAATTCAATACCAGTGAGATGGAAGCCTTTATTATTCCAGTGCCAAGTGTGCCAACCAATACCATCCAGGCTCCACCTCTTAGGGGGGCCAGGTCTTAATGATGACCATCCTCATCTTTTGCTGGCTTTACTTCCTAGAAAAGTCAGCAAGATGTAGAGAGAGGAGGAGCTGGATGTTCCTGATGACACATTCTCATTGATATTAGATGATGTGGAAAAGGAAAAAAGCAGATGGCAGAAGAAGGGGTCCCATCAGTGGGGCAGGAGAGCGCTGGGGTTGGAGATGTGGGTATGCCAGCATATTGTGCCCCCACCTAAACAGCCAAACCCCATACCAGCAACAGCCCCTGTTTAAAGGTGCTACGCAGCCATTAATAATGAAGACCGACTATATAGTGCCATCTTCATTATTAAATGAAAGACAGCTGCGGGATAATTGGCCGCACGGTTTTTCACCACAGCAAGGCCGCAACCCACCCACAGCATGGCCACTCCATGTGGCCATATCCTAAGGCAGGATGGCCTGGGTATACCTGATTTATAGCATTTCATGAGGAATTAATCATGACGCAACCCTTACAGTGATGGAATATATTGGATAACACTGACAGCATTATGTCAGTGTTATCCAATTCATTCCAGAACTGTTAGGGTTACATAGCATCATAAATCAATATAATGCTATGCGATCCCATCAGTGCTGGGAGGTCAGTACGGGTGCTGTCCCTGACACACATTGCGAGTCCAGTGCGAAACCAGCCTAATTGGTTTATATGGGATACGCATATGGTAAGAGAATGTTATATTGGCATACATCCGACAGTTCTATGGGTGGGGCGCAATTGCCTTTACATTTATTCCTACAGTAATTTAAACATTGTGTTTGAAGGGCTGGTAATACTGTATGATAACTGTACATATAGGAATGTTATAAGCAGGACTGTGATGTCATTAAGCCAAAGTTCTCTCTATTTCATCACATGTACTAATGTGTTAAAGGGATTGTCTCTCTTCAGCAAATCGATGTGCATGGGTGCCTATGCGTGCTCCCATGGTCTCATCCACCAGAGAGGCTGGTGCTTTTTCCTATAGCGTGAGGCACGGCCAGTGCTGCTGGATTACAGGAAGGTCATAACCCCTGGAAATTAGCTATGTATGATGTCATGGAAAAATGAGTCAGGCCAGCAAAGGAGACAATATTAACAATCACAATACATTAGTAAGTCCCTTGTATTAACTTTCTCTACATAATAAATGCCATTTGATAAAGTGAGATAACCCCTTTTAAAGCTGCCATATACATTCAATAGCTCTCTCTCCCGACTGCCCCACACATACATGTTTGATTTGGTGGAATGTACTGTATATGTATAGTCAATGGGAAGTGGGGAGAAAGAACCTGCAAGACACATCTGACGGTGGCTTATCTCCTGGGAGAACAAAAGGATCGGACGAAAATATTCAGTTTTGTCTTCTTTTTCTCTCCTCCAACATCATCTGTGGGGGGAGAGTTGGGAGCTCTCCACATACAATGCGTTTTTGGCCAATAATACACTAATGTATGTGATGGTTCACATGCCTTGGGCACCATGAGAACTCGTCCCGCCCATGATTTTCATTCTCATACTGCATTATTGAGCCGTGTAGTGTTAATGAGATTTCAGAGCATTCTGCTGTTTTGCAGTCACAATATGTGCTAGGATGATATTTTTTTAATTAAAAAAAGGAAAAACATTTACTGGATGGTACCGCGGAGATTTCTCTTTATACAAAAACATTTCCTAGAATTGTTCTCCTAAAAAAATATATATAAAGCTATAAATAAATCAAAAAGAGAAAGAACACACATTAATTGGGCCTCAGTGTTGGCCATAGCAGCAGCCAATTAATTTTAACTTGTGTCCTATGACTAAAACGCTAATGTTTATTGTATCCAGTTTATTGATTCGCCTCCATTCCCACATGATTTGTTGGGATCCAAAACTGAATGTATCATTACATATACAGTATTAGCCAATATTACTATAACATTGTACTCACATCAGAGGCATAGCAAGCAGGGGGTGGGGCCCACTAGGGGAGGAATAAGGATCTCAGGGTGGGCTCCACTCTCATGAGAATCAGTGTCCACATTATACCAGTACAGTTGAAGTCTGTGGTTTGCCCTCTTGTAGGCTGCAGGCCACATTAGTCCTGGGTCCTACAGTATATTAGGACCAAAATCAGGTTGTAAGCATTCCAGCGCATGTGGTGCAATGATGTCACCACATCACAAAGCCTGCACAAGAATGCTGATTGTACAATTGGACTGAGTAAAAGCTTTATTTTTTTCTGCAATTGAATGTTAAGCACGTAGGGGCATTATAACTTTTTAAGAGGGCACTATAAAACTTTAGGCGGGCAGTTAAGGGCATTATTACTTTTTTACAGGCGCTCGGGGGCATTATTCAGAGGGGCATACATTGTGCATTATTACTGTACAGGAGGAAAACGAGGGCACAATTACATTCTAGGGGCGCATGGCAGGTGTTATTACTTTATAGAGGGTACAAAAGGGGAATGAATCCTTTATAAGGAGAACAACTTTGGGCATTATTACGTTTTGGGGACAGAGAAGGGGCTTTATAACTGTAAGGCACTGATAAATTCACTATTACTCTGCTGGGTACAAAATATAACTATAATTATACTGTATGGTGCACTATAACTATTTGGGGCACTGTGTCTCTTGTACTGTTACTGTATATTTGGGGTCATCTGTCTACATGGCAATTTTGGGGGAGAGGAGTAGTTATAGTTATGAAGCTATTTCTGAAGTTCACTATTTGAGAGCATTGTGCCACACAGTAGGAACTGTAATAGGGGCAGAGGAGGCAGCAACAGGCACAGAAATGGGGGTGTCAGCAGGATAGGAGGTTTGTGTAGGTTGGGAAAAGTAGGGAGGATGCTGGAAAAGTGTGGCACCAAAGATGTCTCTGTTGCAAATCCTGTAGACACACATCATGGCTGGAAGAAGTCATCAAGGTGATCTGGGCCAGAAAGAAAAGATGGGAAAAGTGAACAGTTCCAATTGGTGCACATGTGAGTCAACAATAAGTCATTAGATTTTTACTGTGCTGCATTCACTTATACAGTCTGCAGAGTGCTTGTGTAAACCTACTACTACTATATGGTCACTGTATGTGAGCAATGCTGATCTTTTATTAGTAGTAGCTTTGCTCAGTATAAGTATGGTAAAATTATTCACTTGCTATGTAGTGGTATTCATAGTGTGGAGTTACCTTTGGTGGGTCTCACTCAGTCCTCAGAAGTGCCCCACCACCCACATGCTGAACACCTAGCTATGTGTTTGACTCCCATTATTCCCTGCCGCCAGTGGGGCTCATAATTTAATGCTAGTGACAATGTTTTAGGGAAAAAAAAACAAAAAACTTTTCTTTAATGATCTTACCCTATCTATACTAACTCCATGCAGATGTTGACATAACCACATTCAGATACACAGCCCCAATACTTCACTGCAGCCAAATGTCTGAAATGTCTCCTAAGGAATCTGTCACAATGGGTCAGTCAATAGTTTTTATACTTATCAGGGGCGGACTGGCCATGGACACTATAGGGAAATTTCCAGGTGGGCTTATGCCAAAAAAGATCTGATGCACTCAGCATTAATTAATGTAGGAGAATCAATTCAACTGTATTGCCATCTTCAGGACAATGATCCAGTTTTCATATGAATGGCAGTATTTTGTGCTGCACTGTGGTACTTAGTTCTGCCGGGGCGGTAATTTGTTCTGCAAAGGGAAACTTAATATTCATGTCTGTAAATCACACCAGTATTCTGGAACCTCTAAATCCATGTTATTAGACACTGGATTACAAAGGGGTCCTCATATACATAAAGCGCAGAGCAGGGGTGCACCACCAGAGGCCAGGTGAGGCAATCATCTCAGGCAGCACCAGGTAGGGTCAAGAGGGGGGCAGCGGAAGGACCATGGGCAATGAGCGTGTTCATTGTGGCAAAGGGGTTACATTAAGAAATTGGAATTGGGGAGGGGGCGCCGTTTCAGTTTTCGCCTCAGGCAGCAGAAAGGCTAGGTGCACCCCTGGCGCAGAGTACTGCATAGAAATAAAGCCCCTCCTGCCCATAGTTCATGCCAAAACGGCTTCCCTTGTGCAGATACCGGAACAGTCAGTGTTTGTCCCCATTCCTTATCTCATTCATTTAAAGAAGTGATAAAAACAGAAGTGTGACCCTCAGATGTTTATCCTCTCCTGCTTTTTCTGTCTCATATGTGACTCCTATGCCCTGGCATAGATGGAGTAAAACAGGTTTTGTCCTAATAGAAGAAATGCTTCCCTATAGTACTTATTTCCAAAACTGCTAAAACATGCAACATTCAAAGTGGATGCTTATTAAAAAGTAAAAGAAAATCTGCAATATTGTGGTGGAACATTAAGATAACACCGAATATTTAATACCAAATATTTCAGATGTGATTTAAACAGTAAAAAAAACTGCAAATCAGCAATTAGAAGAAATCCCGGTGTGTCGTCTTTCTCCTTTTCACATCAATATGATCTTCTTGCCTGGTCCATCTGGACCTGCTCCTTTTCAGATTACGCTTATAAGTCTTAACGTAGCTTCAGGCAAATCTACAAAACGTCCATCTGTCTTTTAGAGTGTTTTCTTCTACCCTCACACAGGTGTCACTCACATCATTTCTGATCAGAGGATAAGATCATGGCTACGATTGTGTCGTACCATTAATGAGGAGGAGATATACTACAGTCAGTAAGAATGCACCAGAGCCGGGGGAATACAATATAAATATATGAGTGTATTTTTCAAAGTACTGAGCTACTTATTTTATGTAAATCCCAACTTCAATTTCTTCTTGTAATTTATCGTTGTCAGAGCTCCCAGACACAAGTAAATAAAAACTTTTTTTTTTAATGTAATTTTGGATTAAATAGGTTTTGATTATAATGCGCATGGATTTGATGTGAGAATGAAACATAGTCTTAGAGAAATACAACATTTTAGATTTTATATTAGGACACTAATAAATCTTAACATACATCCAATTAAAATAATACATTGGTGCAGACTCTAATCCTCTTGGGTAAACATCTTTTTAGCATCTTGAGGCAGAGAAGAAATATAAGAATGCCAGTCAATGGCTTTGTCATATGCAAATTAGATTTATTCCCCTGAAAATAAAACACACAGCTACTTATAAGAATTATACCACTGGTTTAAAATATACAGTTAGAGTAATATTGCAAAAAGAAAATAGATATGTAATACATATAAAATGCACATATGGAAAACTATTATTTTTTCGACTATAGTATTCAGTTAAACTCTTAGGGGTCATTTACTATTATGAAATACGCCTAAATTAGGCGTATTTCAGGCGCAGATGACGGAGCAACGGTTAGTTACGCCACTGTCTGCAACTTCGCCCCCCTCGCCCCAGATCTAAAATTTTGGGGTGGTGGGGAATGGGACGGCAGGCCAGTCTCATTCATAATTTCCTACGCCTGTTTTAGGCATAGAAAATGGTCTAGATGTAAGACCGCTCGGAAGCTGTGTTACATTTAGAACTGGCTCATGCACAAAAACGTATTTTCTTTCCATGTCTGTTTATTTTTTGCAGACCGTATGCAGAACCATTAATTTCAATGGGGTCGCAAAAAAAAAAAAAAAGGAAGTTACTCTGTGTGCATTGCGTATGTCCCTTCTGCAAAAAAATAGAATGTGTCCTATTATTGTCCGCATTACGGACAAGGATAGGACTGTTCTATTAGGGGCCAGCTGTTCCGTTCTGCAAAATAATGAATACACAGGGACGTCATCCATATTTTTTGCTGATCCGTTTTTTTCCGACCGCATAAAACATACGGTCGTGTGCATAAGCCCTAACACACACGTTATACTTTTATAGTATTTCTGAATAGATTAATTTATAGCATAGCACCAGAATGTGTCCACTTGATAGTATTGATAAACTTGTCCCTCTGTGTCGATCATTGCTGAGCAGGAGTCAAGTAAATACACCAGGCTATAAAGTATTTGAGAATATTGTATTTGTCTATTCTTGAATCATTTTTAGATAGACTTGTTTGGTGGAAGGATTCCCCACTGTGACGTTTATGACTTCCATCCATGCAGTGGCATGCATGTTCCCAATCTAAAGCAAACTATATAGCATTTGTGCAAACTGAAGCATAAATACACTAGTTGTAAGTGTAAACTACTAAGCACAGGATTAATTCAGGATCAAATCAACTTTGTCAATTTAGTATTCATCAACAACTAAATTTAAAGGGGCGGTCTTTATGATTGCATTTTACTCATTTTGGGCTAAAAAAATATTTTTTTCAGTTGGTCTTTATTAAAAATGGTCAGCCATTTCTGAGATACAAATATTAAAGATTAGTCTGTTTGCAAGCTGTCACAGTCTGTTTTCTTTTAATCCTGTCAGCTGACGGCTCATGTCTCTGATCTCCTGACCTCATAAACACTCATTATAGCTCAATTCTTGCTAAACTGATAAAAATATGGCTCAAATAAGTGTCTATGAGGTCAGAAGATGAGAGATAATAGCTAAGCATGAACCATAAGATGACAGGATTCAAAGAAAACAGACTGTGACAGCTTGCAAGCAGACTTTTTTTTTTATCTTGTATCTCAGAAACAGCTAAACATTTTTAACCCCTTCCCGACCCGCGGCATACTAGTATGGCGCAGGACGGGACTTTAAAGATGGCGCCCGCTCCTGCACGGAGTGGGCATGATGGCCGCGGGTGACCTGCTTTTCCCAATAGCAGACACCCGCGGCTAATGTCCGCGACCGGCAGTAAGCGCACACTTCTGGTGTTGCTCCGGCTCCCCCGTGTGGCGATCGGAGGAGCCAGAGTGTGCCTGCAGCTGCCCCTGTTATAGTAAATGACAGGAGGCTGTTGTATAGGCTTTCCTATGGAATCCTTGCCTGTAATAGGGCTCCATAGGAAAGCACTAAAATCATCATAGACTCCAATGCAAGTGCATTGGAGTCTATGATATAAGCAATCAAATGATAGCTAGTTATAGTTTCCCATGGGAACTATAAAAAAATGTAAAAAAAATATTTTTTTTTAAAAAAAAAACTAAAAAAACTTAAAAGTTCAAATCACCCCCCTTTCCCGAAAATAAAAATTAAAGTATTAAAAAAATTTTTAAAAATACACATCATGGGTATCGCCGTGTGCAAAAACGCCCATATTACAAAACTATAAAAAATTATTTCCCATACGGAAAACAGCGAAACGCCGATTCGCCATTTTTGGACGCTTTTTTTTTCAAAAAAAATTAAATAAAAAGTGATCAAATAGTCATACACACCCCAGAATGGTATCAATAAAAAGTTCAGATCGCCCTGCAAAAAATGAGCCCCCATACAGCTCCGTACACATAAATACCAAAAAGTTATAGGGGTCAAGAAATGACAAAAAAAAAATGTCCAACTTTATAATTTTTTTATCACTATCAAAATGCAAGAAAAACTATACATATTAGGTATCGCCGGATTCATACTGACTAGTAGAATGAAATTAACTGGTCAGTTTTAATGAACATCGAATGCTGTAAATAAAAAACCCGTAAAACTGTGGCAGAATTGCGTTTTTTTTTGCAATTTCACCCAATTTGGAATTTTTTTCCAGCTTCCCACTACACCATATGCAAAATTAAATGGTGGCGTTGGAGAGTACAACTTGTCCCGCAAAAAAACAAGCCCTCATATAGCTATGTGAACAGAAAAAAAAAACAGTTATGGCTGTATCAAGGCAGGGAGCGCAAAACGAAAACGCAAAACCGAAAAAAACCTCCAGTGTAGAAAGGGTTAATAAAGACCAATTGAAAAAATGATGTTTAGCCCGAAATGAGTAAACCATAAAAAATACAGCCATAGAAAATGCTGTACAAGGTGTACAACGCTTTTAAGTTTCCTGTACCTGTACAGGTTTTGATCAGGGTTAATGATGAATAAACCCTAGCAACAACAGACTATCTCCAAAAGAGTTTCAGATGAGGTTGTCTCCTGTTGGACCTTTAGAAGGGTTTTCCAGGCTCCTGCCATTGATGAACTATGCTCAGGACAGGTTCAGTAAGGCTACTTTCACACTAGCGTTTTTTTTTCCGGTATAGAGCTCCGTCATAGGGACTCAATACCGGAATAAAACGCTTTCATTGTCAATGGGGACAAAACTGAACTGAAGACAAGCATTTCAGGAGCATTCCGTTCAGTCTTCAGACCGGAGAGCAAATCGCAACATGCTGCGGTTTGCTCTCCGTACTGTTTATCCGCACCAAGACAGATCCGGAATGACCCCCAATGGAAGTCAATGGGGACGGATGACACACTCAGTAAACGGATCCGTCCTCCATTGACTTTCAATGGAGTTCATGACGGACCCGTCCACAGCACACCACACATGACAGACACATACACACAGACATACACAGAGACATACACATACACGCTCCCAGCAGCTCCGCATATCACAGGAGGAGGAGGACTGCGCGCACATAGGAAGATTCTCCCTCCAGCAGCGCCGGCATGTGCGCGCCGTCCTCCTCCTCCGGAGCTGCTGGGAGCATGTAAGTATGTCTGTGTGTATGTCTATGTGTGTGTGTATGTCTATGTGACACATGTGGGGCCGGAGCGCTGCTCTGGCTCCTCACGTGTACTTGCGGCAGCACGGATCCGGTGGCACCCTTCACCCGCCGGATCCGTGCTACCGCTAATGTGAAAGTGGCCTAACATCTGATCGATGAATCACAGCTACGTTAAAAATGTAGGCTGCCATGCTGGGTTACTGCAGCTTTTTTAGGAGGGTTTCCATTATTTTTACTACTATGGAGGACAGGCTAACTGGGTCTGTAGTTTCCAGCTTCTTCTCTACTACCCTTCTTGTGGAGGTACAACGTTGCCCATTGTCCAATCTTCAGAAACATCCCCTGTCACAAGGGACTGGTTAAAAAAGTCAGTAAGAGGAGCAGCAACCACAGACCAGATTTCTGTTTGAACTCTGGGGTGGATACCATCTAAACACATTGCCTTGTTTGACTTTAAATGTGCCAATTCACTCTCATTCTCCCAAAACACTGGGGGGTCCAACACCTTGCATCCACACCAATCAGCTGTTACTTTGTAGGGCCAGAACTACACAGCTTCAGCCATTGTGTGGACAGAGCTGGTAACTTTAATGGGAGCAACGCTGCAGTTTACCAGCTCTGTTCACTACACAATGGACATAGCTCCGCAGGTTTGGTGTTAAAGGGATTCTCCGGGAAATAAGAAAATAAAAATATGTAAATATTTCTTTATTATAAATATATTCCCAAATACCTTTTATTAGTTACAATGGTTTGTTTTGTCTAGGGAGCAATGATTAGGAGAAACAAAATGGCCGCTGTCCTATTAGTACACACAAAACCTGTCCTAATCACACAGGAGGGCAAGTTACTTCACAAAGCTGAGGTAAAAAGCTGCCTCATCCTCCTCTCTGCTTTGCTTGTCAGGGATTATGATTCTCAATACAGTTTAATATGATATTTAGCTGAATCTTTGTGGGAATGGAGATCACAAGGAGACATTAAGTACAGAAAAGATGGACAGGACAGGCTGTGGTAATGGAGACAACATACAAGGGCTGCTGCTCATTAGTGACATCTACTCATGAACTCCATTCCTACAGAGATTCCGCTAAAGATCTTATCATCTGTATTCAGGATCATAATCCCTGACAAGCAGAGAAGAGAGGAGGATAAGGAAGCTCTTTACCTGAGTGTTGTAAAGTAACTTGTCCTTCTGTGATTAGGACAGGTTTTGTGTGTACTAATAAGACATCGGCCATTTTGTTTCTCCTAATGATTGCTCCCCAGAGAAAATGAGCCATTATAAATAATGTAAGGTATTTGGGAATATATTTATAATGAAGTAATATTTAAGTATTTTCAATTTCTTCATTCCCGGAGAACCCCTTTAACTTCCTGTGCTGAAGCTGGAAGGTAACATCTTATTGGTGGGGGTGTTAGACCCCAATTGATCTGATATTTGTGGCCAATCCAGAGGACAGTACAAAAAAATCAGATCGGAGCAGCAGTATGTTACCTAATAAGGTTAAAGTCCATACATAGGAGGTAATCCTCCAAACTTAGAATCCTCAAAAGGGATTTGTGGGTGCACGCAGTATAGGGCCTTGGCTCGGGGGTTCCAGCGCTAGTATCCAAAAAAGATCACAGAACTGCTTTTAGTTTCAAAACATCAAGTGTGTTTATTCACCGGGTAACATCATAACAGAGCGACATTTCGACTCACATGAGTCTTTCTCAAGCAATATCTAAATCCAGGAGTGCCTTTTAAGCCTTCTCCCTTCTAGGAATGATTTCCAAGAACAGCACCAAACCATAAACTTTGAGCATGTTTCTAAGGTGTTCCAGCTAGCACAGAAGTCAATGACAAAAATGGGTCAAGTTATATAAGTAACATAACATATTTCATAAATCTGTAAACTTCAGGAATATAAGACCATTGGGTTTATAGTATCAACTTGGTTTATGCTTTATTGCATAATATAAGCCGCACATCATGTATCTGGGACAATGAACATCCTAGCAATACAATTACTACTCTCACTTTCTTTTACCATGTTTTTAAATTGTAACTACTCTGCATTAAGAACTACTATTTATGATTCTAAAGTCCACCTACAAAAGAGGCAAGTGATTTAGAAATCCATATGATTTGCATAGAATTTCAGCTTTTAAGGGCAAAATCCTGCTTTTCTAAGCTCTAATTAACCACCTATAAATATCACTTGGACAGTTGTTACCCAAAACCCAAGACCTCAAGAACCAGTCCTGCATATCTCTATAAAACGAATATACAAAACTCCAAAACCTGAGTTCTTATTTTAATTAACATGGCATTAATGTGGAAAAGGTTATGCTGTCCTTATATATTCAGTGTGAATATGCCCTTCATCTTTAATAAGACCCCTGAAGACTAATAACTGGAGAAGAGCTCACCCTTTGAGAACACTGCCAGCAACTTTGCTTGCTGAAGTCATCTTCACGCCACTCTGTTTAGTTAAATATTACAATTGTGCATGCATAAGAATAAGTATGAAATGAAAAGCGTGACACGATGAATAAAACACAAACGCCTCATTTATGAAGTGTACAGCAATCACAGTTATTCCACCATAAAACTGATTTATCAAGGGTTCGGAGGCTATTCAAATATTGTGAATGTTTATGCAGGGCCGGGATTTTCTGTCAGCTATAGAATGAGGTTCTTAATTAGTTTGGCTTGTCTCTATAAAATGTTCCCTTAGTACAGGTATAAATATATTATTGGGCATGTGATGCACTCTGTGTATCTTCTGCCTAAAATGAACAAAGATCTCATAAAAAATAATGAATCTGTTTGTCTTTTAAACATAGTGTCCTCCTATTTGATATATAACTACCTAGGAGTTTTGCTGAATTATTATGGCGATTACTACAAGATAAATGGGTTGGGTGCACAACAAAAATTTTCTCGGAAGAGGCGCTGTACCCTTTAGTCTCTGCTAAAAATCTCAGGATTTTAAAGAGAACCTGTCACCAGAATGGGCGTATTAAGCTATGCACGTTGTCACACTAGTCACGCTTCCATTGTTCAGAAACTGGTTTCTTGAATTACGTAATAAGTGTTTTGTGTTGAAAATCAGCTTTGAACAGTACCTTACATCATGAACATGGTGATAGTGGAGTCACAACTTGCTGCCATGTCACATGTGAGCCACGTCACGTAAGTCATGCTGTTACAGCCTGTTTCTTCAGTGCTAAACCTGGCAGTGCTAAATCGTGTGCAGGAGCAGAAGCACTCCTTCGCATGGCCAGACGCTGACATGCAGGATAGAAGAGGCGAGCTGTAACAGCGAGACGGGAGAGATTATGTGACTGGACTCGGGCAGCAATATTGTGGAAGGCATTTCATGATAGTAATAGGCCTGAGCCTGTACAAGTCTTTCAGGTCTATTACCAGTATACGCCAGTGCTGGCCTGCAGGTAGCAGCACTGCATTGGAATATACTGAATCTTGTATTATGTAATGAACAGAAATTAATTACAGAATACTAGTGGCAATCTAATGATTGCATGTTACAGTTACCTAGGGTGACTAAAAAAGTAAAAAGTAAAAAAGTTTTTAAAACATAAAAAAATATAAAAATGCAAATTACTCTCCCCCATTCCCTAGAATAATATAGATAAATAAACAATAAAAAATAAACATCCTGGGCATCACCGCAGCTGAAAATGCCCATACTACTAAAATATAAAACTATGTATCCCATATGGCGAACAGCATAGCAGGAAAAAATTAAATTGTCCGATTCACTGTTTTTTTTTTATTTGTCGCTTCACTTCTCGTAAAAAAATTATCAAAATGTCATACAGACTCCAAATTGGCATCAAAGGTACCAATTCCTTTGCAAAAAATGAGTCCTCACACAGCTCCATAGATCTAACTATAAAGAAAAAGTTATGAGGGTCAGAATATGGAGATGCAAAGAAAAAATGTATTATAAGTTTTTAATTTTTTTTAGTACTAAAACAAAAGAAAACTATACAAACGTGGTATCGTTGTTGTAAGCATACTGGCCAATAGAATGAAGGGCACAGGTTAATTATACTACATAGGGAACACCATAAAAACAAAACCCATAATACTGTGGCAGAATTACGCTTTCCCAATTCCATCATATTTGGATTTTTTTTACAGCTTCCCAAGATATTGTTTGCAATATTAAATGATGCCATTAGAAAGTACAATTTGTCCTGCAAAAACAAGCCCTCATGCGGCTATATGAACGGAAAAAAAAAGTATGGCCCCTGGAAGTCCAGGAGTGAAAAATGAAAACGCAAAACTAGAAAATCCCAAGGTCCTGAAATAGTGAAAGAGCGAAAGAGTAACTGAACTTTTACAAAACAAAGGGCAGAAGTGCTGCTCTGTGCACTGTGCCTCTTTAGCTTTCACCGGCTCTGCGTGACTTTCCTTTGACAGCTAAGCATGTGGATTACAGATCACATATACTTTCTATGAATCCGCACACCACACGCTTAGACAGCCAAGCAAAGCCAATGAAAGCTGAAGAGGCACAGCACTCAGAACAGCACTTCTACCTCTTTGCAAAGGTTTAGTTACCCTAATACTCTTTTATTCTTAAAAAAAAAAAATTTGAAACACTGCGGCATATAACTGCCTCTCACCTTTTGAGGGTATAGTCACACACAGAGTTTTCTATGAATTAAAAAAACACACACAAAACACAACAAGAATTTTACAAAAAGTCACTGATGATGCTATTGGTGCATAATATACTGAGGATGAAAGAAGTTGAGGCGCAAAGTGCCCCGCTGTTATTCTATGGCTAAAGTACCACAAAAACCTGGAGCTGGTCCTGGTGCCAGGGACTGCACCAAGGTTGGAACTACACCTGTAGAAGACATAGTTAGGGGACCCACAATATTACTGTCCAGGCGGTAATTTTCCCTTTACTAGCTGAGACCATAGCTGGCTGAGGGCTAGGGACTGGTTTCAACCTGGAATATCTCAGGTATAAAACAAGATAAGGATTGCAATGCTAGACACCATACAGCCAGAGATAGAGCCTTTAGAAATTGGGTCAGAAGTTAGGTCTGCAAGTAATACCTGCCTGCTTTCTAAAAGTTCTATTTCTGGGTGTTTTAAAACTTAGATTGTCCAGCTTAAAAAACAAGACCAGACTGAGAGAGCAGGTTAAAACAGTCCCCCTTCAGCTAGCTATTGTATCAGACATTGTGGAACAAGAGAGAGGGCCAGTAGGGGATGTGCTGACAGACTGCAGGAACAGGAGAGATATAGATCCTCTTCTTATTATGAAATTAATGTACATGACCCCGGGGGAAGGGTAACATGGATTTCTGTGCATGTTAAATCCCCCCAGGAATCACACTGCATACTTGCTCTCTGTCACATATGGAGTGGTGTTTTTATCCAGAAAAGAAGTGAAAAGATGAGCACTTGCTCATCTAATCACAATTTCTGTGCCTAATTGGGCTATTATATATTGACATCCTGACCAAGACCAGCCTCCGAATGACGTGTGTAAAATAAGTTGCACAAAACACAAGAACCACTCAATAAAGTTCACATTTTTACACTGTATCTTTCCTGTCATTTTTTTCAATTAAATGAGCTATTATGGTACTAAAGTAGTAAAGTGTAAAAAATTACACATACATGCATTTGGTATTGTCAGAATCATACTGTCACGCTCTGGTGTGGAGGGTATAGCCACACCAAGCGTAAGAGGGAAAGAGGGAAGGGAAAAGACCAAACAAGGGAAACGGTTACCTCCTGTAGGAAACCCTGAAACTAGGCCCTGACTGACTACCAGTATGAACAGGCCTTAGTGGTAGGAGAGTTCATACACAGGAACCTAATAACACCTGACCCTAGAGAACCCTGCCACTAGTGACAGGATAAGGAGTCAACCCGTTCCTCCAAAAGGACGGACGAACAGGAGACTCCAGAAGGCAAAACACACAACAATTTAAGCAGAAAGTATAAACCGCAAGGGATACTGGGAGAGGAAGGGATAAATAGGGGAAAGATAATCACCACACCCACAACAGCTGAGGGGAAGGGGTGTGGTAAACAACAACCAAACCAAGAGGAAAACATGTCAAATTATGTCACTTTTGAAAGTCTAGCCGAACGCCTGAAACCTGATGTGACACATACTGACCGAGAGAATAACACATTATTTATGCCACGTGGTGTGGGGTACATTTAAAAGTTTGCTATGAGGTGCATCCTTTTCCATTTATCCTGGTCTGCATAATGAAAATGGGAACCTGTCACCAAAATGCGCTTTCAGATGCCATGGTCACATTTAAATATGGCATCTGAGGGGTTAAATGTCTGCGATTGGCAAATCACTGTACTGAGCAGTGGTCATGTGGTGTGTGGGGTCATGTCATTTATTTTTTTTTCTCAAACATTTTCTTCTTTATTTAATACATATTCCTACGTGCAAAAAAAGGCCAGACACAGACATGTCACAGGGTAGACAATATTGCTGATACCCCATGTCTATAACCAAATTACCAGACTTCTGGGCCACTTATGTTCCTTCAAAACTCCCGTCTTCACCCTCATACATGTCAACAGCACTAGTCAGAAGGCCCTTTTCCATACCAAGTAATGCTAGTCTGCCGCGATGACTTCATCTGCACCAATGCTGTGGAGACTATTGGCCCAAAGATGTAGAAACCATTTTTTTTTTTTTTAATACTTTTAATTTTTATTATAATTTTTTCAACATATAAAACATATACATTATCATATGCCTTCATAATATATAAAAACCCTACCCCCCACCCCAGCCATATTATCCCCCCATATACATTATTTTAATTCATAGTTCGAGGCATCATGTACCCGTCAGTGCAACGCTCGGCCAAGTCCTTACTCATTTACCTAATATTATATTCTCTCCTATTTTCCTATACTCCTACTCCACCCTTCCCTATAAATATGATGAATACCATCCTAATCATAGAACCTCTATTAAAAATAGACTAGGCCAGCCCCTGGACCGACGTTATACCACTCAAACTTTACAAAAAAAATATACATTAAATACCTCCCCACCCACAAGACAAGCTTAACTACCTAACTATAACTGCCTAATAATAATTAAAAAAAAAATTATTATACCTCACTATTAATCATTATTTTTTTTTAAATACCCAACTCTTTCTTCCTGGGATACAGAGCGAAGCCATAGGGACCAAATCTTATAAAAGGTGTCTAATCTACCTCTTTCCTCATAAAGAAACCATTCAAAGTTGACATTCTTGACCACTATTTGAAGGAAGACGCTAACTTTTGGAAGATCTTTCACCATCCATTTCTTAGCAATAGTTAATCTAGCAAAGAGGCACAGTTTTGAACAGAGCATTTTCTCCATTTTATTCCCTACAAAACCATTCGGATCACCTAGTAGCCATCCC
The DNA here is from genome assembly GCA_900303285.1 of Rhinella marina. Classification (NCBI taxonomy): domain Eukaryota; kingdom Metazoa; phylum Chordata; class Amphibia; order Anura; family Bufonidae; genus Rhinella; species Rhinella marina. The sequence continues at coordinate 246,737 of ONZH01001696.1, forward strand.
TATTCGGGATTTCTACCAGCCCGATCCTAACTTGAATCATCTCTAAAATTCTCACCCAAAACTCATATACTCGTGTACACATATAATACAGATGACTAAATCCTACCATTTCCATACCACATTTGGGACAACTAAAAAATTTTTTCATTTTCGCAAACTTTGAGAGCTTGTCTGGTGTATAATAACTTTTACACCAAATAAACAGTTGCAAAATTTTTTGGGAGCTATTATAAATAGTTTTTTTACCCCAAATCCAAATGCGATCCCAATCCTCACTTTCTAATACCCCCACATCTTGTTGCCAAAGTGTTCTGTTTATCTTAATTCTACCACCCTTCCTTCTTAATATTTCTTTATATATTTTTGATGTTATTTTTTTCCTCTACCCTGTTTTAACAATTCAATTATCTTAATGTCATCCTCTAAAATTATGTTAGTGAAATCTACTTTCCTTGTTGCATAACCTAACTGTAAATACCTATACCAATCTTTTTCATCCAAATTAAATTTGTCACCCATTTCTTGAAAAGACTTTAATCTATTATGATTAAAAAGATGAACCACTTTCCTTACCCCGTGGCGATGCCAAAATTTCCAATCTTCTAACTTGTTTATTTCAGTGAATTTTTTATTCTTAAATAATGGTGCAAATGACAGATATCCCTTTATACCTACAAGTATCTTAAATTCTACCCATATTTTCCCTATCAGATATATAAGGGAATTCCACTCTCCATTGCCCTCCACCATATAATCCAATTCTAAATATTCCCCAAGTATCACTGTGACCATATATATTATTGTTCATAATAAAACTGAAAAAACCCTTTTCCCTCCATTTTACCAAATGGGTGAGTTGAGATGCTATAAAGTATGCCCTAAAATCGGGGATTGCTAACCCTCCCTTCCCCTCTTCCTTATAGAGAGTTTCTAGTTTTATCCGTGGCTTTTTCCCTCTCCAAACTAGTTCTCTCACCAGAGATTCAATCTTTTTAAAGATTTCCTCCCCTAACCAGATAGGACTATCTGCTAAAAAAATAGAGACACTGCGGAAGCAAAATCATTTTCACCAAACCAATTCTTTCAGCCATACTCAAGGGGAGTTTAAGCCAGATCTTAATTCTCAGCTCAATGCTTCTCAAAACCGGATATATATTATTTCTTGGATACTCTTTGATATCCTTGGAGACCATTATTCCCAAATATCTAAAGGCATCTTGTTCTTGCAGAACTTTAAGTCGTTCATGACTGATCTTATTATCTAAAGGCAGCAACACTGTTTTCTCCCAATTTATCTGCATGCCCGAGTAACTACTAAATTCCTCAAAGATCTCTATAGTTTTAGCTAACGCCTGATTTGTATTACCAATATACATTAAAACGTCATCCGCAAATAACGAAATCTTATCTTGTAGTCCCCTACAACCAAATCCTTCTATTTCCTTGCAGTGACGTATTAAATTTGCCAATGGCTCCACGAACAGAGAGAAGAGCAGCGGAGATAGCGGGCACCCCTGCCTAGTTCCTCTTGACAGGGAAAATCTCTCCGATTCTGCACCATTCAATATCAATGATGCCGTTGGATTACCATAGAGAGATTGAACCCATTTTATCCACCTTGGTTCACACCCATACTGTTTTAAGATGGCCCACAAGAAGGACCACTCCACCCTGTTGAACGTCTTAACTGCATCTATCGACAGGATGGAGCGGCCCCCCCCCCTCCTCACCTGCAAATTTGCAAATAATCTCCTCAAATTATCCAGTGTAGACTTCCCCTGTCTAAAACCACACTGATCCTCATTCAACAGGGAATCCACTACCCCCGCGAGTCGGTTCGCCAAGACCTTAGCAAAGATCTTGGCGTCCGAATTCAGCAACGAGATGGGCCTATATGAATCCGCTCTTGTAGGCGTTTTATTTGGTTTCAACAACAGAATCATAGAGGCCTCCATAATCGAAGGAGGTAAGCCTATTAATGTTTCATCATTCAAAAGCTTCACTAATTCCGGTATCATAATACCCCCTAACTTTTGGTATATTTCAAATGACAACCCGTCTGGTCCCTGTGCTTTTCTCCTAGGGGCCTGACTTACTACCTTTTCTACTTCCTCCACTGTTATCTCCCTATCCATAGATATCCCTTGCGCCCTATTCAATCTCTTTAATTTACATTTTTTCAAAAATTCTATTATTTCCCCATCAGTTTTATACAACTGGGATTTATATAAGTCCTTATAGTAATCAAGAAATACTTGAGCTACTACCTCTTTTCCTGATACCAATACTCCTACTGAATTTTCTATACATGGAATAACGACAGTGGCTCCTTTCTCTTTTATTTTTTCTGCCAAAAATCTACCTGGTTTGCCTCCTTCCAAAAAATTCTTCTTTTCACTAAAAAACTGTTTATTCTGGGCTTTTTTTCTCAACAAGGCCTTATAATTTTCCATTGCTCTTTCCCATTCCTTTCTAGAAGAGTCTGACTTGTCCATACAAAATTGAGATTCTGTTGCCTAACTAGCTGACTACTCTCTTCTTCCTCTTTTCTCCAATTCCTTTTTAAGACGATTATATCCCTAAATAAAATGCCCCTCAAATATGCCTTAGCTGCATCCCAAATCCATCTGGCATCAGTCGACCCCCTATTGTTGTCAAAAAAAATATTGCATATCTCTACCAACCAAATCAACAGATATCAATGACAACCAATATGGGTTGATTTTTAATGCCATACTCCTCCCTATCTCGATTTTTACATTCATATTTAGGTGGGAGAGTGGTCCGACATGCTCCTGGGCTCATATCTCACAAATTTAATGTCTTGAACCAACTCATATGAACCCAGAACCATGTCGATTCTGGAGAGAGTCTGCTTTGATTTATTAAAGCAAGAAAATTCTCTCTTATCAGGATATAATTCCCTCCAAAAATCCACCATACTCAGTTCTCTTATCAATCGACCAAAGGGAGATAATTTACTTATAGGATTAATACCTAACATCCTCAATCTATCCTGTGACTCATCAATGACTGTATTAAAGTCACCAAAAAGCATTACTTTTACACCTTGTCTATCCTGCATGAAATCATACAGCTTGAAAATCACACTAGGTTCATATGGTGGTGGAATATAGACATAACCTAGAATCAAATTACGCAATTCGATCTTTACATGCAAGGTCAAGACATCTCCTGCAGTTCAAACCGAGCATCAGTATGGGAAGAAAGGTGATTTGAGTGCCTTTGAACGTGGCATGGTTGTTGGTGCAGAAGGGCTGGTCTGAGTATTTCAGAAACTGCTGATCTACTGGGATTTTCACGCACAACCATCTCTAGGGTTTACAGAGAATGGTCCGAAAAAGAAAAAAACATCCAGTGAGCGGCAGTTCTGTGGGCGGAAATGCCTTGTTGATGCCAGAGGTCAGAGGAGAATGGGCAGACTGGTTCGAGCTGATAGAAAGGCAACAGTGACTCAAATTGCCACCCGTTACACCAAGGTAGGCAGAAGAGCATCTCTGAACGCACAGTACGTCGAACTTTGAGGCAGATGGGCTACAGCAGCAGAAGACCACACCGGGTGCCACTCCTTTCAGCTAAGAACAGGAAACTGAGGCTACAATTTTGCACAAGCTCATCGAAATTGGACAGTAGAAGATTGGAAAAACGTTGCCTGGTCTGATGAGTCTCGATTTCTGCTGCGACAATTCGGATGGTAGGGTCAGAATTTGGCGTCAACAACATGAAGCATGGATCCATCCTGCTTGTATCACGAGTTTCAAGCTGGTGGTGGTGTGTCATGGTGTGGGGAATATTTTCTTGGCACTCTTTGGCCCCTTGGTACCAATTGAGCATCGTTGCAACGCCACAGCCTACTGAGTATTGTTGCTGACCATGTCCATCCCTTTATGACCACAATGTACCCAACATCTGAGGCTACTTCAGCAGGATAATGCGGCCATGTCATAAAGCTGGAATCATCTCAGACTGGTTTTCATTGAACATGACAATGAGTTCACTGTACTCAAATGGCCTCCACAGTCACCAGATCTCAATCCAATAGAGCATCTTTGGGATGTGGTGGAACGGGAGATTCGCATCAGGATGTGCAGCCGACAAATCTGCGGCAACTGTGTGATGCCATCATGTCAATATGGACCAAAATCTCTGAGGAATGCTTTATTCCGATACCCTTTGCTCAAATATCCGACAATCTAGGTTTCTATGAAACATAACACTCACTCCCCTCGAGTAAGCTGTATGAACTGAGTGAAAAGAATGAGCTATCCAATTTTTATTTAGCCTGCATATTGTATCTAGTTTCATATGGGTCTCCAAGAGACAAATCACTGCTGGCATGTGCTTCCGCAGCACCCTAAATACTGCACCCCTCTTAATCCTGTCTCCCAGGCCCCGGACATTCCATGTTATAAAACGCAACATCTAGAGAGAAAAAAAAAAATTTTTTTTTCTCTCACACTTAGCCCACTTGACAGCATAAAAGTTACATTCTTTTTGGCTTGTCTTATTCTAAACACAGACCCTCCCTCCCTTTTTTTCCCCAATTCCCCCCCCCCTCCCGCCCCTATTTGGAACTCTGGCACTTTTCATTCGTGACAGCGTTACCTCTTTACCGAGCCATCTCCGCCCCGCAGAGTATTCTTTTTATTCTACTTCATTTCAATCCCCTTTCTCTCCATCCATTCCATAGCATCATGGGCATTAAGAAAAAAAACAGTCTTACCCTCAAAATAAACCTTTAGTTTGGATGGAAAAAGAAGAGAAAAATTTAGCCCTGCTTGCCTCAACTTATTTTTGACCATAACAAACTCCAATCTTGCTTTCTGTGTTTCCCTCGCATAATCTGAGTAAAAAAATATTTTTGACCCATCAATCGTTTTAGGAGGGGATGATCTAGATAGTCTCATCAACAAATCCTTATCCTGGGAAGTAAAAAATTTCATCAATATTGTTCTAGGATTGCTGCCTGGTTTATACTGTGAGGGAACCCTATGGGCCCTCTCCAATCCGAAGTGACTGGAAAATTTAGAATCCGGAAAAGAAGCACGGATCCAACTTTCCAAAAACTCTATACAGTTCTCCCACTCTGCTTTTTGTGGTATTCCAACAACTCTCGCATTCATTCTTCTGGATCTATTTTCCATATCTGTTATTTTTACTTGTAAGTCTTTGTATAAATCTGAGAGAGTATTTACTTGTTTCTCCATTTTTGCAGACCTTTCCTCCATCTCTCTTATCTCTAATTTTTCTTAGATCATCCCTTACCAACATAAGCTCCGATTTCACCTCTCCAACCTGTAACTTAACCTCTTGAATTGCTCCGTCTGATTTCATAACCGTAAAATTCTCTGCAACCTATCCTGATCTCCTATGGATACCTCCTGACTAGTACCCTCCTCCCGGATACTCAGCTCTTCACTTTCCTGCCCTTCTGCATTTTCACTTATAGTCTCTTCTCTATTTATTACTTCTAACTCTCCAGTTAACTCAGTATCTGTAGGGGAAACTCTTCCTTTAGGAATCGATGTTTTTCCAACTCTTGATGGTATCCCTGGGGATTTAAAGAACTTTTCCATTTTGTTTAAATTCTGTTTTTTTACCGGAGATTGCACTTTTACCCCCACTCCTGAGGTTCTCCACGCCCCACTCATCTCTTCTTTAGAGTCTTTTTGGTTACGTCTATTACCCATACCTAGCCTCACGGCTCTTTAGTTTAAATGTTATTAATACACTAACAGCTACGGCTTTTTAGAAAGGCCTATATCCAAATACATAAATAATCGACCTTTAGAAAAGAAAAGAAAGAGTCAACAGGAGAAAAATAGACCCAATCAACGAAACTGTATTACAGGCTGTCACGTCACTCTTGTTAATTGTTATTTATAATATATCACCAAAGTCAACCTTTTATATACTTTAAGAGGATAGTCTGAAGCAACAGGGCACACTTAATCTAGGAGACTGTACTGGAGACTATCACACCACTCCAAATAGGAAAAGTAATTCCCGACTGTCTCACTTCACTCTTGTTATGTGTTGTTAATAATATTTCCTCGAGGTCGAGAAGACTGGACTGAAGATTATAGGCCACAGTTCTTATTAATATATCACCAGAGTCCAAGTTGATCGTTGTTGCTGTCACCAACAACCATAACAGCCTCTCAGTAGTGTAACCTCAGTTTTTAGTTGAAGTCAGCCAGTTTATACAAGAAGCAAAAAAAAAAAAAAAAAAAACAGAACCTTCCACCTGGGCGACTGTGATGTTAACTACTATCCACAGATGTATTTGTATACCGCTTCAAACAATATTGATCGTTGTTACTGCCACTAATCACCGTGGCTTTTCCAGCTTTCTAGGAGGGATAAGACTTCCAATATATATTTATAGCCCACCCCTATAACAGTTAGGGAAAATATTAAGCAGCAGTAGAGAAATCAATAGAAATCCGAAGCCCTCGAACAGGGAGACTATAAGGCAATTTTACCAACACTTTTGTTATCTGTTGTTAGTAGTAGTAATATTTCATCGGGGTCCAGAAGACTGGACTGAAGATTATAGACCACAGTTCTTATTAATATATCACCAAAGTCCAAATTGATCGTTGTTACTGGCACCAACAGCCATAACACCCTCTCAGTGGTATCGCCTCAATTTTTAGTTGGAGTCAGCCAGTTTATACAAGAAGCAAAAAACAGTTGACCTGGGCAACTGTGATATTAACTACCATCCACAGATATATTAGTATACCACTTCAAACAGTATTGATCGTAGTTGCTGCCACTAATCGCTGTGGCTTTTCCAGCTTTCTAGGAGGGATAAGACTTCCAATATATATTTATAATCCACCCCTATAGCAGTTTGGAGGAATATTAAACAGCAGCAGAGAAGTCAATAGAAATCCGAAGCCCTCGAGCAGGGAGACTATAAGGCAAATTGACCAGCACTTTTGTTAGTAAGGTTAGTTAGTTAATATGGCTCCAGGATCAGTGTCACAGTGCTGGAGCAAAATTCACCTACAAGACTAGAAGTTTAGGAAACAAAACGCCCAGAACTGGAGCTGGAGCTATGCTCCTCTCACCCCTTACTGGCCGTCTCCTGTAGTCCTCCTGCAGTCACCACAGTTCTTCCATGGCTCTCTCACTGCCACCAGCGCCTCTTTGCCTGGACTCCTGGATCAACAATCCTCTGAGCCTGGAGACCTCACCTCCCACGTGGGCTCCTCCACTCTTCAGCTGGTGTCCCATGTGTCTTTCTCACCCGCTCATCTCTCCGAATCTCCTTCAAGCCGGAGGCACCTCCAGACACACCTCCTCAGCCAAACCTAGGGGCGCACTCCGTCTCCCTCCGCCACCGCAGGTAAGTCCACAGCCCGCAGTCTCCCGATACGGGCCACAAGTCTCTCCACTCCGTCTCCTCGGCTCCACACCTTCTCTAGGCACCGCGAGACATAGCAGGAACTCTCCTGCGATGGGGCGTTGAGCGGCGTGTGCGCTACGTCACGTGCGTCCGCTCACATGGCTCCCCCCCCCGGGGTCATGTCATTACTGAAGCCATAGAATGGCTGCAGCAGTTGGCATGACCACGGACAAGAGGTCAGCTGAGATGGGTGCCTTTGTGCTAGAATAGAGTAGGTTTCTCTCATTTCTACGGTTTACCGGTGCTCACTCATTTCTTTTTTTGGGGGGAAGGGAGGGTTCTGATAACCCATTAAAGAGGACCCTTCAACCCTTACTGCTTGATAGGGTTGATCCTGCTGATCAAAACAATAGGAAAAAGGTTTGTCTGGGCATGTGCAGTAATCATCTCAACAGAGGAGAAACCCACAGGAGATGTACTACACGTGCGCTGATTATAGAATCTACAGTGCATGTGTTAGATCACAGGGCCAGGCAAGAATACAATTATAATGCCAGACCCTGGTACTGTCTTCTACGCTGGAAAGTGGAAGAACTGTGGGGCACTGCGCCATCCTTGTCAAATGTCAGCAGAAAGTAACATTGTCCCCATATACCTGGAATTGCTAGAATATTCTAAATACAACTAAACTACTCAATGTTATAAGGGTCTCCGTTCTATAAGATCTTGCTAATACTACATTAACCACATGGAACTGCTTCAGCATTACCCTAATACCTATATCTGTAATTACATTGCCAACATGTGCTGTTATTTTACATCATAATAATATGGAAACAAATTACATTATACACATTTTAAAACACATTAAAAGTACATGGACCTCAAAGAAAATTGCAGGAATAAAGGTGTGAACTGCCATCTGCTGGCTAAATGCTGCATAGAAATAAATGTATAGCCAAGTTTCTTATAAAAAGCAGAATACATAGATGTAAAGGTTCTCACCCACTCTGTAGTTCAGATATGAGGCACATACGTGTATTTCCCACAGTTCTCTTGTGGGAACTTTTGCATTCCTCCTCAGGTATTTTCTTCTGATGCTAATGAATAAGTATGATCTTTGCACTTCTCATTAATTAAAGGGGTATTCTCATCTTAGACAATGGGGGCATATCGCTAGGATATGCCCCCATTGTCTTATAGGTGCGGGTCCAGCACCTATATCCAGAACGGAGCGGGGAGCGCTGCGCCTGGAGGACCCCAGGTTTCCAGCCACCACCAGGCGCAGCTCCCCGCACCGCTCATAGAAATGAATGGGAGCCGGGCCGTGCATGCGCGGTGCGCTCCCATTCATTTCTATGGAGCCGACGGAAGTAGCCGAGCCAGCGCTCGGCTATTTTCGGCGGCCCCATAGAAATGAATGGAGGGCGGCTGCGCATGCGCAGTGCGCCCTCATTCACTTCGGGGGCTCCGTTCTGGAAATAGGTGCGGGTCCCAGCGGTGGGACCCGCACCTATAAGACAATGGGGGCATATCCTAGCGATATGCCCCCATTGTCTAAAATGAGAATAACCCTTTAATGATAATATAATATGTCTATCTTCTGACAAGCAGAGTTCAATAGATTGGAGCAATCAATTTGGTATCATAACTATCACAATTATTGGTAATGACTGCATAACTTTTCAGATTAATACAGGGTTGCTCCGGGACTGAACTGTTGATGACCATCATCTGTCCTTAGGACAGGTCATCAATATTGGAATCAGAGGGGGTCCGTCTTCTGGCTCCTACTCCAATCAGCAATTTTACAGTAACTCTGATTCCAGAACAACATTGTGTAGTGGCCAGGGGAGTAAAATCGCAATGTCAGATCCTTTGCAAAGGTGACAAGGTTAGGGGAAACTGTTTTTCTCTGGGCTGGAATCACATATGCCGTTTTTGAGGCAGTTTTGGGTGCAGTTTATTTATTTATTTTTACTTAAAGGTGTTCTCCCATGACTACCATATTTTTTGCTTTATAAGACGCACCACCGATTTTAGAGTAGGAAAATAAGAAAAAAATATTTTTCATCAGACCTCATATTAGACCCCCTATAAATTTCAGGACATCACATCAGACCCCCATATCAGCCCACTGTGCCTCCATCAGACTTCAGATCAGCCCCCATATCAGCCCACTGTGCCCCCATATCAGCCCACTGTGCCCCCATCAGACCTCAGATCAGCCCACTGTGCCCCATCAGATCTCAGATCAGCCCACTATGCCCCCATATCAGCCCACTGTGCCCCTAATAGTAGGCCCACTCTGCCCCATCAGACCTCCTGCGCCGCGGCTCCACTCCTGGTCCAGCGCTCCTCTGTCTTCTCCGGCCGGCGCTGCACTGTCACCTGACTGCGTGCAGCATCAGGTCATAGTGTGCGCACTACGTCCTGACGCTGTACGCGGTCAGGACAGTGCAGAGCCGACAGGAGAAAATAGGGGAGCGCCGGACCCATAGCGGAGCCGCGGCGCAGGAGAGGTGAGAGAGTTTTTTTATTTTATCATTATGCTGGGTGGGCTGATCTGAGGTCTGATGGGGGTCCTGGCGCCTAATACATACTAGTGAGCGCTTCCATAATGGAAGCACTCACTTGTATTCGCTTTATAAGACGCACAGCGATTTTCTCCCTACTTTTTGGGGAAAAAAATGTGTGTTATAAAGTGAAAAATACGGTAATTTAAAAAATAAAAATCAGATATCATATAGTACATGACAATCTCTTTCTAACGAAGCTAGAACCAGCCCTGAACCTCAAATGGATCCAGAGATCTCTCCATTCATTGATCTGCTAGATTTTTATCAAGCTGACAGCTCAAGGGGAGTGTCTTTTCTGTTGCTACTCAGGGGGCGTGTCTATGCTCTCCCTATCGCAGCTCAGGGGGTGTGTCTATGCTCTCCCTATCACAGCTCAGGAGGCAGTCGAAGGAGGAAACTGAGCAAGTGCGGCCATCTCAGTGAGCGGGACAAAGAAATAAAAAAACAAACAGCAAGTGGCGCTATACAGATACATTGTATTGAATATACAATTGGCTATACATTTTTTTTATGCAATTACAAAAGTCTTCTGGTTTGAAAACTTAGAATATTTTTCGTGGGACAACCCCTTTAAATACAGAAGTGGTTACAAAAGGGAGAAATATTCTTTAGGAAGGTTTCACCTGTACAACCTACAGTTTTTGATGGGTTTTTGAAGTTATTTATTTATATTTCCATCTCCTTTTGAATTCACTTCTGGCCTTGCTTTAAAAACCGCATCAAAAACTGTCTCAAAAACTGATACTTCCCCCCTCCCCATACAATGCTGTGTGTGAAATCACGCTTGGGGTACCTGCACACCAAGACCGCAACATAAATCCGAACTATTTATTTCACTTTTGGTACTTTTTTTTGTGTTTTTTTAATGTGGATTGTGTTAACAACCCCATTGAAGTCTGTGGAGAAAACCATTCTACAGAGGGTGCGAAATAGCACAAACACTTGACATGCTATGGATTTTAAAATCCGCACAGCAGGTCAATTTCCACGTGGAAGAAAAAAGCAAAGTGTGCTAGATAAACTTCATCGTGTGCAGCAGGGGCGGATTGGCCATAGACTCTACAGGGAACTTTCCCAGTGGGCCGGTGCCCAGGGGGTCACTCAAGACCTCTTGATGGCCGCAGGCTAGGTACATAATGATCTGATGCTCAACGGTCACTGGTGCCCTCCTGAACTCAACTGTATCACTGTCCTTGTGACGGTGATACAGTTGTATACTGTGGTTGGGGCGGCAGTATTTTGTGCTGCCCTGTGGTATTTGGTTCTGCTGTGGCGGTATTCTGTGCAGCACTACAGTATTGCAGGCCCTGCCTACTTCTGTTGTCCCCGCCTACTTCTTTTTTCCCCACCTACAACATGGGCCACTTTTAGTTTTTTTTCCAGGGCCACTTTAAGTTCCCAATCCGCCCCTGGTGTGCAGGTAGCCTTAAGGGTCGTTCACACTGCAGCAGAAATCATTGTGGTTTCTGTTGCGGTTGTTCACTTTACAGGCCATGGACCCACTTGCAGCATTGAATAGAGCTATGCAACAATCGGACTGCAGCTGCGGCTTTAAGAGGAGGCTGTCTGCACACTGCGCCAAGAAGGGATACAGCCATTCTTGGTTCAGTCCCAGCTTTTAACAGTAGGTTTGTGAATGACAGCACTGCCTCCCGTTGAAAACAGTGGGAGGCAAACACAGCTGGCCACTGCTGGAATTTCAGAGTGATATTTGCTTCAGAGTTCCAGGGACAAAATGTCTGCAATCAGCATTACCACAGATCGCAGAAATTAGCCCCGGGTACCTGCTGTATGAAACAGCAGAAAACCGGAGGCATAGGCGCCATCTTTAAAGACCCAACTTCCACCGGAGGTTGTAAAGTGGCTATTGAAGGCGTTAATTTGGTAAACTTCCTCTTTTCTTTCAATGGTAGAAGCATATCTACAAACAGTACATCTTGCTCTTCCTCAACTGAAACATTCTTTTAATCATGCTTTAGCCTTTTTCTTATTACAAAATAAGCTCGGTGATATAACGTCTCCTAAACTTTTCCCCTTCCTTGCTACACATGTACATCCATTTTTAATGACCTAATTCAGAACAGGGTCCTGACTGAGGATCAGTAGCTTTTTTAGAACTATTTTAGAATTTTACCCAGTATATTTTTCACCTCTTGAAAATTTGTGCTAAAAGATATTGAAAAAAGCTATTTTTTCCATTTTTTATTGTTATCTCTATGGCCAAACAGAAGGGATTCCCTGGTGGAGTTCTGTATATATTTACCCGTTGTTTGTATCCCCCTCTTCTATGACCTTTCATTTATGTTGTTCTTCTGTTTTTATGAACAGGCCCTTTTGGCCCTTATGTATTCCTTTGTGGGAATAGATTTTACTGACGACTCCACTTTACCTGAACTTACATTTCCCATGAGAGTTAAGTCCAAAAAGACAGTGAAGCAGATTTACTAATACTGTCTAAAAGTAAGACAATGCAAACTTTCACAGTCGACAACTGCGCCAGATTTATCATGCTGGCTGATGCTGGATAAATCTGTCATATCTTTAGGATGTGTAATCTAAGTTTATAAAATTGGCTTAGCTTTACTCTGAAAATATGCCAAGATTTTGGCACATCTTTTGTGAGCATTGAGGTGTGTTTAAGCCACGCCCCTTTACCAACAAAGTCAAACCCCTTTCTGCTAAGTAGAGATGAGCGAAATCTTGAAAAATTCGCTTTGCCAAATGTTCGTTGAATTCGATTCGATCTTAGTACGAATTTATTCGGTCGAAGCTGCGTACAAATCATTTGTTATTCTGGTCGTGTTCTGCGAACATTCGCGGACTAATAACGAACATAGCGTTGTTAAAGGTATGCTACTTAACTGAATATGTACGTAAATTAGCGTACGAAGTGCGTACGAATCCTTAGCGTACTATTGTCTACCAATTGCGTAATACACAGGCACGCACAGCGCTAGGGTCGCGGCGTGCACTCCTCAAAGGCAGAGCGAAGTTTGGAAAATGGCATCCAGGCGATCCTCAGCATTTAGCTCTGGAGAGCTTAAATACGCGATCCGGCTGATGGACCGGCAGCATTACGATGGCACACACCGACACCCGAACCAGCATAAAAAGAAGAGTGCAGCAGGTGATCTGAGGCTTGCGCCATCGTTTTGACACAGTGCGGACCTCTCCTTCTTTTTTTTGGAGCTCGAGGTCTGGCTGGAAGTGGAATCCTTTTGCTTCTCCATGCCAGGCATTTTCACTTGACTGCGGCCCTGCAGGTCTTTGTCTCTCTCCCTGCCTGATTAATATTACTAGCCCTGCACTGGCCCTGATATGTGTATCATTATGGATGCCCAGAACAACACCACAATTTCCATAGAACTGTTTTCTGTCTTTCACAACTTCACAGTGCTTCTGCTCGTCTCAGTAGTCGCAGCACAACTGATGCATCACTAGCTTACCGAGCCTATGGTCCAATCAGAGCAAGCCCTTCCCACTAGGTCAGGTGACCGGGTTCTTCCCGGGCTTTTTGCCGCTCTCACCGCAAACATTACCGCACAAATAACGAACATACAGTAAAAGTTCGCTAATTTACTGAATTTGTACGCATCAGCGTATAAATTAACTGATACTTAGCATTAGCGTACAATTCATTGGACAAGTACGTAGCGTTTGCGTACAAAGGTTTAAGAACATTTAAGATTCGAACGGAGCGAATCTGAAAAGATCCGGATGATAATGCAAAACCGTAATACAAAATGGCCGCAGCAAAACAAAACTTCTTGAACCAACTTCAACTTCTATGTAGTAAGACAGTGTAGCAGGGCTGCGATCAGGAATTTCGGGGCCCCCTACAGGCAAATTTCGCGGGCCCCCCCTTTCGGGTAAACTTTACAGATTTGCTTAATATGCAGCAGCCTCCACATAGCACATTACATCTTTCTTTTTTACGGCATATCACAACTGCTTTTTTTGCCCAAAAGATTAGTAAGCCTGCCACCGTGACAAGGTAGACTCTTTAGGCAGGATCCTACCCTAGGCTAATGTTTTTACGCTACATGTTATATTATTATTATTCACACACTGATAAACATTTTCAATAGGGAAACACAGTTGCCATTAAATTCAGTTACATGCTTGTAAGTGCAGAGTGTTGAGGCACATTGTGTTGATCTGAGGTCTGATGGGGGCACAAGACGCTGACCTGAAGTCTGATGGGGGCACAAGACGCTGATCTGAGGTCTGATGGGGGCACAAGACGTTGACCTGAGGTTTATTATCACTGTGTGTATTATCCCTGGACTTTAACATCACTGTGTTTATTATCCCTGTACTGTGACATCACTGTGTTTATTATCTCTGTACTGTGACATCACTGTGTTTATCCCTGTACAGTGACATCGCTGTGTGTATTATCTCTGTACGGTGACATCACTGTGTTTATTATCTCTGTACTGTGACATCACTGTGTTTATCCCTGTACGGTGACATCGCTGTGTTTATTATCCCTGTACTGTGACATCACTGTGTTTATTATCCCTGTACGGTGACATCACTGTGGTTATTATCCCTGTACAGTGACATCGGTGTGTGTATTATCCCAGTGCAGGAAGAGGTAAGTGGTCTGTGTTTGTGTGTTTGTTTTCTATTTTTCAAGGTCGTGAATGCAGAGGACTACGTCGGACCAGCTTTTTTTTTTTTTTAATAAAATGGTCAAACAGGGGTCTGGGGGAGTGTTTATTTCAATAAAATGTTTTATACTGGTGTGTGTGTATTTTTTTTTTTACAATACTACAGTTTTAGTAATTATGGCTATCTACAGACGGCCCTGACTACTAATACTGGGCTTAGTGCTTGCCGGTATGGCAGGCCAGCACTAACCCCAACATCTATTACCTCGGCACCCACCGCCACCAGGGGTGCCGGGAAGAGCCGGGTACCCGCAGGACCGGACCTTCTAAATTGAGGGTCTGGCTCTGGGGCGGCTGCAGGCTGGTACCATTAGGCTGGGAAGGGCCAATAACCGTGTCCCTTCCCACCCTAGTAGTGCCAGGCTGCCGCTGCTGGTTGTATCTGGCTGGCGAAGGAAAAAAAAGGGGGGACCCCACGCCATTTTTTTACTGCTCCTTCCTGCAACAGGTAACTGCCAGAGGCCCGGGCCCCCCTTTCTTAACGAATCTGCCCGGGCCCCCCAACAGCAGGTTCTGCTGTACCCCCCTGATGGCGGCCCTGCAGTGTAGAAATTAATATAAAAGTCAAGCAGATTATGGCATGAAGATGAAAGTGTGAACCAGTGGGGGTAAAAATCAGTGCCTTAAAACTCCCCAGACACAGTTTCTTATACCCCAGAGAACAAAGGAATATAATATTGTAATTCGGGTTTTCTGCAGTGTGCTGCAATCCATAGGCTTTAAAGTTACTCACACAGATACATAATTATCCTATGTAACCACTGATCTACATAAGTTACACCTACAACTACTTCTAATTGAACAAAAGTTTCTTGTCTTCACCACTTCATGTGGAAATAATTTATTCCTTGGGCCTTCCATTAATCCACTCCAATTTTAGTACCAATCTCCATTTTCTTTCCATGGAGCCATATGGGACATAAAACCAAAAGTGGCCCCTTCATTTATCACCTATTCAACACCATGAATCGAACATGATCATAAACATGCTAATGGCCTTCTTTAGATTCAATAGATAAGTACATTTATCCTAGCCCACCATCACATCATGACCCTTTTAATCGCCTGCTCACGTGAACGCATAGCACCCGCACGGAATCCTGACCCATTAATTTCAATGGGTCTCTGTACATGAGAGTTTTATTTCACGCATCAGTATAGAATCGCAACGCGTTCTATATTCTGCATTTTTCCTGGAAGTGAATGGGGCTTCAGTGAAAAACGCATTGCATTGGGTTGCTAAGAGATGTTTGTAAACCTTCACTTTTTCATCACACGCATAAAAAACACATCAAAACGCATTGCACCTGCACAGAAAAAAATTAACTGAATGCAAACGCAGACAAAACTGACCAAACTTGCTGGAAAAATAGTGCGAGTTTCACTGAACGCACTCTGAACACTCTGGAGCCAATCCGTCACGCTCGTGTGAAAGAGGCCTTATAAGACCATCTACAATTTATCTATCACTCTACAGTGGGGACAAATTATTCACAAGTGGAAAGCATTTAAGACAGTTGACAACCTTTACCGGAATGGACGTTCCAGCAAATTCACCCCAAAGTCAGGTTGTGTAAGGGTGCTGGCACACAGTGCAGGTCGTGTGAACGGGTCTGCATCTATTCCGCAATTTTGAGGGAGCTGTGGGGAATCGTCCTATGTGCGCGCCGTCCTCCTCCTGTACTGTGCTGCGCGGAGTTGCCGGGAGCATGTATGTATGTGTCTGTGTATATTTCTGTGTGTGTGTGTCTGTGTGTATGTACTGTGTGACATGTGTGGGGCCGGAGCGCAGTTCTGGCCCCACACATGTACCTGCGGCAGCACGGATCCAGCAGCACCCTTCACCTGCCGGATCCAGGCTGCCGCTAGTGTGAAAGAGGCCTTAGCATGATAAATGTTCATGGTCATGTCAGTACAATTAGATAACGGATGAACAGGTATGGCATTTGACATGGTATTTGGAACCAGGAAAAATGGCAGCACGGCTTAAAAGGGTTTTCCAGGATTTTATAACTGATAATCTATCCTCATGACACCCGGAACCCCCACCAATCAGCTGTTTGAGAAAGCACTGGCACTCCTGTGAGTTCCGCAGCCTTCTCAGTACTTATCAAGCACAGTACTGTACATTGTATAGCGGCTGTGCTTGGTATCGCACTCATCTGCATTCACTTGAGTAAGGCTGAGCTACGCCTAGTTAATGTGAATGTGATCGCTGATGCCTTCTCAAACAGCAGATCAACGGTGATCCCAGGTGTTGAACCCCCACCTATCAGATACTCTTTAAGTTTGCAAACTTGCATCTGAACACAAAACTTCTGGTAAAACGTTCTTTGGACGTATGAGACCAACGTGGAGATTTGGCCATAATGCACAATGCCACATTTGGCTAACACCAAACTCAGCATATCAGCACAACACCTCATACCAACTGTCAAGCACGGAGGTTGAGGGGTAATCATTTGGTCTTGTTTTGCAGCCACAGGACCTGGGTACCTTGCAATCATTGATGATAAAGCTTAGCCAAATGATCTCAAGCATACCAGCAAATTTACAACTGAATGGCTGAAAACGAAAAGACTCAGGGTGTTGCAATGGCCAGGTCAAAATCCAGACCTCAACCCAAATAAAATGAATTGCTGTGGTTTTACCTTAAGAGAGTTGTGGATAAATTAATACCCACAAAGCTGAGTGAGCTGAAGCAATGTTGTTAAGAAGTGGCCCAAAATTCAAAATTGACTGATAAAATCGTAAAGAAAATGAATACTTCAAGTTATTGCTTCTACAGGAGGTCTTTAAGCTGTTTATCCATGGGGTGCAGGCCTCCCAACTGTCCCAGATCTAGTGGGACAATCCCGAATTTCGTCTCTGTCCTGCGATCCCAGAATGGCTGCCGCATCTTCAGGACTCACATACAGTTGAACACCCTTCTTCTGCTGCTGATGGTTTGGTGCAGGTAGGAGCGGTACATCATTGTGCCTGCTGAGCTACACCACAGACAGCACAGACCAGAAAGATGTGCTCTACACCATACGTTGTGGGAACCTGGTATAGGTAAGTATTTAAGCTAATGGGGCATCACTGTGTATGTGGGCACTTATGGGCGAGTATTTAAGCTAATGGGGCATCACTGTGTGAGGGGAAAATTATTGGGCCTCATACTGTGTGTGATGGTACTCATGGGGCTTCACAATGTGTGGGGGCGCTTATGAGGGCATTACTGTTTATGAGAACATTTATGGGGGCCTCATACTTTGTGGGGACACTCACAGATCAATGTGTATAGTGGCCTGTATGTACTTATGGGAGGCTCATTCTTTGTGGGGCACCTATGAGGGCATCATTGTGTATAGGGACACTTATGGGTGCCTCATACTCTATGTGGGCATCACTGTGTATAGGGACACTTATGGGAGCCTCTTACTATATGGTGGGCACTTATGGGGGACTCATACTGTTTGGGGGTACTAATGGGGACAACATACCTGTGTGTGTGCTCACTTAGCACTTAATAGTGCATGGGTGGCATCATTACTGTCTAAGGGGATGTTTTTACACTGTTGGCGTACTATGGGGATATTATTACTATGTATGGGGCATTATTACTATGTGTAAGCACACTGGGGGCTGGGTGGGATTGGATATGTAAATATTTGCATGGGAGGGGTTAGAGGCATGGCTTAGTGTAAAAATATTTGCCCTCCTTTGCTTTTTCAAAAGACACCGGCCATGTGCGTTCCACATTTTGCGGACCACACATGGAAGGCCCAGTGATAGGTGTGCTGTCCGCATCTTTTGTGGCCCCATTGAAAGTACTAATAAAGTACTCCAGTACTGGAACCCTTGATTAAAAAAAATATAAACAAGAATTTCTCATTTTGAATTTGCTAGTACCCACTGATCTGGAAGTCTTACACTCTGTTTCCTGATTTAAACTTTGTAAAGTGAGCGAAGATTTCTGTTCTCGAAAATGTTAATTTGTTATACACTTCAGCCTTTCCAGTGACGGAAACATTCATATGCTTATTGGAAAATGGTCTGTGACAGCAAAATGCCTCTTAACCATTAACAGAGGCACAAATATGTTTACATCCAGCAACATCTGGAAAAGGTTAAAGGTAGAGGTGCGGACAAAGTATAATCCCCAGGATTTGTTCAAAAGACAATGCGGACAGGCATAGTATTAACACACCATTCATACACTGCTCCATTGTTAATATTTGCTCTTGTGTTTGGGATACGTGTTTTTTCTTGTCTCTGCTTTTTCTCCCCTAGTTTGTCAGTTTTTTGGAACCCAGGCCAGGATATATATTACAGCCTTGTGCTTTCAAGTTGTGGCATTCATCCGTGGAATGAGATTCTTACTTCCGATTCTGAAAAATATGTGTCTATAGGTTATGTAAAATGTATATTGTAAAGTTGGGAATATTAGATTAGTGCTGGCTAAACCTGCAGATTTTACCAGGACTGGCTGAACACTTCATGTGTATAGTGGTGTCCTGACTGTCCCCTGACAGCAGATTTAGAGGGAAAGCAGGATCATGTTGTTGGATTTCCTTTAGAGCAGTGGTCCCCAACCTTTTTTGCACCGAGGCCCGGTATCTCGTAAACAATTTCCCTGGGGGGCGGGGGTGTGTGCGCTAACTGATTCACGCAAGGTGCTTATTAATATATATAAATATATTAAAATATATTATAAAATGCCCCTTTACAGAGCCCCCCCATATAAAATAACTCTTCTTTGAGGCCACAGTAGATGCCCCCAACAATGTGCCAGTGAAAAGTGCCCCCATAGATGTCGCCCAATATACCAATAAGAAGTGCCCCCATAGATGCCCCCCAATAATATACCAATAAGAACTGCCCCCATAGATGCCCCCACAGTGTCCCCCAATAATGTACCAGTTAGAAGTGCCCCCATAGATGCCCCCAATAATATATCAATAAGAAGGACCCCCATAGATGCCCCCAATAATATGCCAATAAGAAGGGCCCCCATAGATGCCCCCAATAATAATCCAATAAGAAGGGCCCCATATATGCCCTCCAAAAATATGGCAATAAAATGTGTCCCCTATAAATACCCCCTCAATAATATAAGAAGTGCCCCCACAGTGCCGGTATGAAGTTCAGTGTTGTCCAATAAAAAAAAAACCAAACACTTATACTTACCTCCATGGTGCTGGTAGCGATGCGATGCAGGCCTCCTCCGGCCTGTGTCTTGCTCTGTACGGCTCAGGCGGCGCGATGACGTCATTGAGCCACCTGAGCTGGCCTCTGATAGGCTGCAGGCCTATGGAGATGAGTGCTTCTACAATGAAGTGCTCATCTCCTTGTCCCCTGCCACCGCGGCCCGGCAGACATCGATTCAGGGACCGGTCCTGGGCCGCGGCCCGGTGGTTGGGGACCGCTGCTTTAGAGGATAAACCTCTGATAGAGATGTCTGACAGCAGCTTACTCCCCTCTACCCGTTCAAAACAAATGCATGCTTCGCTGAGCCAAGCATTCATGTGTATGGGAGGGGGGGGGTCATGTTGAATAATAACTGTTATCTGAATGAGTGTTTGGTCAGCTTTACTGTTTAGGACATTCTGAAAGGACTGGATGTTAGAATTCTTAAAGGGTGGACTGGCCATATACCCTACAGGGAAATTTCCAGTGGGCCATCTGAGCCTTCCCAGAGCCAACAGCTGGGTACAGGCTGAGACTGGCCCACACGGGTACAGGTGAAAGCCCTGGTGGGCCCTTGAGCAAGGTGGGCCCCTAGTTTCCCACCCCCTGCACAAGTGGCACATAACACAGTAGACTTGGCTACATATAGATAGGCAGTGTACAGCACCTCAACCAGCTGATGTTCATATAAAAACTGGGTAGATTATTAAAAAAAAAACAAAAAAAAAACACCCAGTTCATTATTATAGACACGATCAAAGCTGAGATGTCTTCTAGGTATAGAGGAAAGCTACCAGTGTCCTCTTCTGCCCAGGACCTACCTTCTCAAAACTGCTGCAGGAATCCCTATAATCAATCATCTGGTAGCATCTTTCTGCTGTGTGAGCAGATAATATTTCAATGTATCCTTACGGTGGGCCCCCAAAATAAATTTTACTGGTGGGCCCTAGGCACCCCTGTCCGACACTGGCTGGGTGCATGATGATCTGATGCTCTCAGCATTAATTACTGCTAGGAGCATCAGGTACGTATGCAGTTGGCCAGGGGCTGCAGGTGCCCACCTGAATTCGACCATAACACCATCCTTAGAATGGAGATACAGTTAAATACTGCATTGAAGGCTTGTTCTGTTGGGGTGGTATTTTGTGCTGCACTGCAGTATTTCTGTTGTCCCTGTCTTCTGTGAATTTGGACCTGTCTACAACATAGGGCCACTTTCAAGTTTTTTTCCAAGGCTACTTTGTGTTCCCAGTTTACCCCATCATGACTGACCTATTAGGGGCCGTTCAGACGGCCGTAGTATTGCGGATCTGCAAAAATGCAGATCCACAATACCACTGAAGCCGTCCGGCAATTTGCGGAACACACGGCCTGGTGCTCCGTTCAAAATGCTTATTCTTATGTCTTGCGGACAAGAATAGGACATGTTCTATCATTTATTGCGGAGCCGCGGCACATATCCGCGGCTGCCCGCTCTGATAGAAGTGAATGGGGCTGCCTGTATTCCGCAATATTGGCCCTTAATCCTAAAGTAGTCTGTAGGTAGGTTTTGCAACAGCCTATTGTCTGTGGCCAAGTAAGCCATTGGATAGCAGCGTAGCTATAGATGGTGCAGATATTGCTGTCACAGTGAAGCCCACATACCAAAGACTCCTGAGTCCCATAAGAGGTATGATAATATCCCATAATATAAATAGTATTTGACGATGGGGTTATTATTACAGATTTGGAACTAAGGCCCAGGAGCTGCATGGTTCACCTCTGCCACTGAGAATCTGTTATATGATATTATTATTCTATCAACCTACTCTAGATTTCAGTAAGAAGAATTAAGTCTCTATTACTTGAACCCAGATTAAAAGAACTGCTATAAGAAAAATAATTAAACCAAAACCCAGAAGCAGCAAAGAGGATTAAACCTTGGTGGTCTATGCATGAGCCTCTTATATACAACTCCCATATGTCCCCAGTGTTGCTAGTGGAAATATTTAATCTCCTGTTTCTACACTTCTTTCTAACAATTCATTTTCGGCTAATAATGACCAGGGTTTTCATAAAGTAGGATGTATAACTTGTAAAAATGTATTTGTGAACAATAAGAAGTGAAGTTTCTACTGAGTCCAATCATATGAGAAGTGAGGAGAACGCAGTAGATTTTTGAGTTTGGTTTCAGTGTTTGCAGATAGGATTACACATTTCTGCCAACTCCTCAAGGACAAGACATCATTGGAAGCTAGGTGGAAGCTTATAGGAAACAAGGGAGGTTGGCCATAGAACCTACAGGGAAATTTACCAGTGGACCGATGGCCAGAGGGCCACTCAAGCCCTCTTGGTGGAGCAGGCCAGGTACATAATGATCTGATGCTCAATGGCCACAGGTGCCCTCCTGAACTCAACTGTATTACCTTCCTCATTATGGTGTTTCAGGTTAACCCCTTGACGTCAGCCATATGGCTATATACGTCCTATCTGCACGTACCCCGTGCAGATAGCACGTGTATAAACGTTCTGGCTGCTCTTTAATCTAAGCGCTGCAAAGCGCTTAGAGTAAAGCTTCTTTCTCTGCACTGCCGCTGTCACGGACAGTGCAGAGCCTGGTAATGTCGGCAAGGGACCAATCAGAGTGGTCCCTTGCATACGATCGCTCCCATTGGTTAGTCTGTGCAGACAAACCAATGGGATTGCGGAAGTGTAAAAATGCCGGTTTCAGGCTGTGATCTGCAGATCAGAGCCTGAAATTAGGCATAAAATGTACCAACAATATGTGCCCTTGATTCCTCTGTGCCCCAGATGGTGCCTGAGTGCCCGATGTGTGCCTCCGCTCCCCAGCGCGCCCTGGTGCGCGATCGGTATCGGAACTGCCTTCAGCTGCGTACTCTGCAGCGATCTTAAGGCAGATGTTCCCTTCAGCAGCACAGTGTTCGTTCTTCTGCCCAGCAATAACCGAACCTATAGGATTGGTTTCTGGGCAGAAGAACATATGTGGACCAGCCATACTTACTTCCAGCGCCTCCTCCTTGTTCAGCCTCCTCCTCCTTCCTCCTTCTTCACTTCACATCGCGATCTAGTGAAGAAGGAGTGAAGAAGAAGATACAGTGAAGCACATCACCATATATCTATATACATAGTATATAGATATATATTACCTACAATATATAACTCTATTTGCCCCCCCCAAAAAACAACCATATATATATATATATATATATATATATATATATATATATATGTGGCGCCCTTTAGCGATGAATCAGAATAAAGGACACCACTTTTTTCACTTTATCTAGATGTTACGCTGCTTTTTTTCATATATATGGTGTATAATATTATATATATATATATATATATATATATGAAAAAGCAGCGTCACATCCAGATAAAGTGAAAAAAGTGGCGTCCTTTATTCTGAAACATCACTATAGGGCGCCACTTTTTTCACTTTATCTGGATGTGACGCTGCTTTTTTTCATATATACGGTGTATAATATTATATATATATATCTATATGAAAAAAGCAGCGTCACATCCAGATAAAGTGAAAAAAATGACGTTTTTTTATTTTTTGTTCCATCTTTTAACAAAAAGTGGAAAAAAATGGAAAATGGCAATTTTACAATATACCCCTGGTTGAATACTTTGACATGTCTATTTTACCAAGTAGTGTCCTTTTCAGGTGATTTTTAATGTTTTGGCTGCAAAGGGCCACTGCAGAGACAACATGCTGCTATCTAATGGCCTATGGAAAAAATGGCACTTTAAAGCTGAAAGGTATGCCTTTACTTGTGGGCACCATAAAGTGCCCTGGGAGTGGGCGATGTACACAATTCAGATATTATCTAAGTCTAGATCAGTAAGGTAATATATTTTGGTATCAATATTTGCATTTATACTACTAATTAACCCCTTCAACCGACAGCCAGTTTGGACCAAATGCCGGAGCCCCATTTTTCAAATCTGACATGTGTCACTTTATGTGGTAATAACTTTGGAACGCTTTTACTTATCCAGGCCATTCTGAGATTGTTTTCTCGTCACATATTGTACTTCATGACAGTGGTAAATTTGAGTCAAAATATTTCATTCTTATTTATAAAAAAATACCAAATTTACCAAAAATTTAGAAAAATTTCCAAATTTCCAAATGTCAATTTCTCTACTTTTAAAATACATAGTAATACCTCCAAAAATAGTTATTACTTTACATTCCCTATGTGTCTTCTTCAGGTTTGGATCATTTTGAAAATTACATTTTATTTTTTTGGGACGTTAGAAGGCTTAGAAATTTAGAAGCAAATCTTGACATTTTTCACAAAATTTCCAAAACCCACTTTTTAAGGACCAGTTCAGGTCTGAAGTCACTTTGTGAGGCTTTCATCATAGAAACCACCCAAAAATGACCCCATTTTAGAAACCACACCCATCAAGGTATTCAAAACTGATTTTACAAACGTTATTAACCCTTTAGGTGTTCCACAAGAATTAAAGGAAAATGTAGCCAAAATTTCCAAATTTCACTTTTTTGGCAGATTTTCCATTTAAATCATTTTACTCCGAGAATAAAGCAAGGGTTAACTGCCAAACAAAACTCAATAATTTTTACCCTGATTCTGTAGTTTACAGAAATGCCCAATTTGTGATCATAAACTGCTGTACAGGCACACGGCAGGGCGCAGAAGGAAAGGAACGCCAGGGCAGATTTCACTGGAAAAATTTTAAGTTGCCATGTCACATTTGATGCACCCCTAGAGTAGGAAACTCCAAAAAACTGACCCCATTTTGGAAACTACGGGATAAGTTGGCAGTTTTGTTAGTACTATTCTAGGGTACATGCGATTTTTGGTAGCTTTATATTACACTTTTTGTGAGGCAAGGTAACAAAAACTAGCAGTTTTGGCATTGTTTTTATTTTTTGTTATTTACAACATTCATCTGACAGGTTAGATCGTGTGATATTTTCAAAGAGCAGGTCGTTACGGACGCGGCAATATCTAACATGTATACTTTTTTTTATTTATTTAAGTTTTACACAATATTTTTGAAGCACAAAAAAAAAATCATGTTTTAATGTCTCCATAGTCAGAGAGCTTTAGTTTTTTTATTTTTTGGACGATTGTCTCAGGTAGGGGCTCATTTTTTGCAGGACGAGATGACGGTTAGATTAGTACTATTTTTGGGGGCATATGCTTTTTTGATCGCTTGGTATTAAATTTTTTGTGATGAAATGTGATAAAAAATGGCTTTTTTTAGACAGTTTTTATTTTTTATTTTTTACGGTGTTCACCTGAGGGGAGAGATCATGTGATATTTTTGTAGAGCAGGTTGTTACGGACGTGGCGATACCTAACATGTATACTTATTTTTATTTATTTAAGTTTTACACAATAATATCATTTTTGAAACAAAAAAAATCATGTTTTAGTATCTCCATAGTCTGAGAGCTGTAGTTTTTTTATTTTTTGGTCGATTGTCTCAGGTAGGGGCTCATTTTTTGCGGGACGAGATGACGGTTTGATTGGTACCATTTTGGGGTAAATACGCCTTTTTGATCGCCTGCTATTACACTTTTTGTGTGGCAAGGTGACAGAAAATGGCTGTTTTGGTATAGTTTTTTTTTTTTAAAAAAATTTTTGCGTACACCTGGCGGGGTGGATCATGTGACGCTTTTATAGAGCCCGTCGATACGGACGCGGCGATACCTAATATGTGTACTTTTTCTTTTTTTTTACTTTATTTGGGGAAAAAGGGCGCTTTTTAACTTTTTTAAACTTTATTTTTTTTACTTTTTACACTTTTTTTTAACTTTCTTTTCACACTTTTCTTTTTACTTTTTTACATTTTTTAAACTTTATCAAGACCCATTTGGATCTTGAAGATCCAGTGGGCTTGATGGCTATACAGTGCATTGCAATAGCCATCTATTGCAATGCACTGTATCAGTGCTACACTAAGGCTGATGAGACCCTGAGGGTCTAATCAGCCTTAGCTACATGGCAACCAGGACGCTTTTTGTAAAGCGTCTGGTTGCCATGGTAACCATCGGGCCGTTGCCATTGCAGCAGCGGCGGCCCGATGGTATAGAGAGGGAGCTCCCTCCCTCTTAACCCCATGGATGCTGCGGGCGGCTACTGACCGCAGCATCTATGGGGTTAAACAGCTGAAATCGGTGCCAGCACCGATTTCAGCTGTTAGCAGCAGAGTGTGAGCTGTAATTACAGTTCACACTCTCTGCTGATGGCAGCGGCTCCGATCCTGAGCTGCTGCCATCATACAATACAAAACAGGAGGGGGGGCAACGGAGGCACCAGGGGGGCACTACAAGGAGGGGGCACTACAAGGGGGGGCACTACAAGAAGGGGGCTATGTGGGGGCACAGAAGACTTACCTGGTTTCAGGCTGCGATCTCCAGAGTGGAGATCGCAGCCTGAAACCGGCATTTTAATACTGAAGCGCTCCGATTGGTTAGTCTGCAGAGACTAACCAATCGGAGCGCTTGCTGGCAAGAGACCACTCTGATTGGTCCCTTGCCGGCTTCCCCGACGTCTCTGCTCTCCGGGAGAGTGGAGACTCCGGGGCTGTGACACTTTATAGTGTCACAGTCCCGGTAAGCAGTTTGGACGTAACTGCGCGTCCAAATGCAGCAACTTACTTGCACTTTGGACGTACAGTTACGTCCAAATGCGCCAAAGGGTTAATGGAGTGTAGTGACCAAATTAACAAAAAAAAGTTAAAAAAATGCTTTTTTTCGCTATTTCTCTGCTCATAATAAAAAAACATAGTAATTTATGAAATCAGTCAAGAAAATAAATACCCTATGTGTCTTGGAAAAAATAAAGTCAAAACAGTTATGATATGCAAAGCACTTGTAAAGATATTATTATTTAAAACCGTGCATAGCATGACTGTAAATTTTGACCTGGACATTGGGGTATCAATGACCCTTGGTCATGAAAGGGTTAAGGAAGAACTCATTTTCTTACCAGTGTCTGTATTTTTGACTTATATAATCCTGAAGTTTCTTATCTGTGTCATGTGACTAGGAATTAGACCCACCAACTCACACAGAGACGTATGTGTGGACAGGAAGTCTAATTCTATATACATTCCTATGGGAGCCTCACTTTCAGTTTCATAGGAATGAATAGAGAAGTGACTGGCTTCCTGTCCTGTGTCAGTTGGAGGTCAGGGAGTTGGTCACATGACCCAGAGAGGTTATTACTCACAATTACATTCTCTGATAAGAAGATGACATTCACTACAGATTATATCATGCACCTTTCTAACAGGTCACAGGTCAGAGAAAAAAAAAATTTGCGAGAGTTCTTCTTTAAGGGTCCATTCACACGTCTGTATGTTTTAATCCACATCCTTTCCGCAAATTTGCGGAACAGAATGCGGACCCATTGATTTCAATGGCTCCGCAAAAAATGCAGACAGCACTCCGTGTGCTGTCAGCGTTCGTTGTTCCGTTCCGTTATGCGGATCCGCAAATAAGACAGAGCTTGTCCTACATTTGTCCACATTATGCGGTCCGTGGTCCCATTGCAGTCAATGGTTCCACAAAAAATGCGGATGATATGCGGAATGCATCAATATGTCATCCGCATGTCATCTGCAATTGTAGATCCGTTTCCAGGAAATAGAAAGAAATACCTCACCAACATATATTCCTCCTTCCGTTTTTTTTTGTGGAAAAACGGAAAGGATGCGGATGTACAATTGGTAAAAACTGAAGGTTTTTGCGGAAACACGGATCAGCAAAAAATGGAACGAAAACCTGGAAAAGAAAAATACTGACATCTGAATGGACCCAAAGGCCCCTTGCAGACGAGCATAGCACACGCACGTCTCCCGCATCGCATCTGCTGGCCTGAACTCCCGGCACTGACGGGGTCACATAGCATTATATTGATTTATGATGCTATGTAACCCTTTCAGTTGTGGAATGTAATGAATAACACTAACAGCATTATGTCAGTGTCATCTAATACATTCCAGAACTGTAAGGGTTACATAGCATCATAAATCAGTATAATGCTATGTGACCCCGTCAGTGCCGGAAGTTCAGGCCAGTAGATGTGTTGCGGGAGACGTGCGTATGTCAAGCTCGTCTGCAAGGGGCTGAATAGTGTATTTGGGGAGGCAGGATTTTTTGCTACCCTGTCGGATTTTGGTTCTTTTAGGGCAGTATTCTGTGTATTACAGGCCTCGCCTTCTTTAGTTGTCCCTGCCTAATTGTTTTGGCTTGTCTTCTGTCAATTTGGACCCATCTACAACATGGACCCACTTATATATTTTTTCCAGGGCCTTTTAAGTTCCTAATCCGCCCCTTATAGGAAAGGTAGCCATGCTCTGAGAGGGACTGTTAAAGGACTGTCTGGATACTGTTAACCAAAGAGTATATAAGATGACTATATGACATTTACTAATATAGGCTATGTTGATTTTCTCTGCCGTTTGCTATACTTCGTAAGCCATGTCGCCATGTTAGGCCCCATTCAGATGACTGTGTTTCATGGCCGTATACGGGCCGTGAAAGCCCGGCCTGTGCTGCCCCAGAGGATGGGAGCGCACGGCGTCATTGGTTGCTATGACGCCGTGCGCTTCCTGAGGCCGCCGCCGTACAGTGAAACACGGTCGTCTGAATGGGGCCTTAGGCAGATCTTCTGTGCTGTGCACATAAAGGTCCTGTCCATAAGATGGTCACTAATGGAGGGTCATGTGATTAGACACATAACCTAACCTCTTCCATTCTAACAAACTGCACCTGCCCTAAGCTCTCAAGTTCAGTGTATTTGAGTTTCCTGGTCACATGACCCTTCATCAGTGGCCATTTTGTGGACAGGACGTCCATGTGGACAGTACAAAGGACTTGGCCAACAAGGGGACGTACCTTATGAAATATAGAAAATGCCACAGAATATCTTACAAATATGTTTGTGCATCAACAGTAGACAGAAAGTTGGCAACCCCTTTAAAACAAGAGACTTTTAGGAGTACATGCACATGGTGCTTATTACTCTCAGATTTTCATGTGGGAAATCCACAGTGTAAGGCCTTATGCACACGAACGTGTGCCGGCCGTGCCCGTGCTGCGGGCCGCATACGGCGGGTCCGCAATAAACGGGCACCGGCCGTGAGCTGCCCGCATTACGGATCGCGGACCCATTCACTTCAATGGGTCCGCGATCCGGGAGATGCAGAGCGGAGGCACGGATCGGAACACTCGCAAACTTTTTTGCGGTGCGGACATTTGGATGCGGATCGTGGACCCCATTCAAGTGAATGGGTCCAGGATCCACATGCGATGGCCTCACGGTCAGTGCCCATGCACTGCGGACCGCAGTTTGAGGCCCGCAGCACGGGCACGGCCGGCACACGTTCGTGTGCATGAGGCCTAATACAGTACTTGCTAAGTAGATGAGATTTTCAAAATCTTATTTACATGGTGCAGAAACGTTCTGAGTGGAAATTGATGTGCGGTG
This sequence comes from Rhinella marina, assembly GCA_900303285.1. Classification (NCBI taxonomy): domain Eukaryota; kingdom Metazoa; phylum Chordata; class Amphibia; order Anura; family Bufonidae; genus Rhinella; species Rhinella marina. The sequence continues at coordinate 276,024 of ONZH01001696.1, forward strand.
CAGATTTTAAAAACCACAGCATGCCACTTGTTTGTGCAGTTTTCCCCCTTTGCAAAACCTGGGGCAAATCCGTGTCAAAATCCACACCAGTAACACACGTGGATTTTGGTGCAGATTTGGAGTGGAAGCGCATCGAAAACTGCATAAAAATCTGTACAAACCACACTGCTGTGTGCATATACCCTGGCAGTTCACACATTTTTGGCGCTGTCTTTCACGCATTTTCCGTGTGGAATCCACACCAAGAAACACCTCTAAAAAGCCTCCCATTAATTTCAATGGCAGACAGAACATGCTTTTTTCCACACTGAAAAAAAAAGTGTGGAAAAAAAGAATCCGCGTGCTCTATCTTGATGTCAAATCTGTGCTGATTCTCCCATTGAATAAAATGGGAACCTGAAAAAAGTTCCAAAAACCGCACCAAAACCATGCTGAAAATGAATACAGATTTCATGTATATTTTTTCAGCGTGTTTTCTAAATCCATTGTGTGAACGTACCTTTAACCCTTTCCCGACATGTCGCGTAACAGTACGTCACATGTTAGGTCTTTAAAGACGGCCATAGCAACCAGATGCCTGCTCTTTCATACAGCAGACATCCACGGCTAATGTCTGCAACCATTAACTTTTAACTTCTCAAATGCCATGGTGAAACCTGACCACGGCATCTGAGTGCGCTGAAAACCAAAAGTACGCGCTTCCAGTGTTGCTCCGGCTCCCCCGTGCGGCGATTGGAGGAGCTGGGGCTTGTGTGCGGCAGCCCCTGTCATGGTGCATTGGAATCTAATGATTGCTTGTTATAGTTCCCTATGGGAACTATAAAAAAGTGTAAAACAAAATAAAGTTTTTACAAATTAAAAAAAACAAAAAAAATATAAAAATTCAAATCATCCCCCCCTTTCCTCAAAATGAGAAAAAAATGTAAACGATAAAAAAATACACATTATGGGTATCGTTGCGAAAACCGCCCGTAGTATCAAAATATAAAACTATTAAACCCATATGGAAAAAGGTGAAACGAATAAAAGAGTCGCTTCTCCTCCCACAAAAAATTAAATAAAAAGTGATCAAAAAGTTGTACACACCCCAGTATGGTATCAATGAAAAGTACAGATCGCCCTTTAAAAAAAATGAGCCCTCATGCAGTTCCGCACACATAACTACAAAAACGTTATAGGGGTCAGTAAATGACAGCAAAAAAAAAACATTTTTTCAAGTTTTGTTTTATTTTTTTTCTGCAACAAAACCCATCCAGAGGATAGGTCATCAGTAGACCTGACCAAAGGATAGGTTATCAGTATTTAACTCTGAGTGGACTTTTTGTTACTCTTCAGTTGAAGGATTTACCCTTTGATTCTCAGCAACTGATTTGCCAATAGTGAGGGTCTCCTCATCTCATCATTATTGTTACTTTCCTATCATTTTCCTAAACTAAATAGATGCAGAATTTTTATGCTGATACATTTCATTATGACAGGGCTCTGTTTTTCTTTCACATAATTTATCCTACTTTTCTTTCACAGCCAGAAAATAACAGGGGTTCCCCATGGTAGCAAATTATGGCACATCATATATCAACTGCTCAACCATTGGAGTTAGGGGAGCCCTTTTTCTCAGCAGAAATTCAACAACACTGCTTGGTCCCTCCACAATCAGCTGATATTCCTAGGTGTACTGGCGTCATTTGAAGGCAGTTTGCATCAAGGGGCTGGTGTCTGTGATTGGCAATAATTCCGATTGCAGACATTTAATTCCTCAAATGCCATGGTCAATTGTGACCTTGCCATCTAAGGTGGCTTTTCCCGGAAGAAGTGAATCTGCAATGCACCGCAATTCTATTTCAATGCAGTGTAAGGAGAAGCAATATGAAGATCACATATTCAAGAGCCCTAGGGGGCTTAAAAAAGTTAAAAAGAATAAAACAATAAAAATTACACTGTGTGCAGAATTATTAGGCAAGTTGTATTTGAGAGGATTCTTTTTATTATTGAACAACAACTATGTTCTTAATCAAACCAAAAGACTCATAAATATCAAAACTTAATATTTTTGGAAGTTGGAGTGTTTTTTTTTTTATTTGGCTATCTTAGGGGGATATATGTTTGTGCAGGTAACTTACTGTGCAGAATTATTAGGCAACTTAATAAAAAACAAATATATACAGTATAGACGAAAAGTTTGGACACACCTTCTCATTTAAAGAGTTTTCTGTATTTTCATGACTATGAAAATTGTAGATTCACACTGAAGGCATCAAAACTATGAATTAACACATGTGGAATTATATACTTAACAAAAAAGTGTGAAACAACTGAAAATGTCTTATATTCTAGGTTATTCAAAGTAGCCACCTTTTGCTTTGATTACTGCTTTGCACAATCTTGGCATTCTCTTGATGAGCTTCAAGAGGTAGTCACCTGAAATGGTATTCCAACAGTCTTGAAGGAGTTCCCAGAGATGCTTAGCACTTGTTGGCCCTTTTGCCTTCACTCTGCGGTCCAGCTCACCCTAAACCATCTCGATTGGGTTCAGGTCTGGTGACTGTGGAGGCCAGGTCATCTGGCGTAGCACCCCATCACTCTCCTTCTTGGTCAAATAGCCCTTACACAGCCTGGAGGGGTGTTTGGGGTCATTGTCCTGTTGATAAATAAATGATGGTCCAACTAAACGCAAACCGGATGGAATAGCATGCCGCTGCAAGATGCTGTGGTAGCCATGCTGGTTCAGTATGCCTTCAATTTTGAATAAATCCCCAACAGTGTCACCAGCAATGCCCCCCCCACACCATCACACCTCCTCCTCCATGCTTCACAGTGGGAACCAGGCATGTAGAGTCCATCCGTTCACCTTTTCTGCGTCGCACAAAGACACGGTGGTTGGAACCAAAAATCTCAAATTTGGACTCATCAAACCAAAGCACAGATTTCCACTGGTCTAATGTCCATTCCTTGTGTTCTTTAGCCCAAACAAGTCTCTTCTGCTTGTTGCCTGTCCTTAGCAGTGGTTTCCTAGCAGCTATTTTACCATGAAGGCCTGCTGCACACAGTCTCCTCTTAACAGTTGTTGTAGAGATGTGTCTGCTGCTAGAACTCTGTGTGGCATTGACCTGGTCTCTAATCTGAGCTGCTGTTAACCTGCGATTTCTGAGGCTGGTGACTCTGATGAACTTATCCTCCACAGCAGAGGTGACTCTTGGTCTTCCTTTCCTGGGGCGGTCCTCATGTGAGCCAGTTTCTTTGTAGCGCTTGATGGTTTTTGCGACTGCACTTGGGGACACTTTCAAAGTTTTCCCAATTTTTCGGACTGACTGACCTTCATTTCTTAAAGTAATGATGGCCACTCGTTTTTCTTTACTTAGCTGCTTTTTTCTTGCCATAATACAAATTCTAACAGTCTATTCAGTAGGACTATCAGCTGTGTATCCACCTGACTTCTACCCAACACAACTCATGGTCCCAACGCCATTTATAAGGCAAGAAATCCCACTTATTAAACCTGACAGGGCACACCTGTGAAGTGAAAACCATTTCAGGTGACTACCTCTTGAAAGCTCATCAAGAGAATGCCAAGAGTTGGACCATCATTTATTTATCAACAGGACAATGACCCCAAACACACCTCCAGGCTGTGTAAGGGCTATTTGACCAAGAAGGAGAGTGATGGGGTGCTACGCCAGATGACCTGGCCTCCACAGTCACCAGACCTGAACCCAATCGAGATGGTTTGGGGTGAGCTGGACCGCAGAGTGAAGGCAAAAGGGCCAACAAGTGCTAAGCATCTCTGGTAACTCCTTCAAGACTGTTGGAATACCATTTCAGGTGACTACCTCTTGAAGCTTATCAAGAGAATGCCAAGAGTGTGCAAAGCAGTAATCAAAGCAAAAGGTGGCTACTTTGAAGAACCTAGAATATAAGACATATTTTCAGTTGTTTCACACTTTTTTGTTAAGTATATAATTCCACATGTGTTAATTCATAGTTTTGATGCCTTCAGTGTGAATCTACAATTTTCATAGTCATGAAAATACAGAAAACTCTTTGAATGAGAAGGTGTGTCCAAACTTTTTGTCTGTACTGTACCCATCTCACTTGTTTATTTTCACCAGGTAAACCAATATAACAACACAAAATTTAGAAATAAACATTTCTGACATTCAAAAACAAAAACAAATCAGTGACCAATATAGCCACCTTTCTTTACGATGACACTCAAAAGCCTTCCGTCCATAGATTCTGTCAGTTGCTTGATCTGTTTATGATCAACATTGCATGCAGCAGCCACCACAGCATCCCAGACACTGTTCCGAGAGGTGTACTGTTTTCCCTCCCTGTAGATCTCACAGGTTCTCTATGGGGTTCAGATCAGGTGAACAAGGGGGCCATGTCATTATTTTTTCTTCTTTTAGACCTTTACTGGCCAGCCACGCTGTGGAGTATTTGGATGCATGTGATGGAGCATTGTCCTGCATGAAAATCATGTTTTTCTTGAACGATACCGACTTCTTCCTGTACCACTGCTTGAGGAAGGTGTCTTCCGGAAACTGGCAGTAGGTCTGGGAGTTCAGCTTCACTCCATCCTCAACCCGAAAAGGTCCCACAAGTTCATCTTTGATGATACCAGCCCATACCAGTACCCCACCTCCACCTTGCTGGCGTCTGAGTTGGAATGGAGCTCTCTGCCCTTTACTGATCCACCCTTGGGCCCATCCATCTGGCCCATCAAGAGTCACTCTCATTTCATCAGTCCATAAAACCTTAGAAAAATCAGTCTTAAGATATTTCTTGGCCCAGTCTTGACGTTTTATCTTATGTTTTTTGTTCAAAAGGTGGTCGTTTTTCAGCCTTCCTTACCTTGGCCAAGTCCCTGAGTATCGCACACCTTGTGCTTTTTGATACTCCAGTAACGTTGCAGCTCTGAAATATGGCAAAACTGGTGGCAAATGGCATCTTGGCAGCTTCACGCTTGATTTTCCTCAGTTCATGGGCAGTTATTTTGCGCTTTTTTTTCAACATGCTTCTTGTGACCCTGTTGGCTATTTGCCATGAAACACTTGATTGTTCGGTGATCAAGCTTCAAAAGTTTGGCAATTTCAAGACTGCTGAATCCCTCTGCAAGACATCTCACAATTTTTGACTTTTCAGAGTCTGTCAAATCTCTCTTCTGACCCATTTTGCCAAAGGAAAGGAAGTTGCCTAATAATTAAGCACACCTTATATAGAGTGTTGATGTCATTAGACCACACGCCTCCTGATTACAGAGATGCACATCACCTGATTTACTTAATTGGTAGTTGGCTTTCAAGCCTATACAGCATGGAGTAGGACAACATGTATAAAAAGGATGATGTGATCAAAATACTCATTTGCCTAATAATTGTATTTATCCCTTATGCCGTAAAGAAAAAAAAATCAGAATGGCCTTTATGCAGTTTTTTGTCTCTTTACTTAAAAATAAATATAATATCTGTCTCATATCCCTGTATTTGTAATGACACAGAGAATGAAAGGAACAGGTAAGGTTTACCACATAGGGAACGCTGTAAAAACAAAACCCATAAGACTATGGCCCTAATGCCTTTTATTTTCCAGTTCCACCCCATTTGGAATTTTCCTGCTTCCCACTACATCATATGCATCATTAAATGGAGACATTAGAAAGTGCCCTCATACGGCTATGTGAACACACAAATAAAAAATGTATGGCTCTGGGAAGGCAAGGAGTAAAAAACAAAAACTCAATAATAGAAAATCACCATGCCCTGAAAAGATTAAAGGGGTTGTGCAGCTAGTAAATATTGATGACCTATCCTCAGGATAGGTCATCAATATCTGATCAGTGGGGATCCGACTCCTGGCACCCCCACAGATCAGCTGTTTGAAGAGGAGGCGGCGCTTGTGCAAGCACTACTTCCTCAGCGGTGCAGTGTAATTACAAGCGCTTGTTCCATTCACTCTTCAAAATGCTGATAGTGGGGGTGCCAGGAGTCGGACCCCCATAAATCAGATATTGATGACCTATCCTGAAGACAGGTCATCTTATTACTGGCTGTTCAACTCTTTAAAGAGGTATTCCGGTTACTCGAAGTTGGACTTATGTTTGAAAGCTTATCAATATAATAGTTTTCTATTGTTTGCTCAAAAAAAATTACCTTTGTAGTCCTCCCTACCTAATATTTACCCTCCGTTTCCCCTGGTTACAACCTGTAGTCTCTTCTCAAGCTATGGTCAAACATGAGCCGTTCCTTCTTCCCCTCTTGCCAGACCGAGCCTCCGCACAGTGATGTGAACAAGCACTGATGCCCATTTACGTTCATCTTATCTTGACAGCAGGAACAAAATGAGCTCAGCATCTCTACAATCATGGGGATGCTGCTATGTGTGTGTCACACGGCTTTCCTAGCAGCCAGTGAAGGAGGGGAGGCACTCATGAACACACACGACCACTAGCAAAGGATTATGGGAATTGTAGTTCAGGACCCCGTTTCCGATAATGTGGGCAGGCACCACGGCCATGACAGTCTAAAATTCAATGAGATTGCAGCGGGGAGCTAACAGCATGATGAAAAATGTACAAGGGATCCATTGGAAGGTGAAATACATCAGGTTAGGGATAGTACAGTACAGTCAGCATATACGGTAGTTGGATTTTTGAAAAATAGGTTAGGTAACTGGAATACCCCTTTAAGTTTCTAAAGTTCTTCAGTTGTTGACTAGCAATTCTTTCTTATCATGCAAGGGCTTGTTCACATATCTCCACCTTTCAAACTCACTTTCCTATGGCTTTATATATAAAAAAGCCTTATAGGGATTATGTTTAAAATTGCACCAAATTTATCAAGCACTGTGTGACATTTAAAAGATTTGGTGCAAATTATGCCAATGTAGACACACAGCAAAACTGATTTCAGAAATTCCCCTCATGATACATTCCTCCAAATGTGTCCCCTGGTCACAAATGTTCCTGTATTTATAGTCTCCAAAGGTCAAAAAAAAAGTCAAGTAACCACTTGACCTTTTGAGATATAACTTGTGGTATTACTTGCACTAGGAATGTTACAGCAGGCGCCTGGTCCCACAATGTAGTACACAAAGACTATATAGCAGAAACCATGACTCTTCTTTGGACTTCTCTACAGGCTGAACTTGCAATTTCTCATATGTAAGGGGATGTGATAAACTAATAAACTAGTATTAATCACCTGGAAAAACCATTGCGGTCTCTGTTGCTGTCTTGAAGCGATGATGTTGCGCCAAACCACGCATAATCCTACAGCCAATCACTGTCTGATGATGGACTGCAGCGGTCACCTTCCAGATTAGTAATACTTTATTTCATTACATCTCCTTTTTTTTTTATTTTAACTGTTACATGTCCCAAACAACCCCTTTAAAGGCTATGTAAACCTTTGGAGTCGATTTTTTTAATGATTGCATTTAACTTATTTTTGGGTAAAAATCATATTTTCAATTGGTCTTTATTAACCCTTTCACTCCCGGAGGTTTTTTCGGTTATGCATTTTCGTTTTGCGCTCCCTGCCTTCAAACAGCCATAACGCTTTTATTTTTCTGTTCACATCGCTGTATGAGGGCTTGTTTTTTGCGGGACAAGTTGTACTTTCCAGCGCCACCATTTAATATTGCATATGGTGTAGTGGGAAGCGGGAAAAAAATTCCAAATCAAGTGAAATTGCAAAAAAAATGCTATTCCACTACAGTTCTACGGGTTTCTTATTTACAGCGTTCGATGTGCATTAAAACTGACCCGTTACTTTCATTCTACTGGTCAGTATGAATCCGGCAATACCTAATATGTATAGTTTTTCCTGCATTTTGATAGTGATAAAATAATTAGAAAGTTGCCCCCTTTTTTTTTTTTCCTTGTCATATCTTGACCCCTATAACTTTTTGGTATTTATGTGTACAGAGCTGTATGGGGGCTCATTTTTTGCGAGGCGATCTGAAGTTTTTATTGATACCATTCTGGGGTGTGTATGACTTTTTGATCACTTTTTATTTAATTTTTTTAGAAAAAAAAAGCGACAAAAAACGTCAAATCGCCATTTGGACACTTTTTTTTTATATTTTAAAAGTATGGGCGTTTTCAGTCACGGTGATACCCATGATGTCTATATTTATTGTTATTTAGGTATTTATTTTTTAATTATACGGAAAGGGGGGTGATTTGAACTTTATATCTTTTTTATTTTTTATATATTTTTTAACATTTTTTTTTACTATTTGAAAGGTCAAATATGAGCTGATATATTGTGGCTTTTTTTTTTCTTTATGAGCAATCAGGGATTTTCTAGACTCAGATAAATCCAAGAATTGCTCATCTCGTATCCTGGCCTGCCATCTAGTGGCCAAAATAAGAATTGCACTTTGAAAACTGTAATCCTCACCAGCAAGGATTACAGTTTTCATATGGTGTACAGACACCCCGATTGGCCACACGTTCAGACGCAACTAGATGCCGTGATCACGTGTGATCACGGCATCTAACCACCCAGCAAGACGCCGCCGATCAAGTAAGTAGCGGCAAGTCTCTGCTGTTAGAAACAGCAGAGACTTGCCGGCCATGACGCCCGCCGCACTTGCGAGCGGGCGCCATGTGCCCGCATCGCCCCACATGTACGGCGCTGGGAGTGTAAGGGTTAAAAATATTGAGCTGTTCAGTCGCAAAGGGTTAACTGTTTTTCTAGCTGCACAACTGGTACTTTCACTTTCACTTTGTGCCGGTCATCTAATTACCCTTATCTGTAAACTACTGAGAGGTCATAAACACTTATTTAAGCCACATTCTTATCAGTAAGGTAAGGATTAAGCTTTAATTAGTGTTTATGATGTGAGAGAGAAGAGATAAGCTGTCGTCTGTTCCTCAGATGACGGAAATGAGATAGGCAGCTAGTACAGCTTCTCAGCTCTATACACAAAAAAGGATTCCATATTGTTAATAAAGATCAATTGAAAAAGCGATTTTTAGGTCAAAATAAATATAATGCAATAATAAAAAATTGCCCTCAAAGGTGTACATAGCCTTTAAGGGTGCTACAAGAATTCTACAAGTTTGTAGGTCATCTCAGAGTCCACTAGTAAACTAATATCCAGATATTTTTGGTGGTGATTGTTACGGATCAGCGAGTGTGGACCCACTGTGCCACTGTGTACCAACCGGTTTGACTTAGGGCTAACCTTTGGGCCATTATCCTGGCGCTCCCCCGGTATTTACCCTTTAACCCTTTATATTATTATAGGATCTGAGGTTCGGGAAAAATAGATTTAACACGGCTTAGGCTACTTTCACACTAGCGTTTTTAAATTCCGGTATTGAGTTCCGTCATAGGGGCTCAATACCGGAAAAAAACGCTTCAGTTTTGTCCCCATTCATTGTCAATGGGGACAAAACTGAACTGAAGACAACGGAATGCTCCTGAAAGCATTCCGTTCCGTCTTCAGACCGGAGAACAAACCGCAGCATGCTGCGGTTTTCTCTCCGGTCCAGGCATCCGCACCAAGACGGATCCGGAATGACCCCCAATGCAAGTCAATGGGGACGGATCCGTTTGGTGTGACACACCAGTAATCCGGATCTGTCCTCCATTGACTTGCAATGGGGGGTCATTCCAGATCCGGCTACACAGAAATACAGAAAGACATACATACACATACATACTCACATACTCCAGGCAGGGATGCCGGCAGCATGTCTTCACGCACCTCCTGCGCGCAGCTATGCGAATCATCATCACTGCGCGCAGGAGGCGCGTGAAGATGTGCTGCCGGCGTCCCTGGCTGGAGTATGTAAGTATGTATGTGTATGTATATGTATGTCTGTATGTATTTCTGTCCTAATGTCTGTGTCAACACGTGTGGGGCCGGAGCGCTGCTCCGGCACCACACATGTATCAGCGGCAGCACGGATCCGTTGGCACCCTTTAGGTGCTGGATCCGTGCTGCCGCTAGTGTGAAAGAGGCCTAAGGTGCAAAAAGAGTTTACTAAACTATGATAAAAGATATATACAAAGATAAAGTATGTAACAGTCACAGAGAGTCATGCAAACAAATGAGCCAGCTCCTATCAACCAGCGCCCAACATGGCACTCGGCTAACACCCATATGATACAAAGAGAGGTGATGGTATCCTGATTTCCTCAATGGAGCTATGATCTTAGTTCCAAATCGGTTTCCTATTTTCCATGTCCCTCCGTGCCCCACCTAAAGGTTAGTACACATATACAGTTACATCATACAGCAGAAATGCGGCCAGGTATCAGACATAACTAAACAGTTAGATTACAAGGAATTAAAGTGGGATTTGAACTTTGCTGCGGGGAAAACAACCAGACTGCTACCTTCTGGGATAATCCTGGTGTGGTTGACTACTGACCCACTGGGGTCAGGGACTCTGGTGCAAGCACCAGGAGTTCACGATGCAGAAAACACACCAAAACCGCAGGTATGTGTGAACTGAGACAGGTTTTTGGTAACTTGAAGTCCTGGCTGTAGAGAAACACAGGGAGAAGCTTTCAAGCAGTGTGGTGAGCAGACTCAGGCAAGGCAAACAGGCTGGATACTGGATAGGAGCGTGGACAATACAGATGAACTGGGTAAACAGAACTTGACACGGAAAATTAGAATTACTGGACTTCAAGGGTGGAACAGGTAAACACTGGAGAACTCATGGGGGGATAGATCATCAGTATAAAAATCTCTGGAAACCCCTTTAACCTCAGTTGACTTTCAGCCTGAATAAATAAGTTGGAATTTCGCCCTTCTTCACTCTAAAACCTCACAAGAAGTTATGAGCTCTTAGATTCCCAGGACATGGTCCTCAAAGCATTCAAAAACTGGTGGTAGATACGCTGTAGAAATTTCTGGCCGGCTGTGAGATTAGAATCAAAACAGGAGCTGTCCCAAAATCTGGCCTCAATTCAGATCCTGACCCTTCAAGTACAAACAGCAATTACCAACTACTACACCAAACTTCTTCACTTTGTATTCTCATCATTCCCCCCAACCAATTTTGTAGGTAGGGGTGGGAACAACTACCAACCATCCAGCATCTCCTGAAGGGTCCATGATCAGAAGGTGATGAAGTCCATGCTGTCCTGCCTCCCCCACCACTTTTCGAGGTGATCTGTCTACCGACAATCTATAAAATGTTTATTCAGTGAAGCACCCAGCAGCAAAGAAATGGTTTACAGTGCCTTCCCCCCAGAATGTTTTTAAGAAACATGACTCCAATAGGGGCTGTAGGTCCATGGCTGATAAGAGCAGGATGGAGGTTATGCATTGTAACTAGAGATGAGCAAATTTCATATTTAGAAATTTGTTTCCGCTTTGTTTAGTGGTAACAGCAGAATTGCATTATGGATTCCATTACCACGGACCATAACGCAATTCTATGACGGAATGCATAACGGAATGACTTTAGAGATGTTCCATTATTCATTCCGTCATTCTGGAGTCCTCCATTATCTGTATAGTCCATGGCTCAGTCATTTCCTAGGGCAAAGCAATGTTTGGAAACATCATCATGAAGCACCACGAATCTCAATATGGCTTCTAGACAGACCCCCAGCAGTTCCTCTATGAAAAGTTCAGTTCACTAGGCCCAGTCAGGTGGCTTCCAGGACAGTCCAGCCTGTGAGATGGAGTCTTTAGGGTCAGGAGGTTTTGTGGGACCTTTTATTACATTTACAAATTCTCATTCCATTCACCCCCTCTCCTCCACTCTACATCAGGGCACAATATATCCAGTACTGCAAGTGCAATATCCATCCCACCACCCAGATAAACAACACGTCAGACACCATCATTAGCGATGGGCGAAGTGAGCTTCGGATAATAGATCTGCAGTCGCTTCGTTCAAAACATTGGATTAATGCTATACAGAGAATCATCTCCATACATAACTGTGTGAATCGTACTTTCCCTTTGTGCCAGTCATCTAATAAACCTTATCTCAAAACTACTAAGAGGTCATAAACACTTATTTAAGACACATTCTTATCTGTAAGATAACAATTGAGCTATAATGAGTGTTTATAAGGTCAGAGATAAGAAGCCGTCAGCTGAGCTGCCTGATGGAACAGAGTGAAAATTCAGATCCTACAGCTAGATAAACGCATGGCTACACAGAGACAGTGGTTCAATATTTTTAATTAAGACCAATTGAAAATATGATTTTTAGCTTAAAATGAGTACAATGCAATATTAAAAACAGATTACCCCCAAAGGTGGACATAAGCCTTTGAAGGGTGAAAACCAGGGGAATACCAAGATAACGTCCTTAGGTCTAGCCCAAAGTCAAACCCATGGTCTGGCACAGTGGTTCCACGCCCACTCTTCGTAACACTCAGCAACGTAAGTTCATTATATTTCCCTCCTATTTCAGAAGAGGCCTTTGGTTCTTGCAACAAGGTTTATGAAGGTGCTGAGGGAATTTTAAGCTTACTGGGATATTTCTGGATGGTGCTGAGCACTGAGACTGCTTAGCAATATATGCCCCCTCACAATAATATACCCAGTTATGTGCCCCCTCATTATGCCCAGTTTTGTGCCCCCTCACAGTAATATGCCCAGATATGTGTCCCCTCACAGTAATATGTCCACATATGTGCCCCCTCACAGTAATATGCCCAGATATGTGCCCCCTCATTGTGCCCAGATATGTGCCCCCTCACAGTAATATGCCCAGATATGTGTCCCCTCACAGTAATATGCCCACATATGTGCCCCCTCACAGTAATATGCCCACATATGTGCCTCCTCACAGTAATATGCCCAGATATGTGCCGCATCACAGTAATATACCGGCATATGTGCCTCCTCACAGTAACATGGCCAGTTATGTGCACCCTCAAAGTAATATGCCCAGATATATGCCCCCTCAAGAGTAATATGCCGTTATGTGCCTCCTCACAGTAATATGCCGTTATGTGCCTCCTCACAGTAATATGCCCAGTTATGTGACCCTTGACAGTATTATGCCCAGTTATGTGACCCTTTACAGTATTATGCCCAGTTATGTGACCCTTGACAGTATTATGCCCAGTTATGTGACCCTTTACAGTATTATGCCCAGTTATGTGACCCTTCATAGTATTATGCCCAGTTATGTGACCCTTCACAGTATTATGCCCAAGTATATGCCCCTTTCACAGGAAATAAAAAAAAAAAAGACTCTACGTACTAACCTGGTTCCTCCCATGATCTCCCCAGCAGCAAGATACACATGGAGCTGCTGGTCTATGTAGGAGGAGCACAGCTGACTCCAGTCCCTGCCCCCTGCACAGACCTTCAGTGTGGACCGCCAACAGGGGGGAGAAATGATGAAGCAGGGACCGGATGGCTCTCTGGTTTATCATTATAGGCAACTGTCTCTGCATCCTATGAAAGTGTGACCGCTGCAGCCAATCACTGCCCAAAGTGGTAACCTGTCACCCATGTGGAAAGGCACTGGGTCACCAGCTGCATGGGTGTTAGGTCACTGCTGCGACCAGTGACTGGCTACAGCTTTCATGCAACGCCCTTCAACAGGATGCTGATTCCCAGAGACATGCCAAGGTGCCCGTGGAGCGATGCAGCTTTAATCCAGTGGCGTGGACCAGGTAAGGATGAACCCCACAACGGTCTGGCCATTCTGAAGAAGTCTGTTATAGGGGTTATCCGAGACTAACAAATGCTCCCCCATATCCCGGGCCCCTCACATTGAATCTACTTACCTGCCTCCCCGCGCCGCCGCTTTGCACTGGGGAGAAGCAGCTGCAGCTGTGCGGGGACCAGGAACCCCTTTCACTCCTGGCATGGGCGGACTGGACATAGACCATACAGGGAAATTTCCTGGTAGGCCGATGCCCAGAGGGCCACCCAAGCCCTTCTCTTGGCTGGGTACATAAAGATCTGATGCTCTCAGCATTATGCACCTGGCCAGCGGCCGCAGGTGCCCTCCTGAGTTCAATGACATTGCTGTCCTCAGCACGATTATACAGCTTTATACTGTGGGGCAGGTGGCAGTATTTAGTGCGGTTCTGATGATGCAGTATATTGTGCTGCACTGTGGTACCTGGTTGTGCTGGGGCAGTATTTAGTACTGCACTGTGGTATCTGGTTCTGCTGGGGCAGTATTTAGTACTGCACTGTGGTACCTGGTTGTGCTGGGGCAGTATTTAGTACTGCACTGTGGTATCTGGTTCTGCTGGGGCAGTATTTAGTGCTGCACTGTGGTATCTGGTTCTGCTGGGGCAGTATATTGTGCTGCACTGTGGTATCTGGTTCTGCTGGGGCAGTACATTGTGCTGCACTGTGGTATCTGGTTCTGCTAGGGTAGTATTTAGTATCTGGTTCTGATGATGCAGTATATTGTGCTACATTGTGGTATCTGGTTCTGCTGGGGCAGTATGTAGTACTGCACTGTGGTATCTGGTTCTGCTGGGGCAGTATTTAGTGCTGCACTGTGGTATCTGGTTCTGCTGGGGCAGTATTTAGAGCAGTTCTGTGGTATCTGGTTCTGCTGGGGCAGTATGTAGTACTGCACTGTGGTATCTGGTTCTGCTGGGGCAGTATTTAGTGCTGCACTGTGGTATCTGGTTCTGCTGGGGCAGTATTTAGAGCAGTTATGTGGTATCTGGTTCTGCTGGGGCAGTATATTGTGCTGCACTATGGTATCTGGTTCTGCTGGGGCAGTATTTAGTGCTGCACTGTGGTATCTGGTTCTGCTGGGGCAGTATATTGTGCTGCACTGTGGTATCTGGTTCTGCTGGGGCAGTATATTGTGCTGCACTGTGGTATCTGGTTCTGCTGGGGCAGTATTTAGTGCTGCACTGTGGTATCTGGTTCTGCTGGGGCAGTATTTAGTACTGCACTGTGGTATCTGGTTCTACTGGGGCGGTATTTTGTCCTGCCCAATGGTATTGCTAGCTCCTCCTACTTCTGATGCCCCATCTTCCGTCAATCTGGACCCGCCTAGGCCAGGGCCACTTGAAGTTCCCAGTCCTCCCCTGACTCCTGGTTTTGGCTCCCAGTCACTGATGCGAAACACTTTACTGTGAAAAAGCCAGTGTTCTATTGTTTTAATAACGTCCCTGCTTTATAACATTTTTTTTATATTTTAACTCAATTTGGCTTGTCCCTAAGGAGAAATAAACCATTGCCAGCTTTCCTACAGTCACGGACACCTACCAGTCCCCAGACCACACTGGGCTACCCGCGCTCCCGCCTCCTAGACGCGCGCCCCCGCCGCAGCCTCCCACTCCCAAGCCGGCGCGCCCCCGGCAATCATAGTGGGAGGGGCCGGAGCCGGTCACGTGGGGGGACGTCTGTCTCCACGTCTAGCCCTCTGGTTTAAACTGAAGAAAAGAAAAAAAAAAAAAAAAAAAAGTGGAGCGGGTGTCCGGGCCTGTGCCGTGTGGAGCCGGCGCCGAGCAGGTGAGTGCAGGTGGCTGCCCTCTACTGGGCCTTACGCGCCCGCTTAACTCCTTCCCGGCTGCTTTAGCGCCTGTCTCTTTGGGAAACGAGGGGTTAACCGTACCGGCCGACTAGTGGCCACCCGCCGTCGGTCGGCTCGCGCACACCCTTCGCGCGCCGTAGAGAGGATTCCCACTTGACGCATTTTTTTGGCTGGACGGGGCAACATGGCGTCTGCAGGAGCAGTGCAGCGGGAGGACGAGGGTGTGTGCGGGGAGTCGAGGTGATAGGTTCCTGGTCCTATGCGGGGTTCTAACGGAGAACACCTCCCTCCTCCTCCCCGACTTCCATCCGGGGCCTCTCGCCACAAAGCGGCCGTCCGCAATTATCCGTGGACAAAGGGTTCATTTTAGGTTTAGCTGGTGACGGTTTTGTTTAGTCACGTGACCCCGGCGCAACCAATCCACACGCACGTTCGGCAAGAAGGGTAGAAATACCAGGCGGACGGGGAGCCAGGCGGCCGCCATTGCTGCATATATTTGGGGGGACGTCTGGGGGACGAGAAGTAAGTGCCGCGTGTGAATGCCGCGCTGTGTGAAGCTGTCGTTCTGGTGCCTCGGGTCGGGAACGCTTTTTCAGAGTCCCACCTCCCGGCAGCTGGGCTCTTGGTCAAGGTGTAATGTGCGGCCTAGTCTGTTTGGCCTTCCCTGGCCGAACCAGCAGGGAAGGGTGGGTGAGGGCCGGACGTGTGTGACATTGTACCGGCCAACTGTTGAGAGCTGTACAGGCCGTGCGTGGAGGGGAGGCGGCCGGCGCTCACATGGCTGCGCCTTTGTATGGGCCTCCTGTCTCCAGGCCAATATGGCAGCTCTTGATGTGGAGATGTGACCGCTGTCATCACCTAGTACAGGTGTGCACTGAGCCTTATCTGCCGGGGTGAACCTACCCATAGAGATGGCTGTGCTGCTGGGAGTTTTCATACCTGGATTAAGTAGTGATCAAAGTGGGCAGACATTTTTTTTCCTGGACCTCATGTCCATAGTCCCATAAAGGACACTACAGTGAAGTGGCTGCTGACAGAAAACAATAGATGGCATTCAGCTACAGAGGGGGAGAGTTATCAAGGAGAACTGGGTTAGCTGCCCATAGCAACCAATCAGATGCCACCTTTCATTTTCCAGAGGAGCTGTGAAAAATGTAAGGTGGAATCTGATTGGTTGCTGTGGGCAACTAAGCCAGTTCTACTTGACACCAGATTTTATAGATCTCCCCCAGTGAGTTTGTAGCTGTGCACACTTGTAGATGGAAACACGACACGATCAACTGGAAGACGTTCACCTGCGATCTCCACTATTAGGGGCCATTCAGACGGCTGAATAAACGGGTCTGCACCCGTCCACATCCGTAGTTCCGTGCCGCAGCCCCTCAAAAAAGGTGGTTTTTGTCCGCAATTGAGGACAAGAATAGGCATTTTCTATGATGGGGCCAGCATCCATGTTTGGCGGATCCACAAAACACTATGGTCATCTGAAGGAGCCCTTAGGCTACTTTGACATTTGCGTTGTTAATTCCGGTATTGAGATGCAACAGAAGATCTCAATACCAGAATTAAACAGATCCGTTTTGATTTTGCACTTCAGGATGCATCCGTTCCGTTGTGTGACGTAAAAACGGGAGAAAAAAACGGATCCATCACTAAATACATTGAAAGTCAATATGTGACAGATCAGTTTTTTTAGACATGAAAAACGGATTCATCACCATTGACTTGTATTGCTTTCAGTGCCGGATCCGTTTTTTTTCTGGTTTTGTCTGGTCACAGATCAGAATGCTGCCGGATCTCAATACCTGAAAACAATAACACAAGAGTGAAAGTAGTCCCAGGTGATGGCGACATAGGGTGGTTTTTCCGTCCGGAGCTAAATAGGACTGGTGATTGCGGCTTTGTTGCGGTTTGCAGCAGATTCCACCCTGTGAATTGAAAAGGGTAACATTCCTTGACATGCGGATTACAGTGGTCAGGTTCCGCTGCAGCTTGTGACTGCAGTACGCTGCAAAGTTTACCTCTGTTCCATGGCAGAAAATCCTTCGTGTATCCACCATGGAAGGAATTGCTTACTGAGTGGGACCAGTTGGGAGTGTGTCCCTGCACAGTCTGCCACTGACAGCACTTAATGGATAATGTCAGACTGTAGGGACACATCTCCAACTGGTAACATCTAGTTGCCAATTTATTCATAAACTTCTTGTAGGAATAATAGAGGCACAGTATTACAGAAGAATTGCTTATTTGTGAAAACAGACATGTTAGGGGTGATGACAGGATCTCTCTCTTTTAAGGAACCATCTGTGTTGTCTAAAAATCTCCCTAGTGCCCTTAGGGTCCATTCACACCGTGTTTCTGGGTCCCCAACTGTTCTGCAATTTTGCTGAACAGGTATGGACCCATTCATTTCAGTGGGGCCACACAAAAAAATGCAGACAGCACACCGTGCCGACCCGAAAAAAGAGCATGTCCTATTCTTGTCCGAAAAAGAATAGGCATTTCTGTCATGGGGCTGGCTGTGTTTTGCAGATCCGCAGTTTGTGTGTGAATAGGCCCTTAGTGTTATAAAATAAGAAAAAAAATAACTTAACACTCCCTGTTTTTGAAGTGCTGCACTTTGTACCTTACTGCCTATGCCTGTTCACAGGCTGCAGCGGTGATGTAGTTGTATGTGGCTCATGACCACTGCAGTGGTGTTAGGGCTCATGCACACGAACATGTGCCTGTGCTGTGGACTGCAATTTGCGGTCTGCCATGCACGTGCGCTGACTGTGGGGCTGCTGCATTCGGATCGTGGACCCATTCACTTGAATGGAGTCCGCGGTCCGCACCACAAAAAAGTAGTGCATGCAGAAACACCATGGACGCACTCTGTAGTGCTTCCGTGGGGTTCCGATCCGTGTCTCCGTTCCACATCTCCAGGATTGCGGACCCATTCAAGTGAATGGGTCCATGATGCTGGGTGCACACGGCCGGTGCCCGTGTATTACGGACCCGCTGTATGCCATGTGCATGAGCCCTTATGCTGTATAACACATGTACTGTATGCAGCTACATCTGCGCTGAAATGGTGAACAGAAATGGGGCACGAGGATCAGAGCGGCTGGGGAGGTCGAGGGACTAAGTCGTGAATATACCTTCATTTATTATTACGTTTGGGGGAACTGGGGAGATTTTCTTATAATTCAGGGAACCCTTTAAAAGTTTTTTTCTCTCTGATGACATCCTCAGGACAGGTCATCAGTATCTGATCGGTGGGTGTCCGACACCTGGGATCCCGCAATCAGCTTTTAGGCCCCATTCAGACGACCGTATGTTCATTTCCGTATCTTATCCTCATTTTTGCGGATAAGATGTGGAACCATACGGACCCATTAATTTTTCCATAGGAGAAAAAAAAATGCGGAATGCACACGGTGTGCATGCCGCATCCGTATATTACGGAAGTTCTCCCGCAAAAAACAGGAAACATGTCCTATACTTGGCCGCAAAACATGTCCGTAGCTCCATTAAAGTCAATGGGTCCACAAAATTACGGAAGACTTTCTGTATGTCTTCCGTTCCGTTTTTATACGGGCACGGAATACATACGGTCGTGTGAATGGAGCCTTAGAGAAGGCACTGACGCTCCTGTAAGCACCGCGGCCTTTCCGTGCTCACCAAGCACAGTGTCGTACATGGTATAGCGGCTCCGACCCATTCACTTCTGTGTGGCTGAGCCACTCTTAGGACACGTGACAGATGAGTGTCGTCTCTGGCCTAGGCAAAGCTGTGATCTCAAACAGCTGATAGGTGAGGGTCTCAGGTGTCGGACCCCATCAGATACTGATAACCTATCCTGAGGATAGATCATTAGTTAAAAAAACCCTTAATAATGTTCTCTTGTTGAACTCAAGGAAGCGCTGTTATAGGCAGTGGTTTAGGGTCCATTCACACGTCCGGTTTTTCTTTCCTGATCCGATCCGCAAATCATGCGCATAGGATGCCGATCCATTCATTTCAATGGATCCTGTCCGCATCTGTTCCGTTCCCTTATGCGGCTCCGCAAATAAGACAGAGCTTGTCCTACATTTGTCCGCATTATGCGGTCAATGGTTCCGCAAAAAATGCGAATGATATGCGGAATGCATCAATATGTCATCCGCAATTGCGGATCCGTTTCCAGGAAATAGAAAGAAATACCCTACCAACATATATTCCTCCTTCCCTTTTTTTAATGCGGAAAAACGGAATGGATGCGGATATACAATTGGTAAAAATGGAACCGCAAAAAAACGGACCGAAAATCTGGAAAAGAAAAATACGGACGTGTGGATGGAGCCTTATTCTGCGATGGGAACTTGTCCTGTCGTTTTTCTGTCTTTACAAAATATCTTTATATGGCATTGGAAATCACGGTGCGGTCGTCTGAATGCGCCGTTATGGCTATAATGACAAGGAAGTAAACCAGCACTGAAATCATGGACTGGTGCTACTTGATGCGGCCCCCAGTGTGCCACTTTTCTAACCCTTAGGGCTCATTCAGACGGCTGTATGATGTCCACAGAAATACGGATCCGTTTTTTTGCGGACAGCTCAACATGTCCACAAAAAAAACGGATAGCATTCCGTTTTTTTGCAGACCCATAGACTTCAATGGGACTATGTCCTGATTTTCACTGACAAGTATAGGACATGTGTAATTTGTTTTGCGGAGCCATGGAATGGAAAAAAAGGGCCCATAGAAGTCAATGGGTCAGTATGTAATCCGCAAAAAAAACGGATCCGCATTTTTGCAGACAACATACGGCCGTCTGAATGAGCCCTTAGTCTCCAAGCAATATTTTTTTCTTTCTCATTCCAAGAGCTGTAACTTTTTTATGTTTTGCAGATACGAGGGCTTATTTTTTGCAGGACAAGTTGTAGTTTTTATATATAACCCACTAATTAAGGGCTCCTGCACACAAACGCATTTTCTTTTCTTGTCCGTTTTTTTTTTTTTTTTTTGTGGACTATATGTGGAACCATTCATTTCAATGGGTTCGCAAAAAAGAGTTACTCCGTATTCATTCCCTTTCCGTATGCCCGTTCGCAAAAAAAAAAAAAGTCCTATTATTGTCGGCATTACGGACAAGGATAGGACTGCTCTATTGGGGGCAGCTGTTCTGTTCCACAAAAAAATGGAGTGCACGCCGAGGTCATCCGTATTTTTTGCGGATCCGTATTTTGCGGACTGCAAAATACATACGGTTGTGTGCATAAACCCTTATTCTTATTAACTCTTTCTGGGAAAGGGGGGGATGGGAATACTGGCTCTGAGTTTTTATGTTATAAATTTTGCAGAATTCATTTTTCGCCATAAATAAATATCTTTATTCTCTGGGTCAGTACAATTACAGTGATACCAAATGCATATAGTTTTGTACAATAAAAACGGTTCACGTTATTGATTGCGGTATCTAAGTGCCAATCTTGGCCGGTACAGCAGGAGGCTTGTGTCGCTTGAGAGACGAACTCTGCTCAACGTTGTACAGGAGAGACCTATGCAGCACTTAGACTGGGCCTAAAAAAGGCCTAAGCGGTCTGACATAGGTACACCAGTATGGCTTAGGCTGCTGTCACATATGCGCTTTTCCTTTCCGGTATTGAAATCTGTCATTGGGGACAAAACGGAACAGAAAGGAGTGTGTTCTGTTCTGTCGCATTGCGTTCCCATGACGGACAGAAAAAACATCAATGGTGCCGGATCCGTATTTTCGACACAAAAGAAAACTGATCCGTCCCCCCATTGACTTACAATGGTTTAGTGACGGATCCATCATGGATATTTTAGAGATAATACAACTGGATCCGTTCATAACAGATACTGGCGGTTTATTATCATGACGGAAGCATTTTTGGTGATCTAGCAGAAAGTAGCCGTAGATTTCAGATTCTGGTGTATGGATCTCCTGTGATTTGCCAAAGTTTCGAGCATCTTATGCCAGTTTTTTTAAAATTAAGGTTGACGTAAGAAACGTCAGTCTTGAAGTTCCATGCTCCCCATAGTTAAAGTCCTTTGAAGTGTCCCCCAGTCTCGTCCTGTCATTGATGAAGTGGATTATGCTCTTTATGGCCGCCTGAATTCTGCCTATGGAGCAGTAGAGGCTGTCTGCTGTAAAATGGCTGCTCTGATAGTAAATGGAGAGAATCTGAATCCTTTGATGACCATTTTTGCTCTAAAAGAATTGTCCAGCCCCTTAAAGGGTTATTCTCATTTTAGACAATGGGGGCATATCGCTGGGACCCGCACCTATTTCCAGAACGGAGCCCCCGAACTGAATGAGGGCGCACTGCGCATGCGCAGCCGCCCTCCATTCATTTCTATGGGACCGCCGAAAATAGCCGAGCGCTGGCTCGGCTACTTCCGTCGGCTCCATAGAAATGAATGGGAGCACACAGCGCATGCACGGCCCGGCTCCCATTCATTTCTATGAGCGGCGCGGGGAGCTGCGCCTGGTGGTGGCCGGACCCCGGAAACCTGGGGTCCTCCAGGCGCAGCGCTCCCCGCTTCGTTCTGGATATAGGTGCGGGTCCCAGCGGTGGGACCCGCTCCTATAAGACAATGGGGGCATATCCTAGCGATATGCCCCCATTGTCTAAGATGAGAATACCCCTTTAATAATATACAGGTTGTGAGTAGTGCTTGCTTCACCAGTCCCTATCGCTCCGGAGTTCCCGATCTCATCTGTGTATACTTGTCTTCAACATGGACGTGTGATAGCTGCAGGCAGTGACTTGTAGAACTGTTCTCACTGGAGGCCAGGATTCAGAAACCAGTGGGGGAACTGGGGAGCGCTGGAAGACTGGTGAGTATTAGGATCCATTTAAGTGGATTGACTGAGAGAGATCTGTTTTAGGCCTCTTTCACACCATCAGTATTTGGTCAGTATTTTGCATCAGTATTTGGTCAGTATTTTGCATCAGTATTTGGTCAGTATTTTGCATCAGTATTTGGTCAGTATTTTGCATCAGTATTTGGTCAGTATTTGTTCACCAAAACTAGGCGTGAAACCTACAGAGAAAAGATATGATAGAAACGTGTGCGTGTCTTCTGTGTTTTGGACAGAGTCCTGGTTTTGGCTTACAAATACTGACTATGTGAACAAGCCTTTATTCCGTTCATTGCCTGATTGCAGCAATCATCATCTATAACGGGATCGTTCATCCCCCTACAGATACAGCACAGGACGATGTAGATTGTGGTGTAAATTGAGACGAAATGCAGCACATCTAGGTTCAGAGATCTTATTTGCGCCTATTTCCATCATTTTTGCGCCAGTTAAACGAGGACAGACAGGACAGCGATGTGCTATGCAGAGCTCCTTCCTGTCCTTGCTCCGCTAAAGCGCGGTGTAACACATCAGTGTAGGGTATCCTGCGCCAGTGTGCTGCGGGCAGGAGCAGCGATGTGTGCGCCTGTTAGTGCAGCGCCCACTGCTGGAGATAATCGCGCTGTCTTGTGCTTGGACCTTGTACTGCCGCACACACTGGCAGATCTACTAATCCTGTAGATGGTGTAAGCGTAGACCATCCATCTAGACCTGCACCAGATTTCACAGGGGCTCGGGCTGGATGGTAAATGTGGTGCACAGTTTTGTCTAGCTCTATACCAACTATAAGTTTATACCTCAGTTTAACTGAACAGCCTTCCGTATATCACCGGAACTGGCCTAACTGGATACTGTAGTTCACCACTGAACCCTATTGACTATGATGGGATCCTGTGGGGACATGGGCGCTTTCCAGCATAAGTTCCGTTTTTCGGGCGGAGAAAAAAGGTGCCTGCAATTGGGGGCTGGCAGTGAACGGCAGTATCCAGCTAGGCCTTCTCTGCTGGAACATCCTGTTACATCAGATAAATGGAGGGGTGAACCTACCCTAATTTTGAGACAAATTTTTATGCCAGAATTATGGTGCAAGTTTGGCACAAAATGGTGCAGCTTGGGCCAAGTTTTTTTTGTTTTTTTTTCCCTGTGAAACCAAACCCAGTTCACGGTAAGTCATGCCCCCCCCCCCCCCCCCTCCTTTTGAGCAAGTCGGAAAAGGTTAGAAATCTGAGGCGCCACTTTCTAGACATCCTAGGTGCAGACACATTAGTAAATCTGGGTCAGGGTTCCTTTGGGTCCTAGATGTTGACTTGTAGTTCTGTGAGGTATCGTATTCTCACCTAGGGGACAGCACCATTCCATGTGCATCCATGTGTGTAAGTCCTAAAATGAGATGTATAGTATGGCGCTATAGCTGTAATACTGCCACTAGGCGTGAGTCCTAAGTGAGTGTGTAAATAATGTGCTGAAAAACACGCCATTGAAAGTGCCTGTATTATCATACCTAGGGGACACATTAGTGGTTTAACAAATGTAAAGTAGATTCCAAGTCACAAGTGCTAATCTAGTGTTCATTATGAGAGATCTCACACACTGTTCACGGGGATGCCCCTCAATGATGTGCAAATAGTGTGCTGGGGTCCTTGTTCAGGACAGTGCCACAGCCTCTTGTAGTCCCCATTAAAATGTTAATGAAACTCAATGGGTTACATTAGAATCTGTTAAAGGGGTTATCTGGTAATTTATATTGATGACCTGTCGTATGCCGTGTGACCTCACTGTACATCGGTCATATGGTCTAGTTGCAGCTGAGCCGCATGGAAGTGAATGGGGCTGAGCTGCAATACCCGGAAAGCTGCCAGCAGCCCACAATGGTGACCAGCCTCCTTATCGTCACCCTCAAATGCTAGGGAACCTGGTCGCCGCTGCGGCATGCTATTGGCTGCCCTGTCCCAAAACGCAACCCCTCCGCCTTGTTGTCGGATGTTTTCATCCACATGACGCGGAGATGCAGCAGTGGCCGTGCAGGGATCCGGAGGGACTGGGTAAGTAGTGTCTATAGGAGGGGCCAAAAGGCTTCTAGTGAGTGCAGGTAGAGCAGGCTACAGCTTTATACTTATACTAATTAAAATCTGCTAGGGGGGGCAGACAGCCTCCATATTGCCCCCAGTATCTATAATGGCCCCCTGCACTGCCTCCAGTGTCTATAATGCCCTCATAGCTCTTCCTGCACTCACTGGAAGCCTTTTGGCACCAGGTGAGGTATAGAGTGGGCTCAGCATGCATGTTGGTACCTGCATTCCCTGGATTGAATGGAGGCCATTTTGGCACCAAAAATGGTAAAAGGCAGAGTGGACCCAGCATGCATGTGGAACCTGCACTCCCTGAATTTTATGGTGGCCAGTATGGCACATAACAGGTAGCGTTTAGTGTTAGGTTCCCGTCTTACAGAGATCGCCTTGATGTTTGGCAGACGGTCACAAATCATTTTGTACAAAAATAAAATTAGCGTAGCATTAGCTCCAGAATACTTTCTATTACTATGGTATTATTGTACTTTATTTGGTTTGCAGAGTGCTGCTGCATTGTGTTTTTTTCCTTTGTGTTTCCAGCCATGGCAGCGTGCACCTGCATACTGGGATGTGCTGACTGACACGTCCGTGTTCTTTATGTACTCCGGAGCAGAAGAACAAAAAGGCTGAATGTTGATGTGAACTCGGCCTAATCACAAACAGGAATATTGATTCATGTAAATTATAAAATTGGGCTGCATTACTACAACGTACCGGGACATGCCTCTTAATTATTGAGTTCAGGTGTCTCATTCAGTCCCATTGCCACAGGTGTATAAAATCCAGCACTTAGCCAGAGTTCAGGTGTCTCATTCAGTCCCATTGCCACAGGTGTATAAAATCCAGCACTTAGCCATGCAGTCAGTCTGTACAAACACTTTGTGAAGGATGGGGTGCGACGACACTGGTCACACAACGTCACGACCAGGATAGCAGAGTAGCATTGAACCTGAAGAAATGAATGTGATCGCTTCACGAGTCTGAGAAAATCCAGCCTGTGTAGCATACCCTTAAGAACTCACTGAATTTCAGCGCGGTCCTGTAATAGGATGGCACAATCACATCAAATCATGTTGTCATTTCTTCCTTCCTAGATATTTCACCATCCACTCGGAGTGGTATTATTGTAAAGTAGAAGCTTTCAGGAACCACAGCATCTCGGCCACAAGTGGAGACCATGTAAAGTCACTTGGGGTCATTTACTAAGGTTACTTTCACACTAGCGTTAATATTTTCTGGTATTGAGAGCCGTCATAGGGGCTCAATACCAGAAAAAACGCTTCTGTTGTGTCCCCATTCATTGTCAATGGGGACAAAACGTAACTGAACAGAACGGAGTGCTCCAAAATGCATTCTGCTCCGTTCTCATAGCGGAGAGCAGCATACTGCGGTTTTCTTTCTGTCCTGGGATGCGGAGGAAGACGGATACGTCATGACCCACAATGCAAGTCAGTGGGGACGGATCCATTTTCTCTGCCACAATAGAAAACTGATCCATCCCCCATTGACTTTCAATGGAGTTCATGACGGATCCGTCTTGGCTATGTTACAGATAATACAACCGGATACGTTCATAACGGATGCAGACGGTTGTATTATCAGCAATGAAGCGTTTTTGCTGAACCCTGCCGAATCAAGCAAAAATACTAGTGTGAAAGTAGCCTTAGACTTGCTTTTTACACCAGTCTTAGATTCCTCCCTGTACTGCCATATGATTCGGCTAATTTATGATGAGGCGTGCGCCTCGTCATAAATTAGACGCATCTACAGAAACTGTGCACTTGGCCCAAAACACCACTCCCACTCTACGGAAGCTGGGCGCCTGGAGAGAAAAACCACTCCACTCCCTAAGTGGAGCAGTTTTTTTGCCAATATTTACGTCTGGAAACTGGGGAAATTGTAGTAAATTTGCCGGGATGCATGTCCTGGCCGCCATCGCATCCAAGTGTGGAGCACAAGGCAAAAACAACACAAAATATTGTCGGTCAAAAAGGTGTTTTTTTGACAAATTTATACTTAACCCCTTAAAGGGGTATTCCCATCAGAGACAATGGGGCATATTGCTAGGATATGACCCCATTGTTTGACACTTCCCAGCTCAGGACCCGCACCTACAACGAGAATGGAGCGGGGAGAGTTGTGGCTGGTCCGGCCACCACCAGGCGCAGCTCCCATAAAAGTGAACGGGAGCACACTGCGCATGCGCGGCCCCCGCTCCCATTCATTTCTATGGGGTCAACAGAAATAGCCGAACCAGCGCTCAGCTAGTTCCAGAGGCCCCATGAAAATGAATGGAGGGCAGCTGCGCATGCGCAGTGTGCCCTCCACAACTTTCTCGCTCTGTTGTCCATGTAGGTGCGAGTCCCAGAGGTGGGACCTGTACCTATCAGACAATGGGGGCATATGCTAGCAATATGCTTCCATTGTCTTAGATGGTAATACCCCTTTAATGTATAATGCCATACATGTATGGCGTTATGCACAAGGGCTTGTATGGAGCAGGATGTGGCGGTTGCTGCCTGAAGAATACAGTAGGCACCCGGCTGCAATGACGCAGAGACCAGTCATTTAACCCCCCTCAGTTGCCGCATTCAATAGCGATCAGGGCACTGGAGAACTCCATGCTCTCTGGTTAGTGGTCTCATCCCACCAGCTCTGCCATGAGGGTGTGCCATGGCAGCCACAGGCTAAGCAATGATCTCCAGGCCTGCCATGTACAGGTGTCTATTGGGCCCTTCCAGACATCATACACTGCAATACAAAAGTAAAAAAAAGAAAAGGTTCTAAAATACATTATATGTAACCCAAAATAATAAAAATCCTGGCAGGAAAAAAAAACTCTTGGAATGTGGACTTTAAAAAAAAAAAAAAAAAAAAAATTGCATACTTTAAGGGTTAAATTTGGTAGTATCTAGACCAGGGATCTCAAACTCGTGGCCCTCCAGCTGTTACAGAACTACAATTCCCATCATGCCTGGACATTCTTCAGCTACCAGGGCATGCTGGGAGTTGTAGTTTTGCAACATCTGGAGGGCCACGAGTTTGAGATCCCTGATCTAGACGCTGGTTTTGGTAGATAAATTGTGATTGTTGGCACTTCCACCTCCTCCTGCTTATTTCTTGGACAGGTCTTCCAGAATGTCCTGATGCTTGTCCTTCCTTGAAATATTCCTTCCAAGATGGAACATGTCTGTTTGCTTTAACCCCTTGTACATCAGGCTCCTGGAGTGGCGCTGATGTGCGCCAAGCAGTACTTTACACTCTGTAGACACCAGTGAATAGAATCCAGATCTATATATTCATTCCAGAGCCGTCCTTGCTGCTCTCTATACTTGGTCCTCACCGCTCATCCTATACCTAATAAGGCCGGTCTCTTCTGCTTCATATCAACAGCTTTAAGATCCCTGGAGTTCTTAAACTGTGCGGCCGCAGTACATACAGCATGTGAGATGAAAAATAATGGCTGACCCGCTCTGCGCTTTCTTGGACTTTTAGTTTACTCAAGGGGCTCTGTCACTTTGAGTAAAGGGAGCCCAGATCTCTTCTTTTATTCTCCTACTGTAACCCATTCCCCACTGTGCGCCCTGAACACTGCAGAACCGTGGGTGCGAGCTCAGCTGTCCAGACAATGTAATCCACTGGAGGTTTGATGGCGCACAATGGGAAGGGGGGAGTAAAAAAATAGTGCAGTGAATTCCCTCTCCTTAGTGCTTCAGTTAAAGGGGTTGTCCGACCCCCACTGCCATTGTAACTATGATCTCCAATCTACTCTTCCTAAAGAAAGATGGCTTCCTAGTCACCGCTGCTAAACGTGTCCATGGATATCTAAGCGCCAGTTGAAATGGGTTCAATTTGACCTATGTTGGATAGATTTGCATTGGCAAACTTTTATTATTATTTCTCACCGTATAAAAAGTAAAGATCACCATGAAAGGACTTTATAGGACGCTTGGTGTATGGCCACACGGTCAGGTTTCTGCATGCAGTTTTGGAAGCCAAAGCCAGGAGTGGATTAAAAAAAGAGTAAGCATATCTGTCCTGTATACTTTCTCTTTTTTTTTTTTTTTTTTTTTTTTCTAATCCACTTCTGGTTTTGGATTCCAAAACTGCATGCAAAAACCCCACCAGCGTGGCCGCAGTGCTCATGGACATAAACATGCTCAGATGTGAGTACAGTACAATAGACCCAAGGTCAGATAGGAACACACTGCTTCATAAATCACCATGACGCAAGTGAGAATGCAGGTACAGGAGAATTATAAAACTATCCTATGGTTTGATTTGATCGATCATGCATTGAGGGATGGGGAGGGGGGCAATTGTCTAATGAGAGTCTTTCACCTGTTTTTCACCTATATAACTAAGAGCACTGCCCCACAGAAGATTGTATACACATCCCAGACATACCTGTGTGCGCTGTGTGTCTGTATTACATGTCACATCCCAGACATACCTGTGTGCGCTGTGTGTCTGTATTACATGTCACATCCCAGACATACCTGTGTGCACTGTGTGTGTATTACATGTCACATCCCAGACATACCTGTGTGCACTGTGTGTCTGTATTACATGTCACATCCCAGACATACCTGTGTGCACTGTGTGTCTGTATTACATGTCACATCCCAGACATACCTGTGTGCACTGTGTGTCTGTATTACATGTCACATCCCAGACATACCTGTGTGCACTGTGTGTCTGTATTACATGTCCAGGAAAAGCACTTTTATTCTGCAGGAAAACAGCTCCCAAGTGCCCAGCTGAAAGTGAAACTAAAAACAGCTTTCTCTCCTGACCCGATTTCTAACAGCTATATCTTCTCATATAATGGATATAATGATGTGATTTTGCTATCATTTTAAAGCTTAGAATGCCAGCTTTCAAAAAAGGTAATTTTCTATCTGCTATCAATCCCAGGATATGAGCATCTAAAGCAGCCTCTCCTCTTCAGTCTGGTTTGCTGCAGCAGCAGAGCCCGACACTTGGGAGCTGTTTTCCTGCAGAATAAAAGAGCTTTTCCTGGACATGTAATACAGACACACAGTGCACACAGGTATGTCTGGGATGTGACATGTAATACAGACACACAGTGCACACAGGTATGTCTGGGATGTGACATGTAATACACACACAGTGCACACAGGTATGTCTGGGATGTGACATGTAATACAGACACACAGTGCACACAGGTATGTCTGGGATGTGACATGTAATACACACACACAGTGCACACAGGTATGTCTAGGATGTGACATGTAATACACACATACAGTGCACACAGGTATGTTGGGATGTGACATGTAATAACACACACACAGTGCACATAGGTATGTCTGGGATGTGACATGTAATACAGACACACAGTGCACACAGGTATGTCTGGGATGTTGACATGTAATACACACACAGTGCACACAGGTATGTCTGGGATGTGACATGTAATACAGACACACAGTGCACACAGGTATGTCTGGGATGTGACATGTAATACAGACACACAGTGCACACAGGTATGTCTGGGATGTGACATGTAATACACCACACAGTGCACACAGGTATGTCTGGGATGTGACATGTAATACAGACACACAGTGCACACAGGTATGTCTGGATGTTGACTTGTAATACAGACACACAGTGCACACAGGTATGTCTGGGATGTGACATGTAATACAGACACACAGTACACACAGGTATGTCTGGGATGTGAATGTAATACAGACACACAGTACACACAGGTATGTCTGGGATGTGACATGTAATACAGACACACAGTGCACACAGGTATGTCTGGGATGTGACATGTAATACAGACACACAGTGCACACAGGTATGTCTGGGATGTGACATGTAATACAGACACACAGTGCACACAGGTATGTCTGGGATGTGACATGTAATACAGAACACAGTGCACACAGGTATGTCTGGGATGTGACATGTAATACAGACACACAGTGCACACAGGAATGTCTGGGATGTGACATGTAATACAGACACACAGTGCACACAGGTATGTCTGGGATGTGACATGTAATACAGACACACAGTGCACACAGGTATGTCTGGGATGTGTATACAATCTTCTGTGGGGCACTGCTGTTAGTTATATAGGTGAAAAACAGGTGAAAGACTCCCTTTAAGATGGTGCACACACGTAAGCTGTACTCAATTGAGATGATTTATTCATTTATTAAGCTGCTCACAACCTAATCTTGTCTGTTTCTTCCCAGGTTCTGACAGAAGCCATCTGAATTTGGTTGACTTCAAAAGTAAACCATTGTAAGTGAAGTTTATTCGTAATTTACTTGCATGACACTTGTGCTGCCCTTGTGATGGTAAATGTCTATCTGCTTCTAATTCTCATGTAAAATAGACTGTGTAACAAACCAGAGCCTTCAGTGTGCTGGAATGAGAGGGGGGTGAGAAGCGCTTTACAAGTCTGTGTGTTGTTTCGGTGTATACTTTGTGTGGATGTGGAAATCTAAACTTGATTGATCGCTGCTCTTATTTACATCAGCATATAGTAAAAAGCTGAGTTTTATCTAATCTTTTAACTGCTAGGGTATGCCATTGATTATTTGGGGTGCTCATGGCAGGACTACTGAATATGCAGATATCCTTCATCAAGGGAAGTGTAGGCTGCCTTTGTATCTACAACCCATGGTATGGGCCTTGACTAGGGATGAGTGAATCAACTTTGGAACTGAACCAGAGTTCGGGAAATGTTTTTTTACAGTAGAAATACATTTTATTTTTAATATATGTTATTGCGCGAAGTCTCGCAAGACTTTGCGAAGTAATAACTTTGGCTCATCGGAGCCAATACATTATAATACTATACAGAGCGCTCGCTTCGTACAGTATTGAAGCAAAGTTTTATGCGAATCGACTTCAGACGTTTCATCCAAAGTAGATTTGCTCATCCTGAGCCTTGACCCTGCTAGCTTTACACCTTCACAATCTTTTAGGCAGTATCTCTCAACCTTCTTGAACTGCAG
Organism: Rhinella marina; assembly: GCA_900303285.1. Lineage (NCBI taxonomy): Eukaryota > Metazoa > Chordata > Amphibia > Anura > Bufonidae > Rhinella > Rhinella marina. The sequence goes on from ONZH01001696.1 coordinate 307,399, forward strand.
CAAACTGCTCTTTTCCAGAAATAAACTTTATCAGCTGATTCACACAACCGTGCATGTGAGAACAGTACAGTAGACCCTTGATCTGATAGGAACAGTCATAAAACTTATGCAGTCAGGTCGGGGAGCTGCAGTCAGTCTGGGAAACAGTCTATATATCAGCATCATTTCCCGGACCGACCGTGGCTCCCCTGACCCGAACTGACTTCATGATAGTGTTTTATGTTGCAGTCTGTTCCTACCAGATTGTGAGTGTATTGTACTGTACTCGCATGATGATCGTTTGGGCAGGGGAGCCGCCGTTGGTCGAGGAGATCCAGCCAGCACACAGTCTTCCTCGAACCGTGTATGGTTGTGTGAATCGGCCCTCAGAGGCTCATATATCCACCCTATCAAACCTGGCAAAGGTCTCACAGCAGTTCCTATTGATCCCCGCTGTGCATGGGATCTGCAACAGAACTCTTATCAAGTTAATGGGGACGACGGCAGTTCCCCGTACGACCGGCAGCACCAGGATGCTGGGGAAAAAAAGTCCACTGGAATGAATAGACGCTGAAACACCTTCCTTCTCATTTTTCGTAGGCTCCCAGAGCAGACCGCTTATGTAGTAGTCTGAGATTATCACCGCAGCTCTGCTGAAGTCATTGGGGGGCAGCACCCTGCATTGGCCAGCTCAGTCCATAGACCTTTCTGCTTCTGATGCTGGGTGTTGGACATTGGATAGGCCATAATGTGATAAAAGGTGGACAATGCCTTTTAAAGAGGTTGTCTGAGAAAATTTATAATCGTGGACAAGCCTTAAAGAGGCTCTGTCACCAGGTTTTAACCTATGTATTTTAATACATATGTTAAAAGCCCTTAATTTGCCAATTATCCACATACCTGTATTGCAGAGTATAGCGCAGCGGTTGTGCAGAAAAGTGAAGTTTAAAAATTATGCTAATGAGCCTTCGGAGCACCGGGGGGCGGGCTCTTTCCTCCTGAGCACCGCTTCTTCACCGCCCCCCCCCCGGGCCCGAGGCTCTCCCCCATGCCTAAGTGCACACCTCTCTTTAAATTGACTGACAGCACTAGACCGTTTGGCCTAGCGCTGAAATCCCGCACGTGCGCAGCAGGATCGGGGCCAGCGCATGCGCAATAGCACTTGCAGTACCGAACACTGCAAGCGCTTCCATTCATCTGTGCACGCGCCGTCACTTCCCTGAACCCTGCGCTATACTCTGCAATACAGGTATGTGGATAATTGGCAAATTAAGGGCTTTTAACCTATATATTAAAATACATAGGTTAAAACCTGGTGACAGAGCCTCTTTAAAATGATCTTAAAAATTATTTTACTGATGTGGTTATCCCTAATCAATAGGCCTAGACTTGCTGACCTGCTCTCTTGTTCTTTGTATGCCGTTTTCTTCCTATCAGGGAAGCTGGGGATTCTTGGGCTCTGATCTGTGGTACACCACAACACGACTTGTCACTTACACAATAGGGAATGCAAACTGATTTCAGCCTGCTCAAAGCTGCTTGCAACGTAATTAACATATCTATGAGCCAAACTATAGCCCTGGACACAGCAGAATGCCTTACCTGCCCGATACCAAGTGTCATTGAGGCAAGAATGGCCTCAGGAGTTTTCTAGGAGTGGAGACCATTTTTAGGGGTTCCCCTGCAGTTATCAATTTGGGAATCACTGTATTGTCTCATTGAGAATTTGCATAAAGCTTATATATGACGTGCGGAGAATTGTTCAGATCATCGATAACAAGCGTTCGTATGAATGCTAGTTAGCGATGATCTGGCAGTATGAAGCCTCAATCACACATCAGTGTTTCACGGACGTGTTCTGTACGTGTTCTCCACGGACACACACGTCCCCATTCATTTGAATATGTATGTTCAGACATCAGTGTTTCATCACAGTCCTTGGTTCCGTTTTTTTTAGCATGGATGCATGTCTTATCTTGATCCCTGTTCCCGGATCCCTCACGCCCATTATAGTCTATGGGTCCGTGAAAACCACGGATGCAACATGGACAGCAAAAAACGGACCCAACACGGATACTTAACGGACAGCTTCCCAGATGCGTCACTGACCGCCTGCTCACGGATTTGAGCACGGACACGGATGTGTGGATGAGGCTTAATACTGCCACCGATTGCTCGTTCATTGGGTAATTGGAATCTTTCAGCAGGTTGAAAAATCGTTTGCTGGTGGAAGATTGTGCCGGCAAATAATGATTCAGTATGGGGACGAGCAGTGAGACTGTGGAGGAGATCGCTGCATGTAAATACAGAAGTCTCCTCTGCTGATGAGCAAGCTGCCAGGAAGTAACGATTCCCTCCTGACAATCTCCTGGATGATCTACTCGTCTAATATAAGCCTAATTCCCAGACCTCTTGAATGCGTGTCATGACCAGGTTGCCTGTGACTCCAATAGCAATTTTATTTGAGCCCTTTTCAGGATTTTACTTTTTATTTTTTTTTAAAAGCATCTTTATTCCAAGCCTCACCTTTACAATAGACCCTTTCTTATGTGTATGCATTTATAGGGCATAGCATGTATAAAGCTTATCCACATTTCCTAGATCAGCAGTAGGAAACTTTAAAGAAGAACTCCCGACAAAACTTTTATTCCATGTCCTGCTAAAAATGTACATGATATAATCTGTAGTGAATGTCATTTTCTTACCAGTGTCTGAATTTTTGACTTATATCATCCTGAAGTTTCTTATCTGTGTCATGTGACCAGCAATTAGACCCACCAACTCACACAGAGACTTGTGTGGACAGGAAGTCTAATTCTCTATGTATTCCTATGAGAATGAAAGTGAGGCTCCCATAGGAATGAATAGAGCAGTTACTGGCTTCCTGTCCTGGGTCAGTTGGAGGTCAGGGAGTTGGTCACATGACCCAGCTACAATAAGAAGAGAGGTTTTTACTCACAGAAACAATCACTGATAAGAAAACGACAATCACTACAGATTATATCATGCACCTTTCTAACAGGTCAGAGAATAAAAATTTTTGCGGGCGTTCTTCTTTAAGGAGATTCTTAACGGGAACCTGTCACCTCTACTATGCTGCTCTCACCGAGGGGCAGCATGTTGTACTGCTTGGTCCGCTGATTTCAATGGGCGGTCACTTCTGGACCGGCAGCAGTAACTTAAGCATACTGACAGGCTGAACCCTGCAATCCACACAAAGGGATATGGGTCTGATGGGGCTCACTGGCCCTGCCTCCCCCCATCCCCAAATTTGAGTAGCAGGTTTCTTTCCATTACATGACAAGAGGGGAAACCTGTCATTCATCAGCAGTCAGGGTGGGGACAGAGCCCCATCGGACTGGCGTGCGCTGCTGGGTTCAGAATGTCAGTACCCTAAGGCTGCATTCAGACGGCCGTAGTATTGCGGGTCCGCAAAAATGCAGTCCCGCAATACTATGGGTGCCGCCGTGGCGTGTGTTCCGCAACTTGTGGAACACACGGCCGGGGTGCCCCATTGAAAAATGCCTATACTTGTCCGCTGTTGCGGACAAGTATAGGATATGTTCTATATTTTCTTGTGGAGCCGCGGCTCGGCAAGATCATGAGCCGGCCATAGTCTTGAACGGACTGGCACCTATTCTGCAATTTTGCGGAATAGGTGCAGACCCGTTCACACAGCACTGACTGCCAGGCCAGAAGAAAGCACCCGCTGAAATCAGTGGATTTGTCACTATTATGCCGCCCTCACAGAGAAGTGACAGGTTCCCTTTTAGACATTTTGGCCGTTGGCCGGCTCATGCTCAGTAGGTAAAGCGATACCGTGCCCACAGTGAGCATGCCCCGGCGAACCACCCGGTGAGGCAGTGCGCAGGCGCGGGATCCCGGCTGGACCGAAGGAGGACACAAGGGAAGAGGAGGGCGGGCAGAGGCCTGGGAGGAGATACCATAATGAAAGGCATAGCAGCCTGGGCTCCAAAGCCGCCCCTGGGCACTTACGACTGCTAGTTAGCATATGAATTTAACCTTGTTTTTACAGCTTCAGCAAGGGTGAAGAGGACGACACGGGTCCCATTATATTCATGAATTGGTGTGCTGTTGGACTATGTAAGCGCTTTATAGGGTCATAAGGACAGACTCCCTTTAAGTTTAGTAGTATTTAATGGCTGCAATTTGCTGTATTACTCCTTTCTGGGTTAGATATTGGCTGGTGATGGGTCAGGGAAGAGGTATTGTGCTTCACATGCTGAGGCCGTCCTGACATACAGCAGTGCACTTCTAGTACAATGTGCAGTATCAGGCCGCTTTGGGGGATACTAGCTCTTAAATATGTACCTCAACAAGAGCTCTAAAGCAATTGTACGCAGGGAGGTAAATTTGCTGCTATAACCACGTTATACATGGAGTATCATGCATTCTATTTCCATAGATCTTGTGGCCAATATGCCGCCCAGTTGCACACCTCTTACTTTTTTAGGTTCTGCAACCTTAGGCCATGTTCACACTGCATGAATTGCCATTTTTTTTAAACCCAGGGTAGGGATCTGCAGTTTTTGGTGGCTTTTAGCCTGCAGATCTGTATATGGATTAGTCCTTTTACAATTTAGTTGGTTTAATTAGCAATTTTACAGAGTGGAACCAGCTCTAGTGGTCTCCTGGATAGATGTTAGAGCAGTCACTAAAGATGAAAGGGGGTCTAGGGGAGCACTCACTCAGAGAACCTAGGCCGCAGTATAGGCCGTATTACACAGCTCGATTTAACAGGCGATTGTCGAGAGGGAAGCGTTCCCTCCTGGTCTGCTTGCAGGGCTCCTGCCAATCATAAGAACGAGGGGTCTGTGCTTCCCAGTTCGATCAGAGTGGTGGTCAACCATGTCCACTTCTGCACTTTTCAGTTCTATAGGGCTGCAAGAAGTGGCAGAGCACCAACTTTGATAGTCCCATAGAGTTTTAATGGAGCAGCAGACACTCATGCGTCATGTCTGCAGCCCCATTCAAATGAGGAGCACGGACCCACATTCTTGTGATTGGCCCCAGTGGTCAGACCCCTCCATAGGAGAGGGGATAGGTTGTCTTAATGGGACAACTCTTTTAAAGTAAGAATTGTATTCAAAACTAGACTTCTGTTCTACTTTTATTGTCCACTTGGTGGCACTATAGACCATCATTTGAAAAGCTTTGTGTTACGGAGATTGATTGTCATATTTCATTGTAAGGCTGTCAGAATGTAGGATTTGTCTTTGAAGTCTATGATTATTAAGGCTCTGTTCACATCCACTTTGTGGCTGGCAGAATCCACCACTCGGATGGCAGATACCACTGGTGCCCACCGAATGCTACTGAACTGGTCCCATCGTTTACCTGCAGTGGAACCTCCAACACCAGTCCATCGAAGGTTGAATTTCTTTTTTTTAGATACGTTACTTATTCTGCACACATTTCACTATAATCTGTTCTGCATTCATCTCTAAAGCTAAATTGTAAACTCTTGCCTTCCTGTTACCGGTGCATTGTGGAAGATCGCAGAAGATAAACTGCAATTTTCAAGGACCATCTGCAGGGACTTGAGAACCAACTGTATCAATGAATGTAGAGAAAATGTGGAATAGCTAAACTGGTTCAAAAGACAATTCAGCAAAGTATCCTTCATTACACAATTATGAAATAATGAGAGTCCGTCGCTGGCCCTCCTGCATGTCCTTATATTGCGGGGGCACTGACCAACCATCAGAACTATAGTGTACGTATAAGTATTACGTATGAAAAGGTCACATCCAGAGAAGTGTCATGAAGAATCCGGTGGTATCCTGGGCATGCGGCGTGCACTGGCCTCTGCTTCATCTACGTATGCGATAACTGGTAATTTACATACTGCACACCTGGTATGTTAAGTCTTTATACGTGACCTGTTTAGTACAGTAAAGCACAGCAGTATAACATGCCAGGGGCTTAGGGTGTAGAAATCCAATGACTGGTTCCCTTAAAACTGTTACTTTTATGTTAAACAGTAAAGGGGTTCCTATACACTTGTATAGGAGCGATCAGTCTCACTGTGGTTGCGATGGCGAGCAGGTAAACAATGAAGAGGAGGCAGCACTGGTACGGTGCGCCTTCTCTACAAACAGCTGATTGGCAGGGGTCCCGGGTGTCGGGCCCCTGCCGATCTGATATTGAGGATAGGTCATCAGTATGAACAGCCCAGACAACCTCTTTAATTTTACTCTAATTAAAGAAGAACTCCCGCAAAAAATGTTATTCTCTGACCTGTTAAGGTGCATGATGTAATCTGTAGTGATTGTCATTTTCTTTTCAGAGGCTGAAATTGAGAGTTTCCTCTCTCTTCTTATTGTAGCTGGGTCATGTGACCAACTCCCTGACCTCCAACTGACCCAGGACAGCAAGCCAGTCACTTCTCTATTCATTCCTATGAGACTGAAAGTGAGGCTCCCATAGGAATGCATAGAGAAATAGACTTCCTGTCCCTGTGTGAGTTGGTGGGTCTAATTCCTAGTCACATGACACAGATAAGAAAAAAAAATTTCAGCTACTGGTAAGAAAATGACATTCACTACAGATTACATCATGTACATTTCTAGCAGGACATGGAATAAAATTTTTGCGGGAGTTCTTTAAAGGGTTATTCTCATTTTAGACAATGGGGGCATATCGCTAGGATATGCCCCCATTGTCTTATAGGTGCGGGTCCCACCGCTGGGACCCGCACCTATATCCAGAACGGAGCCCCCGAACTGAATGAGGGCGCACTGCGCATGCGCAGTTAGCGCTGCGCTGCCATTCATTTCTATGAGTGCAGCGGGAGCGCTGCGCCTGGAGGACCCCGGGTTTCCGGGGGTCCGGCCACCACCAGGCGCAGCGCTCCCCCTCTGTTCTGGATATAGGTGTGGGACCCGCACCTATAAGACAATGGGGGCATATCCTAGCGATATGCCCCCATTGTCTAAGATGAGAATACCCCTTTAAGTTACTCAGTTGCTCTTTAGCATTCGTATGATAGAATGCTACTTTCTCATAATGGGTTTATAACAAAGGTAATTTTTTTTTTTCTACGTATGTTTAGGAAAAGCTTTTGACGTTAAGGGTGCCTTCACACACAGCAGATTTTTTTTTTTTTGCAGAAATTTCTGATTCATGTGAATAGGGGCAAGCACAATGGAGTTCTTCAAGACCTATTCAGATGAATGGAACTGATTTTCAGTCACAGAAATTCTCTCCAACAATGTCTGCCATGTGTGAAGGCAAACTAAATGGCATGTGTCAGATCTCAGCTGCAGGTGAGTTGTGCCACCCTAGTAGTATGAAGACTTGAGGGCTGAAGAGTCCGCTCACATTTTGTTTCTTCCTCCATCTGAGACATACATCGGACGTGTTTCTTGAGTTATACCTCTGATGGAAACCGCCAACATATAAGCGTACTGTGGCATTAGTCAGCCGTGGAATCCCGTTTTATTAAAAAAAAAAAAGTGCAGAAGACACCGCAAACTATGCTTTCCGATGCCCGCTGACCCAACTGAAGCCCATAGGACACCATCTTGTCATAAACTTAATTTTGTAACACACAGGGGCACATTTATTAAGACCGGCATTTTAGACGCTAGTCTTAATAAACCCCTAAGCTGGCAGTGGTTCAGTCGAAGTTATGAAGAGGTGCCGGCCTCTCCATAACTTTGGCGGATCCACCTCCAGTTCTAAATGTAAGACCGTATTCGATCTGTCTTAGGCCCCAATCAGACGGCCGTATTTCACGGCCCGATGCGGGCCGTGAAATCCCGGCCTGTACTGCCCCAGAGGATGGGAGCGCACGGCGTCATAGCAACCAATGACGCCGTGCGCTCCCATCCTCTGGGGCAGTACAGGCCGGGATTTCACGGCCCGGATCGGGCCGTGAAATACGGCCGTCTGATTGGGGCCTAAGACAGCTTCCTGAGGCCGCCGCTGTACAGTGAAACACTGAATGGGGCCTTACGCTTAGACCTGAATGAGACAGGCCTGCCGGTCCTTCCCCACTCTCGTCACGCCCACAATTTGAAACTTGGTGTGAGTGGGGAAAAGTCAGATTGCTGCACAACTAACCTAATATTGGCGTATTTCAGTATAAGAAATGACTCCCACAGTGTACAGCGCAGTTTCACAGAGGTTTTCTACTCTGGAGCATGCACCATGCCAATCTTCGCGGCATCAGGAGGTATGGACGGTACAGTCCTGTGGAAATTGGAGTGTCATTTTATAGCTCGATACAACTGAAAGCTGTAAACGTCCATTCACATGACCATATTTTCGCTACACATCCGATCTGCCTTTCTTGTGGTTCAGATGCGGACATCTTCATTTCAATGGGGCAGCAAAAGATGTGAACAGCACACTGTGTGCTGTCACAATCCGCACGTCCACTCCGCGGCCCCACACGAAGGATAGAGGATGTCCTAATCTTGTCCGTATTGCAGATCTAAGAAAGAGCTGAATGTGCAGGACAAGGGCGGCCAGTATCCGTGTTTTGCGGATCCTCAATACGGATACAGTTGTGTGACCACTAAAACAGTAATATTTCGGGTTTAGTGGGTCGTACATGACCCTTTTTTTAAACGAATGTGCAAGTTGGTAATTATTGAAGTATATTCCTAACGGATGTCTCTGCACTGGTAAATGTAACTTTAAAATTGAGTAGTAATAAGCAAAAACTTGTTAGCAGCTTTAATGAGTGTTGAATCACAGCTAGAGGAAACCGCTGGTTATTTGCAACTGCAAAAATGTATTCATTTGTTAAGATGTGATAAAAAAAAAATGCTTACTAATGATTCAGGGTAAATGTTAGTTTTTCTCAACTCCTAGGCCGCCTGCTCACGTTGCTGAATGTGCAAGGTTTTTCCACGCAGATTCCTGTAGCGTAGTACAGTACCAGCAAAGTGTATGAGATTACATAAATCTCACCTACAGTGTGCGGGCATTGACCTGTCATACGAAATTTCGAAATCCTCAGCATGTGAATTATGTTTGCGATTCTTAGCTGCAGATTTCACCGTTTTTCAATGAAAGAGTGAGATTTGCGGAAAAAACGCATCTGTTCCAGACAAAAAAAAAATAAAAAAATTGGGAATTTTGGTTCGGATATGGTATAAATCCGCACCGAGATAATTTGTATTTTTTTCCCCATTAGAACCTTATGATTGTCTGGGATTGGCCAGGTACCGGATTAAAAGTGGCTTCCCAGGGTTTTTCATGGACAGTAAAACATTAAAAAAATTCTCAGAATACATTAACGGCACGGGTGGTACTGTCTAAGATGAGAATACCCCCTTTAAGTTACTCAGTTGCTCCTTAGCATTCGTATGATAGAATGCTACTTTCTCATAATGGGTTTATAACAAAGGTAATTTTTTTTGGTGGTACTGCAGGTGAAGTCTGAATCGGTAGTTAACATTTTTCATAGTGCCCCCGGTCCCCCTGTGACAAGGGTCAGCTAAAATACAATGTCTGGACTGCTGAGCTGACACTCAGGAGGTTCTCTTCATTATATGTGCGCAGCTCCGCAGTCCGGACAATATACTTCAGCAGAGCTTTGCCAATGCACAGGGAAGGGGGTGAGGATAAAACATATCAGTCTGGACTCCTCAGTAGTAGTCCTCGGTCCAGCTGACAGATTCCCTCTATCAAGACCAGCGCTTTCTGGGCCAGTCTTGATATACCCTTTGCAGCCAGAGGATACGCTTTTTGACAAGGTGCACGACTGGGCACATCCTCTGGCAGTCCGTGCATCAAAACCAAAGTCTTTCTGGTTTCATTTGCGCAAGGCAACTGGCGTAAATGAAGATAAATTTGTCCTGGCTGCCTGTCACGCCCCTTTCTGGAAAGTGGGGAGGGTGGAGTAAAAACTGGGAGCTGCAAATATTTTCAAAAAAGTTGCAAACATTTCCATTTCTAGAGAAATCGAACATGGTCAGAAATTTTCCAGGTGGGACCCACAGCTGCATCGGGAACAGAGCCCCCACAAAGTGGTGGCTGGAGGAAGTGAATGGGAGCGCAACGTGTGTGACCGGCCACCTCTCCCATTCACTTCTATGGGCCCAACAGGAACTGTTTTCAGCAGCCCGATAGAAAATGAATGGAGGGCGGCTGAGCATGCACAGTGCCCCCTCTACCACTTTCGGGGCTCTATTCTCGATATCTCATAGCAATATGCCCCCATGGTCTGAGATAAGACCACACCTTTAAGTACTGATTACCTATTCTCCAGATAGGCCATCAATATCTGATAGGTGGGGGTCCGACTCCTGGCACTAGTGGCATTCCTCCAGTAGAGGAACACAGCTGCTATGGGGCCCATGGGGTAAAGGGGCCCGCAGTGAACCAAAGTCCCTGCCCCTTAATTACACTCATTTACTGTCGTTCCCCAATATAGTATCCCCATCATCAGTGGAGAAAGCTAAAGGACTTGTGATGATGTCATCACAGGTCCTGCACATCTAGTAAGGCTACTTTCACACTAGCGTTTTTGCTGGATCCAGCAGGGATCAGTAAAAACGCTTCCGTTACTGATAATACAACCATCTGCATTCGTTATGAACGGATCCGGTTGTATTATCTTTAACATAGCCAAGACAGATCCGTTATGAACTCCATTGAAAGTCAGTGGAGGATGGATCCGTTTTCTATTGTGTCCGAGAAAATGGATCCGTTTGTTTTGCTCCGCATTCCCAGGATGGAAGGCCAACTACAACATGTTGCTGTTTGCTCTCCGGTCTGGGAACGCAACTAAACGGAACAGAATGCGTTTTGGTGCACTCCGTTCAGTTTTGTTCCCATTGACAATGAATGGGGACAAAACTGAAGCGTTTTTTCCGGTATTGAGCCCCTATGACGGATTTCAATACTTGAAAACAATAACGCTAGTGTGAAAGTAGTCTAAAGGAACTGCAGAGTATCTTCACAGGTCCTTCAACCCCAGCAGCAAGGAGAAGAACTGCACGATGAGCTCTCCGATGAGACTAGAATGGAGTGTTAACAGGAGGTCCTCCTACTTTCTCTTCATTTACACCCCATTCCCTAATTTTACTTATATCTCATATATATATATATATATATATATATATATATATATATATATATATATATAGTACTGCAGACAGTTACAACCGCTATTACCTCATGTACCTCACACAATAACCATAATGTATAACTGACCGCATATCTGTACACACTGCACTATTATACCTTGTACTTGTCACCTCAGTACACTGCTTTATGTAATATATACACGGTTCATCTATTATACAGTATAATAGATGCAGTGGACACAGGTATGTAGTATGCCCAGCAGTGTACTTGGATGTGAGGCTGTGCATTCCCTCAATTATCCTTCCTGGAAATATGTATGTTGATAACTGGTTGTTGCCCTTCCTCAAAGCAATGTGTCCCCAAACACTGTGATACTGGTTAGTGAGTTCTGACTCTAGGTGCACATCCCACTGACAAAAGGAATCACAAAGTCCATTCCTTCATTTCCGGGAGGAGCACGACTGTCGTGTCGCAGCATGTCGTAGTGCGACACCATAGATGGCATTACTATATATGTTGCAGTGTAGTTGTACTCTGTCACCATGTAGCCCTAGCATAAACCCTTAGTAGATTAGGGGATGAATATGTGAGCGTCTCCATTAGGTCTCGTGCACACGGCCATTTCCCGCAAACAGCTCGTCCGCAATATGTGGGCACCGGCCGTGTGCTCCCTGCATCACGGATGAGGACCTATTCACTTGAAGGAGCTGCGGTGCAGAATGGAGGCACGAAACTCAGCGGAAGCACTACCGTGTGCTTCTGTGGTGTTTCTCTCCGTGTCGTGGTGCGGACAGATTACAGACCCATTCAAGTTGAATGGATCTGGCTCCACCGCGGCAGCTGCACAGATGGTGCCCGTGCATTGCGGTCCCCAATCCATGGAACAGCCTTAATCCGGTCAGTATCAGATGCAATAGCAAAAACCTTGGTAAGGCCGTGTTCACATCTGCACGGTGAATTCTGGCAGTTTGTTTCTGCAGAAGTTCACTGTATCCACGGTGCACTGGCAGATCCCCATTCACTATAATAGTATCCAACTGCTTTCCGGCATATATTTCTGCTTTCGGCCAAACAATGCTGCGTCTTGTATTTTTTCGTCCGGCCTAATGCTGAGATATATGCTGGGTACTGTAACCTGAACAGTGTGCCGGAACTTATATCGCTGATGTGTACCCGGCCTTACCTTTTTAGAAATTTTGTACTGTTTTACAGCTTTACCGCTTGCCAAGTTATCGGCCTATGATGCTGAACTGTCTAGTTGAGTCCACCTCAATTCTGACTATGGGTCACCCTTTACTTGGCTTTAGCGGACGGAGGGGACCTCTCTTACTGAACTCGCCATGATGGGGGACATTGGCTTTAGCTGAAAGCCGGCAGCCCCCTTTAAGTGACCTAATCGGTTTCTTTTGAGGAATTATAGAATAATTATGTTAATGTGCAATTATCACCTAATTTTCCTTGGCGGTAACCTCGGGCTGTAGTGTACAGAAGTGTTATAACAAGCGCCGTCAGTGTGCAAAAATACTGATGAAGGAAATGTTGTAAATAAGGATCGCTTGAGGCATTCAGCCGAGCTGTCATTCTACAGGAAAGGTCACATTTCTCTTTGAAGGCTCCCCTGTAATGGCATTGTGATTACAGTCATATTTTCAGGTCTAGCGGTATGACCACATGGAAAGGTTCCTGGAGCCAAAACCAGGAGTGAATTCAGGAAAGAAGATCTGTCCTTTATACTTTGTCCTTTTATGATCCGCTTCTGATTTTGGCATCCAACTGCATTTGGGACCCTGACCACATGCCGGACCCGAACAGGCATTACCTGTGTTCGGCTTAATTTTAGAGGACTTTGCAGGATGTAAAAAGCAGTTCTAGGGTTATCAAATAAATGAAATTGGCGGCCATCAACCAGAAGAGTTCAGCTTTCCTAATTTTAATGCTTTCCATACCCTTTAGATAAATGTCGGCTGAAGCTGCTGATTTCAGGTGAATCAGCTGATTTAAGGGGTTTTCTGGGATTTTGATACTGATGACCTATCCTCAGGATAGGTCATCAGTATCTGATCGGTGGGGGTCCAACACTCAGGTCCCCCACCGATCAGCTGTTTGAGAAGGCACTGGCACTCCCGTGAGCGCCACAGCCTTCTCTTAGCTTTTCCTAGGCCAGTGACATCACGGCGAGAATCCCTAGTGTCAGACCCCCACTTATCAGTTGACCTATCCAGGTCGTCATTAAAAAAAAAAAAAAAAACCTCTGAAAACTCTTTTATAGGAAATGCATCACCAAAATTCTTATTTGCCAGTTAAAACCTGATGGCAACACTTTTTTTTTTTTTTTTTTTTCTGATCAGATTTTTTTTTATTCCATTTCCTGAACATGATTTTGGGGGCGGCCATCTTGCCTGAGCTGTTCTTAACAGCATTTAGAACGCATTGAGAAAATTGCTTTACAGCAGCCCCATGGTCATAAATGCAATGGACAGGAAGGAACCTCATTGACTTCTATGGGAGAGTTTTCTAGGCATGCTCTGTGACCTGTGCAGAGGTCATTGTACAAGGAAAGAATAGATAAGATGTAACAATCGCCTATTGTGAGTGGTGGATCCTGTCTTATCTATACACAGAGGTGATATCATTACAGGCAGGATTAGAATGACAGATAAGCAGGTAACTGCAGTAAAGTTATCGGTACAGTCCAAGAAGTGGCGACGATTACAATATTTGTAATATGCCTGATGAAGAGGGCTGTTTGCCCTCGAAACATGTTGACAAAGGATTTAATTTTATAAATTCCTTAAAGTCCAGCACCTGAAACCAGGGCTGTGGAGTCGGTAAGCCAAAGCCCTGACTCCAACTCCTCAATTTCCCCTGACTCCGACTCCCTCATACATGGAGCATGTTTAAGTGATAACTTTAAACAAATTTGCATAAAATCAATAGTACAGATAAGTCATGACAAAAACAGTCTGTAATCTATCAGGCTTCTCTGGGTACAGCTCACTAAGGGCCTGATCAGAGGCGTAGCTAGAGGTTCAGCACAGGGGGGGGCGAAACATACTTGAGTGGGCCCCCCACTTATTGGCTTCCCAAACGCATGTTTCCAACTTCACAGGCACATACTACTAGTTGTGGTTATAATACTGTATTAGCAAGATGACTATATAAACTGCTAGATCATCTATGCTGTTAAGTACGGTACAATAGACTTTCTACATACCCTACTCTGAATACTCTACCACATAATGCAGTAAAATATAGGATTAATAGGAGTAAAAAAAGGGACTCCTATGTTAAAGGAAATCTGTCCCCAGCTTTTACATCACTAAACTAACAGTCCCTTGCCCCCATCAGACCTCAGATCGGCAGAATGCGCCCCCATCAGACCTCAGATCGGCAGAATGCGCCCCCATCAGACCTCAGATCGGCAGAATGCGCCCCCATCAGACCTCAGATCGGCAGAATGCGCCCCCATCAGACCTCAGATCGGCAGAATGCGCCCCCATCAGACCTCAGATCGGCAGAATGCGCCCCCATCAGACCTCAGATCGGCAGAATGCGCCCCCATCAGACCTCAGATCGGCAGAATGCGCCCCCATCAGACCTCAGATCGGCAGAATGCGCCCCCATCAGACCTCAGATCGGCAGAATGCGCCCCCATCAGACCTCAGATCGGCAGAATGCGCCCCCATCAGACTCCATAATGGAAGCGCTCACTTGTATTTGCCTGATTGTACTAAGGCCATCCCTGCTGGGCCCCCCCAGAGGTATTGGGCCCGGAGCATCGCCTCCCCTGCCCCTCCCCCAGTAGCTACGCCTCTGGGCCTGATGTATGAACACTGTCTAGGTCTAAGACTTTTTTTTGTTGCCCATAGCAACCAATCAGAGCTCCCCTTTCATTTCTCCAGAGCACTATATGAAATGAAAGGGGAGCTCTGATTGGTTGCTATGGGCAACAAAGAAACTTCTACACCTAGACAGTTTTCATACATAAGGCTCTAGGTGTTTTACATCAGCAGATAGAAGCCATGAGAGCAGCTAACCTCTCCAAACATGAGCTCAGAGGAAACATAAAGCATACAGAGAGAACATGCACTGGACATAAAGGGCAGTACACAGTCATCTCAACTAAAAGCCTAAATCCTTAGACCAGGAACAGAACAGACATTTATAGGACATTTCATCATTTTCACAAATTCTTATAAAAATATATTCAGCACTTATTGCACTGAACTAAATGTACTAATTCATTATATATTGTCGGAGTAGGTCCATTTTATTCCGACTCCACCAAAATGGTGACCGCCGACTCCACAGCCGTGCCTGAACCACAGTTCCTCTCCCATACAAATCAGTGCAGACAGAAGAGGGGCTTTCATGATTGCAGTCAGCAGGTTACAGGAATGGCACCAGCTCATGGCAGTGAGGATCGCTGGACAAATGAGGGTCTACAATTTTTTATGAAAAACTTTAACCTCCCTTTATCCTCTTGTTCAGCCGCCCGTCATAATCTCTCATTTTTCAGTTGCTGCGTCAAGTTTGGTAAGTGTCTGGTAAGAAAACCTGATCTTCTTCCAGTCAGTCACCCTGCTGTTCGGGGGGCACCAGGAAACTTGTTTTAAATGGGTGAAGCGTCTGTTCTCTCTTGCAACCTCTCACACTAGAACAGATGGATGGAGCATGTAAGGTTTTACCTCTGAGGTGGTAACAGTGCAGCCACTCATTAACACTGAATTTACCACTTCGTTAACAACATTGCTTCCTGTTGAGAAACGCTAATATATAATCTCAAATGGAGTGTGCATACATTTGTCTACCTCTGCCTCATAATAAGTTCTGACATAGACTTTATAGCCGCCACTTTACAGACGTTCCCATTATGCAGGTTTTTGTTGTTTGTTTTTTTTTTTTACATTTTTTTTCTTTGTCTAATGAAATATGTTCTTTGTGAAATGTTTCTACTCTCCCCGTGAGCAGTTTCCTGCGTTTCAGTCCTGCTGGGTGCTGCTTTAGCACCATTTTGGGGTGCTAAAATTCCCTATAATCTTATTTTTTATTTCTTTTTACTGTGGAAACATGCCTTTGGTAGACTGCTGGGCAAGTCGCACGCCAGAAATGAATTCCTTTGTGCCTTTAGCACGTTTAATTAGGGTTAGGTCGTAAAGATCTTTAATCAACGTGTGTAATTTTAATAAGTGAAGCCAAGTGCTTTGTAATGTTTCAGAGCTAAAATAGCAAAATGTTTCTTTATCCTCTTTATGCTATTTTTGCCATTTTAGTTTAGTGTTTGTGTAGTGTTCACTATGGCCTTTTATTTCAAGGGATTCTGTCAACAGGAGATTCATTGTTATACTAGGCACAGCGGGGATTTTTATCACACCCTGCGTGGCAAAATGGGTCTATATATAGTTTTCTGGTCACTTGCCCATAATTTTTGCATTTTTACACCACTGCAGTTTTGAAAAGGATGTGGAAAAATGGGCGTGGTTAGCTATGTAAATGAGTTTCACTCCCAATTTATGACTGAAACTTGAAAAAAAAAAAAAAAAACTAAAAAAAGCCCCAAAGCCACTCCAGTAGTGAAACAGTGTAGAAAACTAGAGCCTCTCTACTAGACAAGTGTTGGGTTTAAAGATGAGCCAGATTTAACAAAGAACATGTGCCGTTTGATAAATTTATCACGCAGTATGCCAACGCAGATTCTCAAAAAGCGGACTCCAAATATTACCCTCACGAGTAGTACTGAGCGAACTTCTGTTTTCAAGTTTGGCGTACAAGGTTCGGGTTATCTAAGAATTCCGTTATGGATTCCGCTACCACGGAGCATAACTTATGGTTCGTGGTAGAAGAATCCGTAATGGGATTCTTAGATAACCCGAACCTGAACATTGTACGCCGACCTTGAAAACACGGCCAACTCTACTAATGATAAACTACCCCCCAAATGCCTTGTAGGACCCGCTCAGCTGAATGTGATGATACCTTTCAGATTTATTTATTCTATTTTCTGAACATTGTTATGGGGGCGGCCATCTTGTCTGAGCTGTTCTTAGTAGCATTTAGAAAGCATTAACGAAATTGCTTTACGGCAGCGTGTCCATGGGCCATAGACACAATGGTCAGAGGGGACCTCAGTGACTTCTATGGGAGAGTTTTCTAGGCATGCTCTGTGACCTGTGTAGAGGTGATTGTCAAATCTTCTCTATTCTTTCCATATGGAAAGAATAGAGAAGATTTGACAATCACCTATTGTAAATGGTGGATCCTGTCTTATCTATACACAGAGGTGATATCATTACAGGCAGGATTAGAATGACAGATAAGCAGATAACTGCAGTAAAGTGATCTGTACAGACAAAGGTGGCGCCAATTATTAGTTTTTGTGGCGAGTGTGAAACCTGCAGGATTTTGTTTTTTATTTAAATATAGGTAGACATTGATAGTTAAAAATAGTGTCACCAAAAATCCTTTAAAAAATATATAAACATAAAAACGCCATTGTAAACAATGTCATTTCCTAACATGTTTCCTTTGATATTGAGCTTCTATTAATCTACTTTCCGATATACTGGAGCAAGCCTTTTCAGGCTGATATTGGTTTCCCTTTGTTGAAATGGTAGATATTTGGTACCAAGTCATTGGAATGCCTTGAAATGTTGTGTATAAATGGGATATGTTACCTTGAGTACATGGCAGGTCCTTCAGTGAATTTTTACAAATGTTTTTTTTCCTTCTTGTTTTTAGACATTGTTTAATGGGAAGAATAACAATATGGAGGAGTCCCAGATAAGTGCTGAAAGTACTGATGCAAATGAACGCCTGAAAGAGGACGCCAATTTCAACCCTGAAAACGATGTAGCGTTTAAGACAATTCCAGAAAGTCAGAGCTCCTTTCAGAAAAGTAGTCCATTGACCGTGCCTGAAGAACTATCGAGAGACAGGTCTGAAAAAGCCTTAAGCAAAGTCCAGGGTTCTTTTCTAACACGCGATGGTGCTGCCACTGTCTCCAGTGAAAATCGTATCTTGCCTAAAGGAACTATTAATGGACCCGGTTCCCTCCCCTCAAATAAGACTTCCAACCTGAATACAGACAGTATTTCTCTAACCACAGACCAATCAGTGGGGCCGCAAAGCAGTTTGTGTTCATCTTTGAAGGTGGTGTACGATCTTCAGCAACCTGCAAAGAACACTTTACAGATGTCAAGTCAGCAAGTTGTATTCTTGCTACCTGATGTAGCACATGCCAAGAAAGAAACTCATTCCATACAGAAACCTCCTACCTCCTCTACTGTTGGGTGTGAAACATCTAATGGGAATAGTTTCAGACTGGATAGCACTTTAGTAGGGCCCGTAGACGACGCGTGTAATGACCGGAAGATGTTACCTGAGAACGAGGTATATATTCAGGCCCAAGATGGCTCCGGGGGTGGTGAAGATGACTCTGTAGCAGGACAGGAAGCTAATTTGAGTACCGAGAGAGACTTGGTAAATAATGGCAAAACGGAAGAGGCTGAAACGAATTGTGTTGTAAAGGTAGAGAAAAAGCGCAAAAGAAAAATGGACGGTAGTAAGATAACGCGTTGCTATTCGGAAGATGCTTATAATGATGTGAATTATGTTTCCAAGAAATCAAAGCTATTAAATTTAGATCTCATGGAACAGAGTGACGAAGAGCAAGTGGTAGCTCCACACAAGTTTAAATTAATGAAGATCAAGTCTGAGTCTTCTATTGATGAGTCGGAAGAACATCTTCCAAAAGAAGCTATAGAAGCCATCAATCATTATATGTATAATCCAGTATGTGGCTATGCTGATGAGACGTCACCCATTCACGTCGAATCGTTCTTCCCTGGTGACGTGCAAAGTTGTGATTCTCAGTCGCCCCCAACTTGCACTAGTGATCAAGAGCCATCGTTTTATCCCTGCACCAAGTGCAATGTGAACTTTAGGGAGAAGAAACACCTTCATAGGCACATGATGTATCATCTGGATGGTAATAATCACTTCCGTCACCTTAACGTTCCAAGACCGTATGCTTGCAGGGAGTGCGGGCGAACCTTTAGAGACCGCAATTCGCTTCTGAAACACATGATTATCCACCAGGAACGCCGGCAGAAGCTGATGGAGGAGATCCGTGAACTGAAAGAGCTCCAAGACGAAGGTAGAAGCGCCCGGTTACAGTGTCCACAGTGTGTGTTTGGAACCAACTGCCCAAAGACTTTTGTTCAACATGCCAAAACCCACGAGAAAGACAAGAGATACTACTGTTGTGAAGAGTGCAACTTTATGGCCGTTACCGAAAACGAATTGGAGTGTCATAGAGGAATCGTTCACGGGGCAGTGGTAAAATGCTCCGGTCTGAACGCCGATCTGCCCCAACGGAAATATCAGAAAAAAACCTTGAAAAACTCTTACTTCCTTTCATCCAAAAAACCTACAACTTATATTTGTAAGATGTGTCCATTTACCACCTACGCCCGCAATATTTTAAGGAAACATATTGAATATGCACATTCGTCATCCTCTTTGGACCAGTTTAATGGTCCCGTTGTTGTTAAACAAGAACGTTTCTCAGATAATGAGATTGTAGATAGTGATTCTGAGCCTAAAGAGTTTGTAAAACAGCCCCCTTCTTTTCCAAAGAATTCTGTCTTGAAGCAGGATATGAAAAGACCGTATGGCGCTCTCGGCCAGTGCAACACTTTTACAAGGCTGTACCGAAAACACAAAATACAAAAAGCTCGAAAAAGTGCTGCCCAATCCATTGACTGTGGTCCAGCAATGTCTCCAAATAAATCCCTGCTTTTCAGTAGCAATGACCAAAAACATAGGTTTTATCCGATGAAGCAAAAGCATACAAAGATAAACCACACTTACAGATACAGCCAAAAATGGGATGGCTACAAAACCTTAAAGAAATCAAGTGATTTGTACCCACTGAATTTAAAAAAAGAGGAGGACGACGAGGACGATTCGGCCAATTCTTTACACCTGGTGTCGAAATCATCCGACCTTCAAGAAGAATGCTTAATCATGGATCCCCATAACCGCCATCCAGGTAGGCTCGTCGGCTTCAAGGACCGGGTAGCCGTCAAAAGGGTGCGCAAATCCGATCTCGAAAGGCAAGTCACAGAAGAAGACATGGACAATTACCCCGATTTCCTCCAGAAAGTGACTTACGTCGTGCTCAAGAAACTTGACTCCACGGAGAAAAATGACGATTATGAAACATGGGAAAACAGCGAGCTTTGTGATTATAGCACAGAATCACAGGACGATACGTACAACAGTCCGCCAAAAAAGGCCGTTTACCCAATTTTCAAGGATAAATCTAAAGGTAATCGCCACGGCGAAGACAACATAAATTTTAACAATGATGATGGCTTTTATTTTGAGTATTATGATGACATGGAGGAGGAGGAGGATTATCTGCATGACATGTCTGGTGCTGATGCGGAAAATGCAGACTCTGGCTTGCCAAGAAATAGCTCTATATTCCACTGGAGTGACCTGACTCTGGAAAAGAAGTCCTGTCCATACTGCCCTGCAACGTTTGAAACTGGGGTTGGGTTATCGAATCACGTTCGCGGACATTTGCATCGAGCTGGATTAACTTATGAAGCTCGTCATGTGGTGTCAGCAGAACAGATAGCAACAAGTGATAAAATGCAGCATTTCAAGAGAACTGGCACCCCAACAAAGCGAGTAAGAAAAGGTAAGCAATTGTAATATTTTGTCATCCCTTTTCAATCTCTATATATATATATATATATATATATATATATATATATATATATATATATATATATATTATATATATATATATATATATATATATATATATTATAATATATATATATAAATCTTTTTTTGCTCTATAAGACGCACCCCATATTTTAGAGTAGGAAAATAAGAAAAAAAATATTTTTCATCAGATCCTCATATCGGAGTCCCCATAAATATCAGGACATCACATCAGATATCAGCCCTCCATGTCAGGCCCCCATGAGACCTCAGATCATCCCCCATGAGACCTCAGATCAGCCCACAGATCTGTCCACTCACCCCATAAAATTAAAAATCTCTCTTGCGCCTCGGCTCCACTCCGGCGCTCCCCTGCCTTCTCCTGCCGGCACTGCACTGACTGCGTGCAGCATCAGGCCACTATGTCCTGACGCTGTTCGGGGTCAGGACAGTGCAGTTCTGGCAGGAGAAGATAGGGGAGCGCAGGAGGGTGAGTATCTGAAGTGCTTCCTGGCACCTAATGCATACTAGTGAGCGCTTCCATAATGGAAGCGCTCACTAGTATTGGCTTTATAAGACACACAGTAATTTTCCCCCTACTTTTGGGGGGAAAAATCAGTCTTATAAGGCGAAAAATAGTATGTAATATATAAGCAAAAGGCAGAAGTAGATCAAGCAGCAAGTATGTATTTCCTTTGTTTGCCATAGCTTCTAAATCCACTCCTGATTTTGGCTTGCAAGACAGCATAAAAAACTGCACCAGTTTAAAAAAAAACAAACGAACAAAAAGAACAGTGAACCCATCCTAAGAGAAGGGTGGATGTTCACAGGGCAGGCCGGCTGCAGAATCTGCATGTGGATTACTGCTAATTGCTGAGCCACACCTGTACTTGCCTTTTGAAGCCATAGCCAGTACAGGTGCAGCCCAGCAGCCAGACCGCACCACGTACGGGCACCATTATAATGGAAGTTATCACACGTTTTACGGGTTTTAAAGTGTAATCACTTGAATATATATTTTCCACAGGACAGATTATACACTGGAAGTAAAGCTGGTCATATCCATATTCACACACTAGCTGTCAAGGTTGGGGTACACAGAAAAGGGAGATGTGATCCCTGAGCTCACCCCAACCCCTGTCCCTGCCTAATTGCCTCCGTATCCTAGGCGATACGGCGACAACCACGAGGACTGCAAATACTCTTGACTAAGGTGCAGGGAAAAGGGAAGACAAAGAGACGAACAAAAAACAGAAGAATCGTCAGCTAGCCGTGTCAGAAACCAGAGATAACGTCAGTACAAAATCAGAAGACGGTAGAGTAGTCAGGTACGAGCCAAGGGTCAAATAAGCAGTAGAAAACACACAGTAACAACACACAAGCAGGAATAGCAAGGATATGCAAAAACCAGCAAGGAGCAGAGAGGGAGGAAGGTATAAATGCAGGAAGATATCCCACCCCCAGGTTCTGAATGGACCAGATTCAGAGAAGCCACTCAGCCCAGCACCTGAGTATTAACCCTGAGTAGACAAACCAAACATGAAGCTGGGCGTTGGCTCCAAAACAACCCACAGTGTGAACATGGTTAGGCAAGGCGTAGGCACTAAACAAAAACACACAAAAACTCAGAATACCAAGCAAAACATAGAACCCTATGTTCTCCGGTGACCAGACCTGACACTAGCTATCTTCTGAGGACTACTAGATTGAAATCTAGCAGTCTGACCCTATCTCCCTGACACCATACACATTAGATGGTCGGCGCATTTACCACAAATACATCTAATATGTATGGTAAGCTTAAAGGACATCTGTCAGCAGATTTGTTCCTATGACACTGGCTGACCTGTTACATGTGCACTTGGCAGCTGAAGACATCTGTGTTGGTCCCATGTTCATATGTGTCTGTATTGCTGCACTTTGACAGAGTCAGGCATGGTCACATTTACACTGTCTGGTCCTGTCAATCAAAGTGGAGAGGACGTGGCAGTTGCAGAGAGAGCAGAGCCTCTAGGTGTAATGGCAACACAGATGTCTTCAGCTGCCAAGCTCACATGCAACAGTTCAGCCAGTTTCATTAGTATACATCTGCTATATCTATATACACGCTGTATTTTTTTTTTTCTTTATAAAATACACCTGATCATAACACATACATGGGTTTTGATGAGGAAAATAAGAAAAATATATTTTTCATCAGACCTCAGATCAGGCTTCCAGTGTTAATTAGGCCTCAGAGCACACCCTCAATCAGATCACAAATTTTCACCAGACCTCAGTTCAGACCCCACACTTTTCATCAGACTATCAGTCTTTCAGACCTGACATCAGAGACAAGCCGCCCCGACCCCTAGTCTTCATCAGACCTCAAATCGGGCATTAAACTAAATAAAACAACTTACCCCTCCTGCTCCCGATGGTGTGCTCTTCTTGCACTCACTCACTACTTCCTGGTCTTCTGCCGGCGCCGCTCTGCACTGTGACCTGATGTCGAACAGCACCAGGTCATAGTGCACACCTACGTGCACTACATCCTGATGCTATACACAGAGCACAGTGGACGCCCGGAAGAATACCACAAAGCGGTGAGTACAACCAGCACTACACTCACCGCTCCCCTCCTCATTAATATCAACTTTGTAAGACGCACTTAAAAAGTCAATCTTATAAAGTAAAAAATACAGTAAATCTAGTCTATTCTAGTATTGTGCCTAATTATGAGATTGCAACTATTCTGGTCATATTTAATTTCTGCAGTTTTTGTATAGCTGAGAATTATTGCTTATGTTTTGTATGACTTTAGTTGTAGAGAAGTCGGAGAGCCCGTCGGAGCACACTTGCGCACTCTGTGGAGGCTGGTTTGATACAAAAATTGGATTGTCAAATCATGTTCGAGGTCACCTGAAAAGACTAGGCAAAAATAAATGGGATGCACACAAATCGCCAATCTGTGTCCTGAATGAAATGCTGCAAAATGAGGAAAAGTACGAGCAACTCCTCAAGGTTCTCAATAATAGGCGTACTGTTCACAGGCCTTACTCCACTCACAAAACTTCCAGTAATGACTCAAAGTCCAATGCTGTACATCTTGAAGCACACCGTAATGGCCTAAAAACGGAAACGTTTTCTGGACAGATGGAGGATGGAGTCCACCTAAGTGAATGTGACGACGCAGGTGGACATGGCGAGAAGGATAAACCTGTTTCCTTAATTGAACTCCTTAAATTGAAAAAATCAGGTGAAGAGAAGAATGTGGAATCTTCTCAAAAGGTCAATCAAACGGCAAGAAAGAGGTTCATCCAAAAATGCCTTCATCCGCTTAATGAAGACTGTTCTCTGATGTGCAACTCCCACAGAAGCATGGACTTCGCTTTACAGTCAGGTAGGACTTCATTGCCATGTTCTGTCTAAAGAATAATTTCACAGCGATGGCTGGTATGACGTTAATATTAAAGGGGTTTTCCGAGTTATATATATTGATGACCTATCCTCAGGATAGGTCATCAATATCAGATCGGTGGGGGTCCGACACCTGGCACCCCCGCCGATCAGCTGTTTGAAGAGGAGGCGCGCGCCGTATCAGCGCTGCCTCCTCTTCACTGTTTACATGCTGGCCGTAACGGGGGTAGTGGTGAGAAGGTGTAATTACACCTCACCGCCCCATTAATTTCTATGGGAAGAATCGCTTCAATACAAGTCTATGGAAGCGATTCTTCCCATAGAAATGAATGGGGCGGTGAGGTGTAATTACACCTACTCACCACTACCCCCGTGTCGGCCAGCATGTAAACAGTGAAGAGGAGGCAGAGCTGATACGGCGCGCACCTCCTCTTCAAACAGCTGATCGGCGGGGGTGCCAGGTGTCGGACCCCCACCGATCTGATATTGATGACCTATCCTGAGGATAGGTCATCAATATATATAACTCAGAAAACCCCTTTAAAGAAAAGTACCTGTTTTTGCATGTATTTCCAACCCTCTCTACCCCAGCAATGTTCATTGTCTGAAAACTGGTTAAATCCTTATGCAGCCTATTAAAGTCTGTGGAGAGGTAAGAAAGACATAGAGAGACCAGACGCATCTGCAGCTACTACTGAGTGAATTATCTCGCCCCGTGCAGGATTATGAGGTGAAATATACAGCCCTGGATTGACCTAAATCACTCAATGCTTTTGCTTCTGGTCTGTCTGATGTAAGCTGATCACTTGTTTATGGACGTCCATGTACAGGTTTGATAAGTTCAGAAACAATGATCAATAAAGGAACCGGTGCTTTTCTTAAAAAAAAAATAAAAAAATTATATATATATGTAGTTATTTATTACAGAGCTCATCATTTTCACTTGTACTATGGAATTAAGAGATATACTTTAATCTTAATATGTCCTGCAGGTAGTGCACCAGACCAGGTATCACTCCCTGCAAAAGTGAAGGCCAATTTAAGGTCTAGTTCACACACCCATAGAAGTAAATTGAGCAATTCGGACCTCCCTGCGCAGAAAATCAGGTCATGCACTATGGTCCATGGCTTGAGAGACCATTGGAGACAGTTGACTCAGTTACAAGGTCTGCGTCCTACAAAAACATATGGACTTCCCAGCACTGGAAATCTTCTTGGTGTGGAAGTAAAATGTACAATTTTCAATACGGCCATCTCAACCAGGTGTAAAACCAGTCCGCTCTCTTGGGCCGCCTGCACACATTGCGTATTTGTGCTCTCAAAAATTGCACATAAAAGCATGCTGTTTATCCTGGCCTTTGGTGCAGGTTTTCTGTTTAACCCCATTGAAGTATATTGGGAAAACCACTAATATATATATATATACACACAAACAATTGAACATGGAATTAAAAATCTGCAGGATATTTTTGTGCCTAAAAAAAAATGCAAAGTTTACACGAGATTTGTCAGATCTCATTCACTTTGATGGTGCTGTATTGAGCTGCGGTTTCTCTGCGCAAAAATCTGTGCTGAAAAACGTTTCCTTCTCTGTGAGGGCAGCAGGGTGGATTTGATTTAAATCTAACTGATTTAAATCACGATTTAAATCACTAGTCAGTAAGGCTTGATTTAAATCAGTGATTTAAATCAAAGTTTCTACCTAAACTAGTTCTTCTTGCTACTTTAACATGCAAGTAGATGAAGATTTTTAGAATCACTTTTTATATTACTTTTTTCTCCCCAGTTTAATGGGTTAATCATTCATATTTGGACACCACTGTTCTGTTGTACTTAGGAAGGAGAAAAATAATCCTGACCTTAATAACAATTTAAATAGATTTATTCAACTGAAACAATAACAACATTACAGCATAAGTTACTTGCTTAAACAAACATCCATGTTTGTTAACTAATTTGGCTAACCAAAATATATATATTTTAAGAAACTTAGACTGTCAGCCCAGCCAACACATGAAAAACTTAAATACTACTGTCCCTGCTGTCCTCTGTAGCTCACTTGTCGCCATCTTCATCATCATCTTCTTTGTTCCTATTCATAATCTGGAAAAGAAAAACAAGCTTTCCTGCTTTATTGGGTCCCAACCGATTTCTCAATTTAGAATGAATGAGTCCAAAGGAAGAGAATATTCTTTCAACGCCTGCAGAAGAAGCTACTGCTGTTAAAAGTGAAATCATTACTTGTACAGTCTCTAAATCCAAGCGCTTAAGTGACTTCCACCAGTTTACTGGTGTGACCTTCCTTAAAATATCTTCAGCAAACATATATTTCTTGAATGGTTCCCCCTTAGCTCTGAAGTTTATTATAGTTGGCATTAAAGATGGATGATTGCTGGATGCCCATGTCATAGCTAACTCCTCTTCCTCAGCACTTAGGTTTTGACCCTGATATTGGATATTGACAATATTTGCCAAAAAATGAGCTGGAGTCAGTGCTTGTACCATTCGTTTGTTTACTGCTTGTAATTGAATTCTGTCCATGTGTAGTTCTGTTTTTAAGTGTTTACTCAGTTCCTTCCAAATTTCAACAGCATCCGCAATAAAACAGCTATTTTTCTGTATTTTGTTTAAAGCTTGAGAGATGGGTTTCAGGAAGCTCAGCATATGTTCAACATTTCTCTTAAGCCCAATGTTGAGGATTTTGGCCGTGACAGTGCCATCTATTTTATCTCGATTTTCTTCACAAAGTGTCATCAGAATAGGCCAGTTTTTTATATACTGCTCAAAACAGTCCACCACAGAGTTCCATCTAACATCTTGTGGGAGCGTTAGCTTGGTTCCACCCATCCTTTTCAGAGCTGCTGCAGCAAAATGATTATTACGGAAGTATTTAGCAATTTCAACAACATTAGCCTTTATTTCTGGAACACTTAAGTCTTTGGCTAAGAGGTGCAGCAAATGAGCACTGCAACCATATGTTATTAGCAGCTTTGTATTCCCTCCCTGCTCTTCTAAATTTCTTCTCATCTTGGATACGTTTGCAGCATTGTCAGTGACCAAACTGCGTACTAGACATTTGAATTTTTGTTCACATGTCGTTATAGCTTTTACTGCCACTTCTTGTAAGTATTCTGCTGTGTGTGCATTTCCTGACGTATCAGTTGTTTGTGCAAGGAAGACTTTACCTTCTTCTGTTGTTATACAAGCACATACAATAGGATCATTGTGGACATTACTCCACCCATCAATACTTAGGTTAACAATTTTACCCTCCAGAGCTGTTGCACATTGCTCCATTTCTCTGTCATACACTTGATCCAGCAGTTTCCCTGCAACATCAGCTCTGCTGGGTGGACTGTATCCTGGTCTCAGTGACTGAACCATATTAATGAAATGTGGGTTCTCAGTCAGACGGAAAGAAGAGTTCGTTGCATAAATAAACTGGGCAATTTTTTCATCAATCAACTCTTTTTCTAATCTGCTAGTTCTTATCACAAACCTATCTATGGTGGTTCCAGGAGGTAAAGGTTTTTTCTTCCTTTTGGGTGATGGTGATATGTGGCTGTGGGTGTCTAATGATGATGCTGCTGCTAATGAAGCACTATCCTGGATGGATAACTCTGAAACTGTAGAACAGGATGATGGTGATCTTGAAGGTGGATAGTTTCCAGAATCCATGAATTCCCCTAAACAAAAAAAGTTAATGCTGTTATTTTATTGTTTATACAATTTCTGCTTATTGTACACAACACATCACTGCCCCTGCCCCAAAAGGAATATTTGTTTTTCTTCATAACTGTACCAAATGACAGTAACATGCAGTAATAATAAGAAATATAATTTTTCTCACACATGACAGTTCAGTCTTTAGAAATAGGATTCAATAAAAATGTTTACCAACCTGAAGATCCTGCCTGTTCAGAAGTGTTTCTTTGGTCATCTTCATCACCGCACTTCTCATGATGTTGCCTCATTCGCGCCACCAGGCCTTGCATCTCTTTGTTGCATCATTTGCATTTTGCACGCATGCCTGCCTTACCGATAGGCGAAGGAGCTTCATTAAAATATTCCCAAACTGGGTCTCTTTTACGGCCTGCTGCCATTATAAGGAAAGAATGTAATAAACCACAGATCGTACACACAAACAGATTCAGACTTGTCTGTCTGTGGCTATGCTGCAGTATTGTGCTCAAAGTTTCACTTTCATTTTCTTGTCTGCTTGCCCCTCCTCCTCCTCACACTTAGATTCACATTCTTCTTGTGTTGTGCTGTGCAGATCTATTCCACTCCAAACAATCAGAAACATATTGTCTAACTTCTTGGACTTGGCACTGAAGGGGTTGATTCTGTATTCATAGGTTTGTAGAACAATAGGATTAAGGTCTTTTTCTCAACTCTGTTCATGTTGTAACATTTTTGCCGTGAAGAAGAGGCTGGGACCTCTGCGGAGTCAAATTCAGTTTTGAGAACTGCGTAAGTAAAGCGAGCGTCTGTAATAATAT
Organism: Rhinella marina; assembly: GCA_900303285.1. Classification (NCBI taxonomy): domain Eukaryota; kingdom Metazoa; phylum Chordata; class Amphibia; order Anura; family Bufonidae; genus Rhinella; species Rhinella marina. The sequence goes on from ONZH01001696.1 coordinate 336,084, forward strand.
AGGAGAGAAACTGCCCACTAATCCTACAGAAACCTCTGGAAGAGCATGGCATTGTGAATGTTACACATATACAGCCTTTATTCTACTGAGTTAAACAACTCAGCTTTATCTCATGATGGAAGAACCTTTGGATGGTAAAATATTTTCCTCAAAAAGCAGTTTATTGAAAAAAATCCAATTTAAATCAAAAAAATCCGATTTAAATCAAAAAAATCCGATTTTTTTTTTTTATTATTTTTTTTTAAAAAAACATTGATTTTTATCCACCCTGGAGGGCAGCATAAAGTAGTGAATTCCACCCTGATTTCGGCAATGGATATGTTCACGCGCAATATATTATAGAACTTAGAGGACCTGTCCCCTCTCCTGACATGCCTGTTTTAATAGCTTCATGCATTCCCCATGTAATAACAATTCTGGAACATCTATTCTTATGTCTATATGTTGTGCCATTCCTTTATTATTTCTACTAGAAGTTATGAATGAATTGCTATTAGCCCTCAGTAAGGGTACAATCAGTGCTGCCATTGTCAGACTGTGCACGTACACGCCCCCAACTGGTTACCACCTCTCTGTACCCTTACTGCAGACTGCTAGCAATTCATTCATAACTTCTAGCAAGAATAGCACATCATATAGTCATAAGAATAGATGCTTCAGAATTGTTATTACATGGAGAATGAATGTAGATATTAAAACATGCATGTCAGGAGTGGTGAAAGGTCCTCTTTAAAAGGGTTGTGTCACTTCAGGAAATTACATTTATCATGTAGGAAATGTTAATACAAGGAACTTCCTAATGTATTGATTGTCCATATTGCCTCCTTTGCTGACTTGATTCCTTTTTCCATCACAGGGTTTTATGACCACCCTGCAATCCAGCAGCGGTAGACGTGTTTGCACACTGTAGGAAAAAGCTCCAGCCTACACACGTTCCTGTGGTCCCAGCCACCAAAGAGGCTGGCGCCTCCTCCTACAGTGTGCAAGCACGGCCGCATTGTATAGTGTAGTGGAAAAATGAATCCTGCCAGCAAAGGAGGCAATATGGACAATCAATACATTAGTAAGTGCCTTATATTAACTTTCTCTACGTGATAAATGCCGCTTGCTGAAGAGAGACAGTTCCTGTAATGAATATCTTCGGTTACCTGCACGAGAGCGGTCGTCAAAACAGAAAATCCGCATGGTTTTTCATCTGGATTTGTGAGAGTTTCCGCACCAAATCCACAGCAAAAACCATGTTACTTGCTGGTTTTGGTGCAGATTTTCCTCACCCTTGCACTGAAGGGTGTATTCTGCACATAAGAATTGGTGTGCTGTGACTGTCAAAATTCACTCAACAGATCAGTTTCCACACGGGAAAAGAAATCAGTGTACATGATATTACTGTACTGCTCTGCAGTTTTTCCACATGAGAATCTGCATTGAAAAAACGCATGTAATATGCAGTGTGTGCAGGTAGCCTTAGTTCTCCCGGCGCTTGCCAGCAAGGCGTCTGATGTATTGATATGCAGACGATCCAGCAGCTGACTTCTCCATCTTACTGTGCATAGTCTGTCAATGAGCAGTGGGAGTTCACTTCAGACTCCTGGCTTGCTGTGCTCGTAGAGGATTAAAGAGGACCTGCTGAAACCTTTACACCTCTGTAATGTGCATGCTAAGCAACAATCCAGTAATGTTAGGCATACGCATGAGATAAAAATTGACCAAAATGGCTGATTTTGGAGGACTGTTTGAAAAACCAGGCCAAAAATGTCGGCCCAGTTGGAAACTCCATGTTTCTGGGGTAAGAGGCTAAATTTGGCTGATCATTTGAGATTATGCTGAAAGTCCAGGGAGTCCGTATTTGGCTGCTTTAGTCTGACACGTTGCTGGTGGGATCATTCATACAAACAATCTCACAGGTGGCTTATTGTCTCCAATATATATGGCCAGCTTAAAGGGAATCTGTCAGCTCCACACTAGAGTAAGCATAGTACAATGTAAGTGACATCAAGTCCGGTTATGTAATTCTTATCTCCATACTCACTACCATTCAGACACTGTCCTCCCAGAAACCAGCAGTAAAATGTACTGTGAGGACTCGTGAGCTCGTCCACATAATGGAGAGGACTCGGAGGCGTCCTCTCAGTGCATTTTATTGCTGGTGTGTGGGAGCATAGTGGTGCAATGCAAGTGAGTATAATGATAAGAATTACATAATCGGACTCGGCACTGCTTACACTATACGTCATTCACTCTAGTTTGGGGGGTCTTACAGATATGACTGATTCCCTTTAAATCTTCTGATATTGGTTATCCTCCTCCCCTTTCTAGAGATTTCTGGCAGATTAATTTCAGTGCCCGATAAGCCTAGCCAAGTGGATGGTCACGGACGTGCTCAGAAAGGAAGAAACTTCACTGCAGTGATGCTGTCCGATCAGCTCGGAGCAGAGAGAGGTTCATTCCCCCTAGAACTGTACTCCACCATATTGGCAAATTGGGCACTGGAACTTAGCCCCAATATTTCAGGATTGAGGAAGGTTCAGTGGAAAAAAAAATACCACCCGAAGACTTGGGCTACTTTTACATCTCCAGTTTAAATTTTCTGCCAGAACAGTTTGCTGGAATTCTCTGGATCTGGCATCACCGGATGTGGATGCAATGTCCGCCGGCCCCATTGAGCGTGCGCGGTATCTGTCCGGCCCCATTGAGCGTGCAGGGTATCTGTCCGGCCCCATTGAGCGTGCAGGGTATCTGTCCGGCCCCATTGAGCGTGCAGGGTATCTGTCCGGCCCCATTGAGCGTGCGCGGTATCTGTCCGGCCCCATTGAGGGTGCAGGGTATCTGTCCGGCCCCATTGAGCGTGCGCGGTATCTGTCCGGCCCCATTGAGCGTGCGCGGTATCTGTCCGGCCCCATTGAGCATGCGCGGTATCTTTCCGGCCCCATTGAGCGTGCGCGGTATCTTTCCGGCCCCATTGAGCGTGCGCGGTATCTGTCCGGCCGATTCTCGGCATATTTGCTGGATTGCGTCTGGATCTTCTGGACCAAATGGGGCCGATGGGCATTCCACATTAACACATACGTGACTTTCTGTTGCCCTTAGATAGGGGCAGCATGAGGGAGCTGATAAGTTCCCTTTTAATATTTGTTAGCCCCCCACCCCCCCCCCCCCCCAGAAAGTTGTAAACCGCCTGTTGGTGTTAATGAGGTATTACTTTTGTGTACCCTCAAGTGTACAAGGATTTTTATTTTATTTGTATACGAAGCGTGCGTTGAGTAGTCTTGTGTCGCTTTCATAGTTTGCCATTTTTGCGCATTGCAGAAGAAAACGTTGGTAGTTTGTTGATCATTTGCTTAGCACAAAGATTTTTGCAACAAACTTCAAATCATTAACTTTCATTATTGGTTGCGCATCCAGAGTAATGAACATAAAAGGCACTGAATAAAATGTTTTGTCTAACAGCTGTTTGCTGGTGTGTTATACCACCTTTTCTCCCAGTCTTCATCAGCAACCTAATTTAGTGCTGCGCCTTTTTACAGTCTTGTGGGTAAAAACACTTTAATTACCACTTTGTCAACTAGACTTTTAATTCTGTTCATGAATATCGAGACGCCTGTGTACTATTTACTGGCAAGATCACATTGCTTAAAATATGTGAATATGAATGGCTTATGTAGTCGCACCTTCAGCGGCTTCAAGCTCATGTGAGGGCCACCTCTAATATCGCGTCTGGTTTCTCTCTTTTAGGTATGTCTGCGAAGCACAAGACGTGTGTGAATTGCAATACTACGTTTTCTAGTGGCGTTAGCCTGTCTAACCATATGAGAGCTTATTCAAGGAAGAAGAGCGCTGGGCTTTTGACTGGAACAGGTATGTCTTTCCATAGGAGGCCATTTTTTCTTTTAGCATACCATGATCTTTACATGCCCACAATATTGTAAGTCAGCCCTGTGTTTCATAATGTTCGGCCACTTTAGATAACCCCTTTCTACATATGGCTGCTGAGCTGGACAGCACACATACGATATAGACTGCCATTGCTTTACCTGTGAAAACTCTTGGTACAGAGCACCTATGTATTGGTTTCTCTATAATTTTTAGAGTCCATTCAAAAAAACATATCTGTTTTGCATCCTGCACATTCCACCCTATGTTAGAAGACAACACACGGTGTACTGTCCGCACCTTTTGCAGCCAAATTGAAATGAACGGTTCAGCCAACTGAAAATACGGTCATGTGAATGGACCCTTTTGATTTGTGTTTTTTTTTTAATAGGTTTAGGTCAGGTTTAATAGAATTTTCTTGTCCACTTGATGTGTATGGTAATCGTTTTCCTTTGTACATTAGTATTAGATTGCAAGCAAAAGAAGTCAAGATCGCGATCTGGAAGTAAGAAGAAAGTATTGCCATTGCCACACACCACTGAGGAAGTTTATATGTTGAGATGCAGGTTTGTTTTAGGCCTTTTGTTTTTTTATATAATGTATGTGATGAGTATATATATACTATATATATATATATATATATATATATATATACTTTTAACAGTGACCTATACAGTGCCTGCCCTTATACAGTGCCTATATTATAGTGCCTGCCCCTTAACAGTGACCTCTACAGTGCCTGCCCCTTTAACAGTATATTACAGTGCCTGCCCTTTAACAGTGACCTCTACAGTGCCTGCCCCTTTAACAGTGACCTCTACAGTGCCTGCCCCTTTAACAGTGACCTCTACAGTGCCTGCCCTTTAACAGTGACCTCTACAGTGCCTGCCCCTTTAAACAGTGACCTCTACAGTGCCTGCCCCTTTAACAGTGCCCTCTACAGTGCCTGCCCTTTAACAGTGCCCTCTACAGTGCCTGCCCCTTTAACAGTGACCTCTACAGTGCCTGCCCCTTTAACAGTGACCTCTACAGTGCCTGCCCTTTAACAGTGACCTCTCTACAGTGCCTGCCCCTTTAACAGTGACCTCTACAGTGCCTCCCCTTTAACAGTGAGACCTCTACAGTGCCCGCCCCTTTAACAGTGACCTCTACAGTGCCTGCCCCTTTAACAGTGACCCTCTACAGCGGCTGCCCCTTTAACAGTGACCTCTACAGCAGCCCGCCCTTTAACAGACCTGACCTCTACAGCAGCCCGCCCCTTTAACAGTGACCTCTACAGCAGCCCGCCCCTTTAACAGTGACCTCTACAGCCCCGCCCGCCCCTTTAACAGAGACCTCTACAGCAGCCCGCCCCTTTAACAGTGACCTCTACAGCAGCCCGCCCCTTTAACAGTGACCTCTACAGCAGCCCGCCCTTTAACAGTGAACCTCTACAGCAGCCCGCCCCTTTAACAGTGACCTCTACAGCAGCCCGCCCCTTTAACAGTGACCTCTACAGCAGCCCGCCCCTTTAACAGTGACCTCTACAGCAGCCCGCCCCTTTAACAGTGACCTCTACAGCAGCCCGCCCCTTTAACAGTGACCTCTACAGCGGCCCGCCCCTTTAACAGTGACCTCTACAGCACCCGCCCCTTTAACAGAGACCTCTACAGCAGCCCGCCCCTTTAACAGTGACCTCTACAGCAGCCCGCCCCTTTAACAGTGACCTCTACAGCAGCCCGCCCCTTTAACAGAGTGACCTCTACAGCAGCCCGCCCCTTTAACAGTGACCTCTACAGCAGGCCCGCCCCTTTAACAGTGACCTCTACAGCAGCCCGCCCCCCCTTAAACAGTGACCTCTACAGCAGCCCGCCCCCTTTAAACAGTGACCTCTACAGCAGCCCGCCCCCTTAACAGAGTGACCTCTACAGCAGGCCCGCCCCTTTAACAGAGACCTCTACAGCAGCCCGCCCCCTTAAACAGTGACCTCTACAGCAGCCCGCCCCCTTTAAACAGAGACCCTCTACAGCAGCCCGCCCCCTTAAAACAGTGACCTCTACAGCAGCCCGCCCCTTTAAACAGTGACCTCTACAGCGGCCCCGCCCCCTTAAAACAGTGACCTCTACAGCAGCCCGCCCCCTTAAAACAGTGACCTCTACAGCAGCCCGCCCCCTTAAACAGTGACCTCTACAGCAGCCCGCCCCCTTAAACAGTGACCTCTACAGCAGCCCGCCCCCTTAAACAGTGACCTCTACAGCAGCCCGCCCCCTTAAACAGTGACCTCTACAGCAGCCCGCCCCTTTAACTGTGACCTCCACGGCAGCTAGAGTGGCCACTGTCTTCACCCCAGAAAGCCAGACCTCACCGGCCATTCGCCCAAACGTGAAACAGCGCCCCCAGTTCCCATGAAGACACATCACTAAACATGAGGCCACGCCCCCCCGGCTCCGTGAAGACATGGAGGAGAAGCTGTCTTGAGTGTGAGCTACTGAAAGGGTGGACATCCCTTTGTCTGTCCAGGCACTGTGTCGGACGGAGAACAGGTAGCCAGAAAACTGGACTATCCAGCCTAAAGCCGGACATCTGGCCACCCTAACATCAGCCTGCCCCTAGGGTGGCCAGAGGTCTTGTTTTAGGCTGGGCGGTCTGGCTTTCAGACTCTCTGTCCTCTGTCATGAGCAGGGCCTGGATGGACACAGCAGCAGTACTGTGCAGTCTGAGCAATGAGCTGCAGGGAGAAAGTCACCCTTCCCCCACCCCTGCAGCTGACAGAAGGTGATTTTTACCGATATTGTTAATCCCGGTCAAATGCAGCATGGAAGGGGCGTGGCCTGACTGAGTCACGGGCGTGACTTAGTGGGATCTGGGGATAGTGCTTTTAAGTCCTTCTTTTGACGGTGGCCGGAATTACAGGTTGATGCCTTATTTTAGGAGGAAGGTGGGTAGCAGTGGAAGAAAACATCTTTTATTACTACTGAACAGTAAATATGTAAAATTTACATTATATGAGGTAATGATTGATGATGAGTTAGTCTAAAACATAAGTTATAGTTATGGTAACCGGGAATACCCATTTACCATTGTCATCCACAGTGCTCTGCCTCTTTAATGCAGACCTAAAGCAGTGAACTGGCTAGGTTGTCATAGAAACCTGATGTGTGCCTGTGAGCTTCTATTGGCTGATAAGGGTCATGTGACCAGGCTACTATTAGCTAATGCATTTTTTGGGAATATCTCAGGAACGGTACGTCCTGGAGAGCTGAAAACTGTTCTAGAACCTTCTTCGGACACCTGATGTACATGTGTGCCAAATTTTGTGATTGTAGCTGCAGCGGTGCGGATTCCTTTAGCGGACACACTCACTCACTCACTCACTCACTCAGCTTTATATAATATATATCATCTTACATTGTTCTCATATTGGTATCCTAAATCTTGTTGCATTGTTTGCAAACTGTGATAAAATCTATAATGACTACTACTGCTCGGGAATATTTTACTACTTCCGTTTTAGAAGTATCAGCATTTTATGCCTACAACATGTTTAAAGGGAACCTGACCTCTCCATAATGCCCCCAACTCCCTGCAGTACCTTAAAGCGGTATTCTGGTTATATCAAGTTATCCCCTATTCTTTGGCTGACCATTGATCCCCTTTTGTTCTGGAGCTACAGCAATCAGTCCTCGGGAATTGGCGACGTATCGTTTGCCAGCCCTTTTAAAGAGGACCTTTCACGACTTTTAAAAAATGAATCTGCACTATCTACCTGATAGTGCGTCCCCCACTGATGCCAGCAGCGTTGTTTTCTTTGCAAATTGTCCCCCGGTGGCTTCACACGGGCCCCCCGTTCTTCGGTCCGGCTTTATGCTAATTAGAAAGCATCGGAACAGGGAGGAGGAGACTCCCTGTTCCTCAATGGGCGTTGCTTCTGCCCTGCTGTGAGCGCTGTCCAATCAGAGCGGACCGCTCACAGCAGGGCCGAAGGAGTTCAACCCTGCTGTGAGCGGTCCGCTCTGATTGGACAGCGCTCACAGCAGGGCAGAAGCAACGCCCATTGAGGAACAGGGAGTCTCCTCCTCCCTGTTCCGATGCTTTCTAATTAGCATAAAGCCGGACTTTTTTTTTTTTTTTTTTTTTAAACTTTACTTTTTTTCTTAAACAGGTTTTGTGGGCTTGTCTTTCGAGGACCCTTGTCTGTACAAGAAGATTGGATAAAGCACTTGCAACGCCACATTGTCAATGCAAATCTTCCACGGACAGGAGCAGGCATGGTGGAAGTGGAACCTTTACTAAAGAAGACCCCTTCAATCAGCGAAACAAACTTCTCCTTAATAATGACAGAGGCGGCTTCCTAAGAGCAGATGCCATGCAAAACGAAAATGGTTATTTTGGATGTACATTAGACTATTTTCTCTTGTGTTTTTGAATTTTTTTCCCTCCTTTTTTCTTTTTTTTTCTGTCCTCTCTCCTTTTTAAAGACCACATTGCTATACCTGTTTATAAAACAAAGGACAAACGAAAATGCTGATGTGCCGTAACGTTAGCGCGAGCTCCTGCAGACATCACTATCTTTACACTTTGCTTCTTGGACGAAGCACAACGTAATCTTTGCATACATGCCTTTTTTTTTTTTTCTCTCCACTTGTTAGAAAAGCTTAGAAACACGAGTCCATAGTCATGAAATCACTGATATGAAAATTATATTTATACGGTGCATTTTCTACAAGATCACGGACAATTCCTGATGTTGTATCGGTTCATCTAGGGCATTAAGTATTACCGTAATCTGCAGAGTTCTGAAGACTGTTCCATTCAACGTAGGGCACTCAGTACCTTTCTGTACAGAAAATGTATGTGTTTTTGTTTCGTTTTTATTACACGATGCTTTTGTACTAAAAAAAAAAAAAAGTGGAGGGTGAATTGTTTTACTGATATTTCTGCAAAGTGTAAATAGGACTGGAAATTATTTGTTGTAAGGAAAAAAAACTCTTTATTTCAGTTGCGTTTCTCACTAACTGGTGCATCCATGCTACCTCCTACTTTGTCAACAAAGATGTATTTACCCGATGACATTTCTTTTTAATGTAGAATTTCAGTATATTATTTTTTTTTTTTTTAAATAGTGATAAGTCACCTATTCATTTCTCTTTTTAATGTTCTCTTACGTCATTTCCTGTCCCTAGTATTTTATTAAACCGATTTCTGTACAAGTAGCTTTCTCACCACACTGTTTTTTTTAGTTTTTTTTTTTTTTTTTTTTTTTTCCTTCAGTTTCGCTCCGCACTTGAGCATTTTAGCAAACCGTTTGATATTTCAACATATGAGAATGTTTACAATTTGAAATTTTAGAACTCGTTTTGGATGTGATTGTGTATGAAACCGTGTAACACTATGCTCGTGCTAAGGGCCTACTTACAGAAATAATGAAATAAATGTGTCGTGAGGATGGAATTTTGTCATTCAAATGCCTTTATCCGCAAGAGACTAGGTTACTCGGAGAAAGTACTTTCATGATTTTATTTCATGTAAACGGTTATTTGACACTTATGTTGTACCTTGAAGATCTCAAGTGTTCTAAATGTCACCTTTATGAATTCTGGGGAACGCTTGGAGTAGTGATTAGCGAAACAAGCTTTGGATGCTACATGCGAAGTCGCTTTGCTCAAAAAACTTCAGATTAATGCTGTATGGAGATTCGTCTCCGTACAACATTAAAATGTATGGGCTCCGATGATGCGAAGTTAAGTTATTTGCGAAGTCGCGTGAGACTTCATTGAATAACTTTGGTACTTTGATTTTTAAAGTGGAAAACCACTTTAAAACTTGCAAATGAACTCTGCTTCGGTTCCGACTAGTACCCCGAGTTCGGTTGCAAGTTTTAGAGTGGTTTTCCACTTTAAAAGTCAAGTACTGAAGTTATTCAACAAAGTCTTGCGCCACTTCGCAAATAACTACCTTCGCCTCATCAGAGGCCTTACATTTTAATGCTGTATGGAGACAGATCTCCGTACAGTATTCATCCGATGTTTTGAACGAAGCGAGTTCGGATGAAGCATCTTTAGCTCTCTTTGCTCATCACTATTAGGAGCATGTATTGACTGTCTTACCAACACTAAAAGAATGAGGTGCTAACATCACTAGAAACCTCCCAATCATTCATATGTTTAAAGGGGTATTCCCATCTCAGACATTGCTGTCGTATGCCATCAGTGTCCGATAGGTGTGGGTCCTACCTTTGAGACTTCTTCCAGAACAGGAAGGAGAGTACCTATTGCACATCCATTCACCGCTATAGCTGAATGGAGAGTGGCCGCTCGGCTGCTCTCTGTTCACTTTGGGGGTTGCGTTCTGCAGATATGTGTGGGTTCCAACTCTGGGACCTTCTCCTACGTGACGTTGATGGCATATCCTACCGATGGGAATACCCATTGAAAATGTAGTTTAGTTAATATTTTTGTATGCTTGGTGTGTGTGTGGCTCTTTTGTTGCATAAGAACTATTTCTGAGTATTCATTGTTGCCCTGCCCTCCACTCTCCCCCCCCCCCCCAAAAAAAAAAAAAAAAAAGGATGTCTACGCACCAGAACAAGGACATGATTTTTGATGTACAAAAGGAAGAACTGGGAGAAAGGTACAAAAGCCAGCACGCTCCAGCCTGATAAAGGCAACAGAAGGGCAAATAACCATGCGTTACAACAGTGGTACCATGAATTTACGTCACGTGAAACGCGCACAGAGGTGGACAGCTTACACTAAAGGAAAATCACACTAGGTTACACCCTTTTATACTGGAAATGGAGAGTACAGGGCCAGAGAATCCAAGAAGTAACAAAACAATTGAAAATTACTTAATGAATTTAAATCTGCATAAGCCAGTTGACTCCTTAGCCGTATGCTGCTTTGTGCCTACAGAACGTTCCAGGCTGGGGGTGGCAGTGTAATGGTATGGGAAACGTTCATTACACAGCACACATTAGGCTTCTTAATACCAATCGGACCTGATTTTAAATACCACAAACCTACCAAAGCATTGATGCTAACCATGCACATCCCTTTATGACCAAAGTCTACCCATACCAGCCGCATGGTATTGGCATGAGAAGATAACTGTGGCCTGCGGTCCCAGATCTCAGTCCTATAGGGCACTCTTCATGGAACAGGAGTTTCACAATAAGAATTCTGCAGAAAAACAAGATGTTGTTGGCATCTACCAGACTTTCATGGACTTGGGGGTGTCCTTCACAGTACAATGTTGTAGCTAGTACAGAGATCACTGTGTATTGGTCTTATCAATACTAAATGAATGATTCCTGCTGAGCAGTTCTGTGACCGGTGCACAAGTTACCAGTGCACATTTTCTATAGTTTATATTGTAGAATCGTCTGGAAACTGAATGTCGCTCTTCTCTGAATTGGGCTTTTTCTGTCCCTTCTCTTTTTCCTTTTGCTCTGCAAATTGAGATTTGAACAGTTTCTTTTTACTACATGGAAGATTAAAAATGCAGTGTCTTGTCATTTTGTTTTATAACAGTGATCATACGATAACGCTTACAATTTCCTTACTTTATTCTTGTTTTTTCTTGTACAGCGCGTTTTATTTTTGATCACCATGCAACATTAAAATGGTTATTTCACTCTTTATCCAATTTATTATTGGCCTGCATTACACGGATGAATTTGTTTATGCAGTCGTATCCATATCACACAGCATGTATGTACCATATGCATATGTGTGATTCCAGGACCTGTCACATATCCGCTTTTGGCTTTATTGCAGGATTTTTCTTTGTATAAAACACTGTACCTAGATTTTTACAGTCTATAGTAAAATGGTGAAAAGTCCACAAATGCATCTTTTTATTTGGTGTTTTAATAGCATTGCTCAGTTTTTTGTTTTTTTTTCTTGCAGCATGCTGTAGGTATGGCTTTTCTGGCTAGACCTGAAAATCTTAAAAAAAACTAATTCTGCCATTGTTTTTTGGGTTTCATTTTTACGGCATTCACTGTGCAGTAAAAGTGACACGTTAAGTTTTATTCTGTGTTCCTGTACAAATGTGGCATAATTATGATAAATCTGTAAAGTTTTAGGTTTCACCACTTTAAAAAAAATAAGTTTTTCCTTTGGGGCCATGTCAATGCTTGTTTTGTAATGTTTTTTATTGGTGCCATTTTTAAGGGGGCATATGACTATCATTTTTTGGGGGGGAAAGGTGGGGGTGAGCTGACCAATTCTGGCAGTGATCACTATATTGGAAAATGTGGACAATTTTATACATTTTTTTTTTTTTTTATATGATGGAAAGTTTTTTTTTAACTTATTTTTTTTTTATATTTAAACTTCTAAACAATACATTTTTTACTGTGCTTCAGAGGGGTTAAACAGCCAGGATTAGAGCTATTGTCCCTGTCCGCATCCCACATACATGTACAATTGGAGGTAACTAAGCTGAGAAAAGTGTGTGAATAAGTACACTTAATTTAATAAAAAAAAAATAATCCCGTAAAACAAAAAAAATTGAGGTTTAGAATGACGTACCAAAATGTGAACATTTAGGTCAATCATCTCCAATCTGTGTCCCCTTCTGTTGGAAAAAAAAAAAAAAACTTCCATCAAACCCTGATCGTTGAAAAAGAAAAACTTAGACTAGAAAACCTGAACAAACTTCACTGGCTTCAGCCAAGTTTTGGCGTAAGATTTACTTGAAAATGCTCCCTGCCATCAATGTGACCGATCCATGCAAAAACTGTTACGTATAGTACCATAGTTTGAGGCCGAAAAAAACATATGAGTTATCCTGCAAGTTATAGAAAATTAAGAAATACTAATTGTGGGTATTGTAACAAGGAATCCTACCTGATCTCCCCCCCCCCCCACCCCAGCAGTCTTTTGTGGGGTTTGCATTTTTGACAATGAAGGGGTGTGACCTGTGGGAAAGGCCCTTAAAGAGGCTCTGTCACTAGGTTTTAACCTATGTATTTAAATACATAGGTTAAAACCCCTTGACTTCTACAGTTAAAACATACCTTTATTGCAGAGTACAGCGCAGCGGTTGTGCTGAAAAAAGAACTTTAATCTTTATGTTAATGAGCCTTCGGAGCACCGGGGGGCGGGCTCTTTCTTCCTGAGCACCGCTTCTTCACCGCCCCCCGGGTCCCGAGGCTCTCTCCGATGCCAACGTCCACGCCCCCTCTGAAACTTGATTGACAGCGCTAGGCCGTTTGGCCTAGCGCTGAAATCCCGCCGGCGCATGCGCAGAAGCGCTTGCAGTGCCGAACACCGCAAGCGCTTCCATCCTTGTGCGCACGCGCCGTCACTTCGCTGAACCCGGAAGTGACGGCGCGTGCGCACAAGGATGGAAGCGCTTGCGGTGTTCGGCACTGCAAGCGCTTCTGCGCATGCGCCGGCGGGATTTCAGCGCTAGGCCAAACGGCCTAGCGCTGTCAATCAAGTTTCAGAGGGGCGTGGACGTTGGCATCGGAGAGAGCCTCGGGACCCGGGGGGCGGTGAAGAAGCGGTGCTCAGGAAGAAAGAGCCCGCCCCCCGGTGCTCCGAAGGCTCATTAACATAAAGATTAAAGTTCTTTTTTCAGCACAACCGCTGCGCTGTACTCTGCAATAAAGGTATGTTTTAACTGTAGAAGTCAAGGGGTTTTTAACCTATGTATTTAAATACATAGGTTAAAACCTAGTGACAGAGCCTCTTTAAAGGGGTTTTCCGAGTTGTATATATTGATGACCTATCCTCAGGATAGGTCATCAATATCAGATCGGCGGGGGTCCTACACCTGGCACCCCAGCCGATCAGCTGTTTGAAGAGGAGGCGCGCGCCGTATCAGCGCTGCCTCCTCTTCGCCGTTTACATGCTGGCCGTAACGGGGTAGTGGTGAGTAGGTTTAACCCTTTCACTCCCAGAGGTTTTTTCGGTCATGCATTTTCGTTTTGCGCTCCCTGCCTTCAAACAGCCATAACTCTTTTATTTTTCTGTTCACATAGCTGTATGAGAGCTTGTTTTTTGCGGGACAAGTTGTACTTTCCAACGCCACCATTTAATATTGCATATGGCAGGCATCCCCAAACTGTGGCCCTCCAGCTGTTGTAAAACTACAACTTCCACCATGCCCTGCTGTAGGCTGATAGCTGTAGGCCGTCCGGGCATGCTGGGAGTTGTAGTTTTGCAACATCTGGAGGGCCGCAGTTTGGGGATGCCTGGCATATGGTGTAGTGGGAAGTGGGAAAAAAATTCCAAACCGGGTGAAATTGCAAAGAAAACGCTATTCCGCTACAGTTCTACGGGTTTCTTATTTACAGCGTTCAATGTGCATTAAAACTGATCCGTTACTTTCATTCTACTGGTCAGTATGAATCCGGCAATACCTAATATGTATAGTTTTTCCTGCGTTTTCATAGTGATAAAATAATTAGAAAGTTGCCCTTTTTTTTTTTTTTTTTTCCTTGTCACATCTTGACCCCTATAACTTTTTTGTATTTATGTGTACAGAGCTGTATGGGGGCTCATTTTTTGCGGGACGATCTGAAGTTTTTATTGATACCATTCTGGGGTGTGTGTGACTTTTTGATCACTTTTTATTTAATTTTTTTTAGAAAAAAAAAGCGACAAAAAACGGCAAATCGCCATTTGGACGCTTTTTTCCACCACACAATTCGCCGTATTGGAATTTTTTTTTTAATATTTTAAAAGTACGGGCGTTTTCGGTCACGGTGATACCCATGATGTCTATATTTATTGTTATTTAGGTATTTATTTTTTAATTATACGGAAAGGGGGTGATTTGAACTTTTATATCTTTTTTTATTTTTTATATATTTATTTATTATTTTTTTTTTTTTTACTATTTGAAAGCTCAAATATGGGCTTATATATTGTGGCTTTTTTTTTTCTTTATGAGCAATCGGGGATTTTCTAGACTCAGAAATCCAAGAATTGCTCATTTCTTATCCTGGCCTGCCATCTAGTGGCCAGAATAAGAATTGCACTTTGAAAACTGTAATTCTCACCAGCGAGGATTACAGTTTTCATATGGTGTACAGACACCCCGATTGGCCACACGCAGACGCAACTAGATGCCGTGATCACGTGTGATCACAGCATCTAAACACCCAGGAAGACGCCGCCGATGGCAGTAAGTAGCGGCAAGTCTCTGCTGTTAGAAACAGCAGAGACTTGCCGGCCATGACGCCCGCCGCACTTGCGAGCGGGCGCCATGTGCCCGTATCGCCCCAGTGCCGTACATGTACGGTGCTGGGAGTGTAAGGGTTAATTACACCTAACCACCCAATTCATTTCTATGGGAAGAATCGCTTCCATACAAGTCTATGGAAATGATTATTCCCATTGAAATGAATGGGGTGGTGAGGTGTAATTACACCTACTCACCACTACCCCGTCACCGGCCAGCATGTAAACAGTGAAGAGGAGGCAGCGCTGATACGACGCGCGCCTCCTCTTCAAACATCTGATCGGCGGGGGTGCCGGGTGTAGAACCCCCGCCGATCTGATATTGATGACCTATCCTGAGGATAGGTCATCAATATATATAACTCGGAAAACCCCTTTAAGCTTTCTGACAGTGCTTGGAGATGCAACTGTATATTTTTGTAATGCACTTTATGAAATGAATGCCACAAAACTACTTGTACTCCCAATGAAAGCAGCTCAGACCTCTAATATCCTGCTAAAAATATTACATTGCCTACATAGTATATTATACATAGCTACATGTATTGCCCTGCATAGAAGGGTAGTACATCCATTAAGGGCAGCTCAGGAGGATGGTGGTGGTTTATGTCTCCTATATAGTAAAAAGATGTCTCTGCTTCAATATGAAATCACAGTGCCAGTACTGAGGGGAAGGGATGAGGAATGTTAGTCCTCCCCTGAATGCAGGAGAAGGTGAACCAGAAGGATAAACAACATATGGTGGCAATAGAGTAAAATATAATGCACATAAAAAAGTGATAATCTTGGGATAACCCTTTTAGGAACATGGAAAAAGACAAAAACTTGAAAACCTTTGCCCCCCTTACCCAAAATCTTATTTGACAGGGTTTTTGGTGAGTAATAACCCATTTGAACTGCTGTTATGGACATGTTTGAAATGTAAAAATGTGTTTTTTTTTCTTCATATTTTATGTTTTATAGATGTGTTCAGAAGTCATTGGGGGTCATTTATCACAGATCCATATCCCAATTTTTGGCACCATTGTCTCCATTGAACAAAATTTAAGTGCTTGAGTTTTTAAATTTAGGCTCTTGCTGAGTTTTTACTCTGTCCTCGACACTAGGGAATGGCAGAGACCAGGCCACCAGTCCCAGCAACTTCACCACCAAAGTTAGAGGTCAATGATCTCCAAAGGGAGTAAAACTGCATATAGTTCTTGATGTAATGATGACCATTACAAAAAAGAAATCAGGGATGGGGGTCCCTTGTGTCGCTGAAATTTAGGACAAGTCGTAGGAGACTTCACTTACTTGTCTGTGGGATTCAAATTATGTTAATAAGTTGTCCCCAGGTGCCAGGAGATGCGGCCGGCCTAAGAATCACAATACAACATATCTTTGCTGGTCACAATGATTCTCTGGAGCAGGCCTGCCCAAAGAGCCAATTTTATTAGATGTACATGGATCTAGCCACCCCCCTTTAGCCATCAATTTGAATATATCCAATCACAATCATACAAGTATACATTAAACAAAAAATGGTAATGGCTAATGACCCGTACACACAAATGCATTACTCAGCTACCTGGAAAATTCCATGCCCACATGTATTTTCCTCCTCTTGAACACAGCCTGCTTACGTATCCAGAGGATTCCCCCCAATATCTACATTCTGACTGGATTCCCCAGATCAGGGCTAATAAGCCATTCATCATTTATGGTAGACTCCACTGGACACTCACCATGTATCCCTGCACTTTCTTTAAGTTATTCCCTGGACAGGCACATGGGCACAGTTAGAAGCGAGGCAAATGTCCCATAATCATCAGAGTTCAAAGTTAGGGCCCATTCAGACGGCCATATTATTGCGGGTCCGCAATAATGCTGACCCACAATACTACGACTGCCGCCCAGTGTGTGTTCCACAGCACTGCGGAACACATGGCCGGGTACCCCATTCAAAATGCCTATACTGGTCCGCTTTTGCGGACAAGTACAGGACATGCTTTATCTATTTATGCGGAGCCGCGGCACGGAGCTGGCTCCATACTACGGCTGCCCGCTCCCATAGAGGTGAATGGGGCCACATCTATTCCGCAATATTGTGGAATAGATGCGGCCCCATTCATACGGTTGTGTGAATGGGGCCTTATCATGTTTAGGCTTCCATAGTTCTCAGCTGAATCGTCAGGTTCAGTATTTGCAGGTTGCCTTGATATGTGTGTGTGTGTGTGTGTATATATATATATATATATACAGTGCCTTGTGAAAGTATTCGGCCCCCGGGAACTTTTCAACCTTTTGCCACATTTCAGGCTTCAAACAAAAAGATATAACATTTTAAATTTTTGGTGAAGAATCAACAACAAGTGGGTCACAATTGTGAAGTGGAATGAAATTTATTGAATCATTTAAACTTTTTTTGTAATAATAAAACTGAAAAGTGGGGCGTGCAAAATTATTCAGCCCCCTTGCATTAATACTTTGTTGCGCCACCTTTTTCTGTGATTACAGCTGCAAGTCGCTTGGGGTATGTCTGTATCAGTTTTGCACATCTAGAGACTGAAATTCTTGCTCATTCTTC
The DNA here is from genome assembly GCA_900303285.1 of Rhinella marina. Lineage (NCBI taxonomy): Eukaryota > Metazoa > Chordata > Amphibia > Anura > Bufonidae > Rhinella > Rhinella marina. Next base: position 353,694 of record ONZH01001696.1, read on the forward strand.
CTTGCAAAACAGCTCCAGCTTTTTGAGGTTGGATGGAGAGCGTTTGTGAACAGCAGTTTTCAGCTCTTTCCACATATTCTCCATTGGATTCAGGTCTGGACTTTGACTTGGCCATTCTAAGACCTGGATACGTTTATTTTTGAACCATTCCATTGTAGATTTTGCTTTATGTTTGGGATCGTTGTCTTGTTGGAAGATAAATCTCCGTCCTAGTCTCAGGTCTTTTGCAGACTCAGGTTTTCATCCAGAATGGTCCTGTATTTGGCTCCATCCATCTTCCCATCAATTTTAACCATCTTCCCTGTCCCTGCTGATGAAAAGCAGGCCCAAACCATGATGTTGCCACCACCATGTTTGACAGTGGGGATGGTGTGTTCAGGGTGATGAGCTGTGTTGCTTTTACGCCAAACATATCATTTTGCATTGTTTCCAAAAAGTTGGATTTTGGTTTCATCTGACCAGAGCACCTTCTTCCACATGTTTGGTGTGTCTCCCAGGTGGCTTGTGGCAAACTGTAAACAAGACTTTTTATGGATATCTTTGAGAAACGGCTTTCTTCTTGCCACTCTTCCATAAAGGCCAGATTTGTCAAGTGTTCAACTGATTGTTGTCCTATGGACAGACTCTCCCACCTCAGCTGTAGATCTCTGCAGTTCATCCAGAGTGATCATGGGCCTCTTGGCTACATCTCTGATCAGTCTTCTCCTTGTTTGAGATGAAAGTTTAGAGGGATGGCCGGGTCTTGGTAGATTTGCAGTGGTCTGATACTCCTTCCATTTCAATATGATCGCTTGCACAGTGCTCCTTGGGATGTTTAAAGCTTGGGAAATCTTTTGGTGTCCAAATCCGGCTTTAAACTTCTCCACAACAGTATCACTGACCTGCCTGGTGTGTTCCTTGGTCTTCATGATGCAGAACCCTGAGACTATCACAGAGCAGGTGCATTTATACGGAGACTTGATTACACACAGGTGGATTCTATTTATCTTCACCAGTCATTTAGGACAACATTGGATCATTCAGAGATCCTCAATGAACTTCTGGAGTGAGTTTTCTGAACTGAAAGTAAATGGGCTGAATAATTTTGCACGCCCCACTTTTCAGTTTTAATATTACAAAAAAAGTTTAAATGATCCAATAAATTTAGTTCCACTTCACAATTTTGACCCACTTGTTGATTCTTCACCAAAAATTTAAAATGTTATATCTTTTTGTTTGAAGCCTGAAATGTGGCAAAAGGTTGAAAAGTTCCCGGGGGCCGAATACTTTCGCAAGGCACTGTATATATATATTCTTCTCTTGTAGGTTCTCCATGATTGACATTGAGTATACAGGTTGTTGTTACAGTCAGGTGGTGATGATGATAATATCTTCTGACCTTACTGCCAATTTAATCAGAAATAACAAATTTAGTATTGTCACAATTATCTCAATCCTTTTACAAAAATAACATCAACCTGGACCAACCTATCATTTTACTTAGCTAAATCAGCTAATTGGGTTCAATCAACACAGCAAAGTCTAGTCGGTGGGCCATTCTTTCTTAGAATTAGCAGCTCTATAAATCTCCCTTAAAGGGGCACTATCGCTAAAAAATAAAAGAACATATGTTATAAAACATTAAAAATAGTTTTTATATGTATAATTAAGTTTATTATATGTGTACTGTGTTTTGTGTATTTTACATTTTTTTTTACTTTATGGGGGCTGCCATTTTCATAGTCACGTGTCTATGTGTCACTGAACGACACATAGACAAATGACTTACGGTCGTATGCTCCATTCCCAGTGCGGACAGAGCCGACCCTATAGAGAAATCATGGGAGCGCTGAGTATGTGTAAAGCGCAGGCGCTTTACACATAGATAGCCTGCCCCCTCCGGCGCCATGTTATTGAAGACTTCAGTAACATGACACCGGAGGGGACACCCATCACAGCCCCGGAGTCTCCGCTCTCCAGGAGAGCAGAGACCTCGGGGAAGCCGACAAGGGACCAATCAGAGTGGTCCCTTGCCAGCAAGCGCTCCGATTGGTTAGTCTCTGCAGACTAACCAATAGGAGCGCTTCAGTGCTAAAATGCCGGTTTCAGGCTGCGATCTCCACTCTGGAGATCGCAGCCTGAAACCAGGTAAGTTGTCTGTGCCCCCCTTGTAGTGCCCCCCTCATGCCTCCGTTGCCCCCCGGTCCTGCCCCCTCCTGCTTTCTGTATTATATGATGGCAGCGGCTCAGGATCGGAGCCGCTGCCATCAGCAGAGAGTGTGAGCTGTAATTACAGCTCACACTCTGCTGCTACAGCTGAAATCGGTGCTGGCACCGATTTCAGTTGTTTAACCCCATGGATGCTGCGGTCAGAAGCCGCCCCAGCATCCATGGGGCTAAGAGGGAGGGAGCTCCCTCTCTCTTCCATCGGGCCGCTGCTGCTGCAGTGGCAGCGCCCGATGGTTACCATGGCAACCAGACGCTTTACAAAAGCGTCCTGGCTGACATGTACCTAAGGCTGATCAGACCCTCAGGGTCTGATCAGCCTTAGTGTAGCACTGATACAGTGCATTGCAATAGATTACTATTGCAATGCACTGTATAGCCATCAAGCCCACTGGATCTTCAAGATCCAAATGGTTCTTTATAAGTTAAAAAAATGTAAAAAGAAAGTAAAAAAAAGTGTAAAAATAAAGTTAAAAAAAGTGTAAAAAAAATAGTTTTTTTTAAAAAAAAAAAAGTAAGAAAAAGCGCCCTTTTTTCCCCAAATGAAGTAAAAAAAAAGAAAAAGTACACATATTAGGTATCGCCGCGTCCGTATCGACTGGCTGTATAAAAGCATCACATGGTCCACCCCGCCAGGTGTACGCAAAAAAAAACTATACCAAAACAGCCATTTTTTATCACCTTGCCCCACAAAAAATGTAATAGCAGGCGATCAAAAAGGCGTATTTACCCAAAATAGTACCAATCAAACCGTCATCTCGTCCCGCAAAAAATGAGCCCCTACCTGAGACAATTGCCCAAAAAATAAAAAAACTACAGCTCTTTGACTATGGAGACACTAAAACATAATTTTTTTTTTTCAAAAATGATATTATTGTGTAAAACTTAAATAAATAAAAAATTATATACATGTTAGGTATTTCCACGTCCGTAACAACCTGCTCTACAAAAATATCACATGAGTTAACCCCTCAGGTGAACACAGTAAAAAAATAAAAATAAAAACAGGGTCAAAAAAAGCCATTTTTTGTCACTTTACATCACAAAAAGTGTGATACCAAGCGATCAAAAAGGCTTATGCCCCTAAAAATAGTACCAATCTAACTGTTACCTCTTCCCGCAAAAAATGAGCCCCTACCTGAGTGAATCGCTCAAAAAATAAAAAAAACTACAGCTCTTAGACAATGGAGACACTAAAACATAATTTTTTTGTTTCAAAAATGATATTATTGTGTAAAACTTAAATAAAAAAAAAAATATGTCATGTCATGAAGGGGTTAAAGGGGTATTCTCATCTTAGACAATAGGGGCATATTGCTAGGATATGCCCCCATTGTCTTATAGGTGCGGGTCCCACCGCTGGGACCCGCACCTATCTCCAGAACGGAGCGGGGAGTGCTGCGCCTGGAGGACCCCAGGTTTCCTGGGGTCCGGCCACCACCAGGCGCGGCTCCCCGCGCCGCTCATAGAAATGAATGGGAGCCGGGCCGTGCATGCGCGGTGCGCTCCCATTCATTTCTATGGAGCCGACGGAAGTAGCCGAGCCAGCGCTCGGCTATTTTCGGCGGCCCCATAGAAATGAATGGAGGGTGGCTGCGCATGCGCAGTGCGCCCTCATTCATTTCGGAGGCTCCGTTCTGGATATAGGTGCGGGTCCCAGCGGTGAGACCCGCACCTATAAGACAATGGGGGCATATCCTAGCGATATGCCCCCATTGTCTAAAATGAGAATAACCCTTTAAGACTGCACTGTGTTTATTATCCCTGTACGGTGACATCACTGTGTTTATTATCCCTGTACGGTGATATCGCTGTGTTTATTATCCTGTACAGTGACATCACTGTTTATTATCCCTGTACAGTGACATCGCTGTGTTTATTATCCCTGTACTGTGACATCACTGTGTTTATTATCTCTGTACTGTGACATCACTGTGTTTATTATCCCTGTACAGTGACATCACTGTGTTTATTATCCCTGTACAGTGACATCGCTGTGTGTATTATCCCAGTGCAGGAAGAGGTAAGTGGTCTGTGTTTGTGTGTTTGTTTTCTATTTTTCAGGGTCGTGAATGCAGAGGACTACGTCGGATTCGGTGGACTACGTCGGACCAGCTTTTTTTTTTTTTTTTTTTAATAAAATGGTCAAACAGGGTTCTGGGGGAGTGTTTATTTCAATAAAATGTTTTATACTTGTGTGTGTGTTTTTTTTTTTTTTTACAATACTACAGTTTTAGTAATTACGGCTATCTACAGACGGCCCTGATTACTAATACTGGGCTTAGTGCTTGCCGGTATGGCAGGCCAGCACTAACCCCAACATCTATTACCTCGGCACCCACCGCCACCAGGGGTGCCGGAAGAGCCGGGTACCCGCAGGACCGGACCTTCTATACTGAGGGTCTGGCTCTGGGGCGGCTGCAGGCTGGTACCATTAGGCTGGGAAGGGCCAATAACCGTGTCCCTTCCCACCCTGGTAGTGCCAGGCTGCCGCTGCTGGTTGTATCTGGCTGGTGAAGGAAAAAAGGGGGGGACCCCACGCCATTTTTTTTGTAATTATTTAATTATTTTTGTAAAAAAATGGCGTGGGGTCCCCCCCTTTTTTCCTTCACCAGCCAGATACAACCAGCAGCGGCAGCCTGGCACTACCAGGGTGGGAAGGGACACGGTTATTGGCCCTTCCCAGCCTAATGGTACCAGCCTGCAGCCGCCCCAGAGCCAGACCCTCAGTATAGAAGGTCCGGTCCTGCGGGTACCCGGCTCTTCCCGGCACCCCTGGGCGGTGGGTGCCGAGGTAATAGATGTTGGGGTTAGTGCTGGCCTGCCATACCGGCAAGCACTAAGCCCAGTATTAGTAATCAGGGCCGTCTGTAGATAGCCTTAATTACTAAAACTGTAGTATTGTAAAAAAAAAAAAAAACACACACACAAGTATAAACATTTTTATTGAAATAAACACTCCCCGCCAGACCCCTGTTTGACCATTTTATTAAAAAAAAAAAAAAAAAAGCTGGGTCCGACGTAGTCCACCGATCCGAGTAGTCCTCTGCATCACGACCCTGAAAATAGAAAACAAACACACAAACACAGACCACTTACCTCTTCCTGCACTGGGATAATACACACAGCGATGTCACTGTACAGGGATAATAAACACAGTGATGTCACAGTACAGGGATAATAAACACAGTGATGTCACCATACAGGATAATAAACACAGTGATGTCATAGTACAGAGATAATAACACCAGTGATGTCACTGTACAGGGATAATAAAACAGTGATGTCACCATACAGGGATAACAAACACAGTGATGTCACCAGTACAGGGATATATAAACACAATGATGTCACGTACAGGGATAATAAACGCAGTGATGTCACAGTCCCAGAGATAATAAACGCAGTGATGTCACAGTACAGGCAAAATAAACCAATGGATGTCACAGTACAGGGATAATAAACGCAGTGATGTCACAGTCCAGAGAATATAAATCGCAGTGATGTCACCATACAGGATAACAAACACAGTGATGTCACAGTACAGGGATAATAAACACAGTGATGTCACAGTCCAGAGATAATAAACGCAGTGATGTCACAGTACAGGATAATAAACACAGTGATGTCACAGTACAGGGATAATAAACACTGCGATGTCACAGTCCAGGGATAATAAACACATGATGTTCACAGTACAGGGATAATAAACGCAGTGATGTCACAGTCCAGAGATAATAAACGCAGTGATGTCACAGTACAGGCAAAATAAACACAATGATGTCACAGTACAGGGATAATAAACACAGTGATGTCACAGTCCAGAGATAATAAACACAGTGATGTCACAGTACAGGGATAATAAACCACAGTGATGTCACAGTACAGGGATAATAAACACAGTGATGTCACAGTACACCTGTGCAAACAAGGCCTGGGGGTTGCAGATAAGGCTAGGGGCTACACTGACAAGGGCCAGTGGCGGCACAGATTAAGGGGTAAAAGGGCAGGGTCACAAGCAAGGTCCGGGGGAAGGGGTGGGTGAGGGGGTGCACAGATAAAGGGCCAGGGTGGCGCACACAGGGGGCAGCAGAGACAGAACCAGAGAGGCGCAGACAAGAGGGAGTGGGGCACAGATAAGGGGCCATGGGGCACAGACAGGAAGAGGCGTACAAAGACAAGGGCCAGATCCCAGGGGTGCAGACAGAAAAGCTTCGTGGAAGTACGCACAATGAAGAGTTTCTCAGATCAAACTCAGTCATGCACTACCACCCTAAGGCCCCATTCACACGTCCGTATTTTTGCACATCCTGGGAAAACTGTCAGTTTTTTGCGGATCCGTTGTTCCGCAAAAAACTCAGTTTTTCCAGGACATCCGTTCCGTCTTTTCCGTAAAAAACGGAAAGGATGTATCCATATGTGATCCGTTTTTTGCGAATCCGCAAAAAAACGGAAGGATGAATAACATCTTTTTTTTTCCACCCCTCCTGGAACGGAATCCGCAAATACGGATGACATGCGGATGGCTTTCCTCATGTCTTCCGCATTTACGGACGTCCCATAGACTTGTATTGGGCTACGGACCGCAAAATCGGAGGAAAAGTAGGACAGGAGGATTCTGTTTGCGGACAGTCGGAACGGTGTACTGTCCGCATTTTTTCACAACCCATTGAAATGAATGGATCCGCATCCTATCCGCATAATTGTCCGCAATTGCGGACAGGATGCGGACACATTATACGGACGTGTGAATGGGGCCTAACTCTGCTACCTGTCAGTGGAGAAAATCCCTGTGGTGGAGGAATAATCAGAATCACAATTGGAAATAACATTGATGACTGTGCCTCCTATGCTATCACATACAGACCACAACAAGATGGCCGCTGGACACTGTATTGTGGAAGACAATTCTCTTTTATCAGATAAGCAAGTAGAGCAGCGTGATGTCACAGGAGGTGTGAATAGCCAGATAACACTTTACAGCACGGGCTACAGACGGCTCCCTACACTCACTTTTCAGTTGTGCTCCCCCTGCTGGTCAACATAGGAAGTTCTACACAATTATTATGAATTTTTTCAATATTTCCTTTAATGGTAAAAAAAAAAATATTAGCACAAAAAATTCTCAAACTTACATTGCATGTTTTAACATTTTAGATATATTTCTCATTTTTGACGACAGTTTTCCTTTAACCTCTTAGCATGTTCCACATCAGCAGCCACCAAACCATCCTCATCATGGCATGTGCATGGTATGGTCTTCTTCAGTTCTCTTCCCAATAAAATCTGCTTTGGTACCTGCTGTATTGGAACACCTTTTCACTTTTACTACAACATAATGAACATAATGGGTAAAGATGTAATG
>ONZH01001697.1:0-27871 GCA_900303285.1 Rhinella marina
ACTTTTTTTTTTACATCTGAATAAAAGTGATTTCAGTGGCAAATAGCAAAAACTCATCCAAATGGAGCATTCGGCTTCTACCGCACGGTCATTATTTTGCATCAGGATTGGAACCTTGATTTGAAAGCCAAAAGCAGAAATGGATCCAAAACACACCCATCATGGGTCACCTCTGTTTTGGACCCACTTCTGTTTTTTGGCCTTACCAATACTAACCAATTACTGACCGTGTAAAGACGGATGCTGAAAAGACAGGATCTGTTTTTGTAGGGTTATTCTTATGACGGATGAGAAGAAGGGATAAATAAACGGTGACGTCACCACAAACTTACTGCTGACACCTCTCCACTCTGTCAGGGGGACACTACATGTCTCAGGTTCTGTAGAAATCTATGTGGAATCAGCTGATGACGGTGTATAAGGAGAGCGCTCTCACTCTATAGTAGGATCTTGGGCCTCTGCACGGTTCTTTATACCTGACACTAACATTGACCTGTAAGGCTGAGTTCACACTACAGTTATTTGGTCAGTTTTGGCCCCATAAGTGATTCTAAGAGCGACGCCTGTCACCTGCCTGCCATACTGACGCACAGTAACTATTTCACTACCACAGTGGACTAGTTATGCGTGTTTCTACACTGCACAATGATGTACACGGACATACACTCTCCCTGCAGGCTGGAGAATAGCTAATTATAACGCACTTTGTGACTAATTCATTTGGATCAAATCAATTTTTTTGGAAAAATTTATCAAATCATCTGAATCTAATTTTTAAAAACTTTACTCATCTCTACCTCTGCGGATCAGAAAATGACCCTTACCCATCGGTGCCTCCCGGCCATGTCAATGGCTGACAGAGGGAGTCCCCTTTCCCTCTCAGTCACCTGTGTGATCACTATGACTTACATGTGCCGCAATCGTCTTCAAAGTGGAAACAAATTTTACAGGAAAATAGTCAAATGTGTGTAAAATGAGAATAGAAAGCTCCATTAATACTAGATTGTGAAAGTGGGATTACCAGCCTGATCAGGTCCTGCGGCCTGGTAACACATTGCAGTATACTGACTGGTCTGCATGCTGGATTTCCTGGAAATAAAGGAGCAGAAAGATTAATTATAGGGTTAAATATAAGAAAGGCATAAAAGAAAATGTCTGAAGGCAGAAAACCATAGAGGAGGAAGCACTGAGCTCAAACATGTATAGCTTTTTTTTATACATATTTTTTCTCAGTATTTTTATAAACATTACTCCAGCATAAAGTCTTCAAATTCTGTTTCCCCCATGCTGTGAGTCCTGCTGCCCTCACCCACTGATAGAGAAAGAATGTGAGCCCTGCTTTCCCGCTAATCATAGAGAAAGCCTGTGAGTCCTGCTTCCCCCTCCTACTCATAGAGAAAGCCTGTGAGTCCTGCTTCTCCCACCCACTTATAGAGAAAGCCTGTGAGTCCTGCTTCCCCCTCCTATTCATAGAGAAAGCCTGTGAGTCCTGCTTCTCCCTCCTATTCATAGAGAAAGCCTGTGAGTCCTTCTTCCCCTTCTCCCTATTCATAGAGAAAGCCGGTGAGCCTGCTTCTCCCTCCTATTCATAGAGAAAGCCTGTGAGTCCTGCTTCCCCCTCCTATTCATAGAGAAAGCCTGTGAGTCCTTCTCCCCCTCCTATTCATAGAGAAAGCCGGTGAGCCTGCTTCTCCCTCCTATTCATAGAGGAAAGCCTGTGAGTCCTGCTTCCCCCCCTATTCATAGAGAAAGCCTGTGAGTCCTTCTCCCCCTCCTATTCATAGAGAAAGCCGTGAGCCTGCTTCTCCCTCTATTCATAGAGAAAGCCTGTGAGTCCTTCTTCCCCTCCTATTCCATAGAGAAAGCCGGTGAGCCTGCTCTCCCTCCTATTCATAGAGAAAGCCTGTGAGTCCTGCTCCCCCTCCTATTCATAGAGAAAGCCGGTGAGCCTGCTTCCCCCTCCTATTCATAGAGAAAGCCTGTGAGTCCTTCTTCCCCTCCTATTCATAGAGAAAGCCGGTGAGCCTGCTTCCCCCTCCTATTCATAGAGAAAGCCTGTGAGTCCTTCTCCCCTCCTATTCATAGAGAAAGCCGGTGAGCCTGCTTCTCCCTCCTATTCATAGAGAAAGCCTGTGAGTCCTTCTTCCCCCTCCTATTCATAGAGAAAGCCTGTGAGTCCTGCTTCCCCCTCCTATTCATAGAGAAAGCCTGTGAGTCCTTCTTCCCCCTCCTATTCATAGAGAAAGCCGGTGAGTCCTGCTTCTCCCACCCACTTATAGAGAAAGCCTGTGAGTCCTGCTTCTCCCACCCACTTATAGAGAAAGCTTGTGAGTCCTGCTTCTCCTACCCACTTATAGAGAAAGCTTGTGAGTCCTGCTTCCCCCTCCTACTCATAGAGAAAGCCTGTGAGTCCTGCTTCTCCTACCCACTTATAGAGAAAGCTTGTGAGTCCTGCTTCTCCTACCCACTTATAGAGAAAGCTTGTGAGTCCTGCTTCCCGCTCCTACTCATAGAGAAAGCCGGGGAGTCCAGCTGCCCTCACCCACTGATAGAGAAAGAATGTGAGCCCTGCTTTCCCGCTAATCATAGAGAAAGCCTGTTAGTCCGGCTTCTCCTACCCACTTATAGAGAAAGCCTGTGAGTCCTGCTTCCCCCTCCTACTCATAGAGAAAGCCTGTGAGTCCTGCTTCCCCATCCTATTCATAGAGAAAGCCGGTGAGCCTGCTTCTCCCTCCTATTCATAGAGAAAGCCTGTGAGTCCTGCTTCCCCCTCCTATTCATAGAGAAAGGCCTGTGAGTCCTTCTTCCCCCTCCTATTCATAGAGAAAGCCGGTGAGCCTGCTTCTCCCTCCTATTCATAGAGAAAGCCTGTGAGTCCTGCTTCCCCCTCCTATTCATAGAGAAAGCCTGTGAGTCCTTCTTCCCCCTCCTATTCATAGAGAAAGCCGGTGAGCCTGCTTCTCCCTCCTATTCATAGAGAAAGCCTGTGAGTCCTTCTTCCCCCTCCTATTCATAGAGAAAGCCGGTGAGCCTGCTTCTCCCTCCTATTCATAGAGAAAGCCTGTGAGTCCTGCTTCCCCCTCCTATTCATAGAGAAAGCCGGTGAGCCTGCTTCCCCCTCCTATTCATAGAGAAAGCCTGTGAGTCCTTCTTCCCCTCCTATTCATAGAGAAAGCCGGTGAGCCTGCTTCCCCCTCCTATTCATAGAGAAAGCCTGTGAGTCCTTCTTCCCCCTCCTATTCATAGAGAAAGCCGGTGAGCCTGCTTCTCCCTCCTATTCATAGAGAAAGCCTGTGAGTCCTTCTTCCCCCTCCTATTCATAGAGAAAGCCTGTGAGTCCTGCTTCCCCCTCCTATTCATAGAGAAAGCCTGTGAGTCCTTCTTCCCCCTCCTATTCATAGAGAAAGCCGGTGAGTCCTGCTTCTCCCACCCACTTATAGAGAAAGCCTGTGAGTCCTGCTTCTCCCACCCACATATAGAGAAAGCTTGTGAGTCCTGCTTCTCCTACCCACTTATAGAGAAAGCTTGTGAGTCCTGCTTCCCCCTCCTACTCATAGAGAAAGCCTGTGAGTCCTGCTTCTCCTACCCACTTATAGAGAAAGCTTGTGAGTCCTGCTTCTCCTACCCACTTATAGAGAAAGCTTGTGAGTCCTGCTTCCCGCTCCTACTCATAGAGAAAGCCGGGGAGTCCAGCTGCCCTCACCCACTGATAGAGAAAGAATGTGAGCCCTGCTTTCCCGCTAATCATAGAGAAAGCCTGTTAGTCCGGCTTCTCCTACCCACTTATAGAGAAAGCCTGTGAGTCCTGCTTCCCCCTCCTACTCATAGAGAAAGCCTGTGAGTCCTGCTTCCCCATCCTATTCATAGAGAAAGCCGGTGAGCCTGCTTCTCCCTCCTATTCATAGAGAAAGCCTGTGAGTCCTTCTTCCCCCTCCTATTCATAGAGAAAGCCTGTGAGTCCTGCTTCTCCCTCCTATTCATAGAGAAAGCCTGTGAGTCCTGCTTCCCCCTCCTATTCATAGAGAAAGCCTGTGAGTCCTGCTTCCCCCACCTATTCATAGAGAAAGCCTGTGAGTCCTGCTTCCCCCTCCTATTCATAGAGAAAGCCTGTGAGTCCTTCTCCCCCCTCCTATTCATAGAGAAAGCCGGTGAGTCCTGCTTCTCCCACCCACTTATAGAGAAAGCTTGTGAGTCCTGCTTCCCCCACCCACTTATAGAGAAAGCCTGTGAGTCCTGCTTCCCCCTCCTACTCATAGAGAAAGCCTGTGAGTCCTGCTTCCCCCTCCTACTCATAGAGAAAGCCTGTGAGTCCTGCTTTACCCTTCTACTGAAATAGAAGGAATGTGAATCCTGTTCCCCCCTCCTACTTATAGAGAAAGCCTGTGAGTCCTGATCCTCCAATACTCAATGACTTACTGTTATTCTTGTATCAGTTTGTGTGTAAGAAAAGCTGTTAATCAATGTGTGCACAGGGAAGCAGGACTCACAGGCTTCTTTATGAAGCATGGGGGAAGCAGGACTCACAGGCTCTCTCTATGAGTGGGGGGAGCAGGACTCACAGTCTCTCTCTATGAGTGGGGGGGAGCAGGACTCACAGTCTCTCTCTATGAGTGGGGGGAGCAGGACTCACAGTCTCTCTCTATGAGTGGGGGAAACAGGACTCACAGGCTTTCTTTATGATTGGGGGGAGCAGGACTCACAGGCTCTCTCTATGAGTGGGGGAGCAGGACTCACAGTCTCTCTCTATGAGTGGGGGGGAGCAGGACTCACAGTCTCTCTCTATGAGTGGGGGGAGCAGGACTCACAGGCTCTCTCTATGAGTGGGGGAAAGCAGGACTCACAGGCTCTCTCTATGAGTGGGGGGAGCAGGACTCACAGGCTCTCTCTATGAGTGGGGGGGGGAGCAGGACTCACAGGCTCTCTCTATGAGTGGGGGAGCAGGACTCACAGGCTCTCTCTATGAGTGGGGGGAGCAGGACTCACAGGCTCTCTCTATGAGTGGGGGGAGCAGGACTCACAGGCTCTCTCTATGAGTGGGGGGGAGCAGTACTCACAGGCTCTCTCTATGAGTGGCGGGGAATCAGGATTCAGAGATATCTTAGGTTAAGAGCCTGTGGCACTGGCACACCAATGAGCCTGACAGCTTTGTCATCTTACCCGTGCTCCCGGTGCAGTATTTTCATAGATGTGAGATAATGACGAATCCGTGTTCTGATAAATGACCTTTTTAGGATTAACTGTGAAAAAACATAAAAAGAATGAATGTGCGTGAATAAAGGCTCCGAGTAATAAGAATACACTATAGTGCGGTATAATACATCACTGGCTGATTTAACATTATAAGATCTCATTGTGGTGAACATATCACCTTCTGTAGCATTATCTGCGGGGGGGGGATATGATAATAGGATAAGCCATCAACACCTCAGCCGAGGAGGGGTCATGGTGCTCCATGTAGTTGTGTCTGGTACTGCATCTCAGCACTAGTTACAGCCACATGACCATGGATGGCGGTTGTTTTGGAGAATCCTGCGTTATTATTTATTATTATAGCGCCATCCATTCCCTGGCGCTGTACATATGATAAGCAGTGCACATACATAATACAGACAAGTGCACTAAGCATTAACCAGTTACAGACTGGTACAGAAGGACAGAGGGCCCTGCCCACGAGGACTCACAATCTACATAGATCCCCACTGTAACCATATAATAATGAAGACGTGGTGGATGGCGATTACAATATGACGGCTGGTCTGGCAGTTTGCAAATAACATGACCGGTGCAGCCAGCACACTACCTGGATGTCTCTTCTGTATGTGAACAGTCTCTAGAGCCTATGTTCAGCTGTCAGGGACAACCACAGCATTCAGTATTGTTCTATAGGACACGGCCCCACAGTCCTTATACCAGGCACACTTCCTTGCCTCCACTCTCGTATGGGGTTGGCACACAGCTTGCGCTCCACTTCTGTGATATGACTTCAGCGGGCAGCCTTCTGCACAGTCCTTTCTCTCTGTATTGTGCAGGACTTTCCTCACCTAGGTCTATATCTCCCTCTGTTTCTGCTCTTTCCCTGCCCAGGACTCTGGATACTGCAGTTAGAACTAACTAATAAACCTTCCCCAGCTGTCTCCTGCTCTTTGGTTCCCTCTACCTCCTGCTGACACACCCTAGACACCCCGGCAGTCTCTGCATGCAGGGGGAGTGCAGCTTCTCTGGCTGACATTCACACAAGGACAGATGACGTTCACATACTTTGCTTTTTCTTCAAAATGAAGTGCACAATGACTCCAACTCCAGCAATGAGCAGTCCGGCCAGTATCCCGAGGACAATTCCCGATATCTTATCAATATTAAGGCCTGGGAGAAATAGAAAAAGTGGACCAGACACAAACAAGACACAAGTTATTACAGAATATCTTTCAATAGAATTTGGACAATGCTTTAGTTCTATAATCGGTTTTCTGTAGCTGACTTGTCAGCTTTGCTGTGTAGACTGGGACAGAGTCAGCAGAGGATGGAGGATTAATAACAGCTTTACATCTGGAGGCAGGAGGAGGTTGTTTTACTAATTTCTGGAGATGGTAGTAATATAGCACCCTGCTGCAATGTGTGTAGAGACTAGGAGATGAGTCCCCATCTAAACCGTCCCCGGGGAACGATCCAGAAATAAAAAAGGAAATCTAGAACTGAAACTAAAACTAAACACGTGAGATATTCCCCTATGGCAGAGTTACCATCCAAGACCAATTATCCACAGAGTGAAGGAAACTTACCCTGAGACGTAACAGTGAGGGTGAACATGAACTTGTTCGAGTCAATAACGTTTTCGGCTCTACATGTATATATCCCAGAGTCCTGTTCAGACACCTTGAAGATTCGGAGCCTGGAAGATTCATTCGTGGAGGTCACCAGAAACTTCTTATTATTCTGTATAGGCATGGAGTCATGGAGCCAAGAGAAATGAGCAGGAAGGATCTGGAGAGAGGAGGACTGGGCTCGTGACCGGGCTCCACAGCTCAACGTCAGGGTCAGGTTGACTGTTTCTCCTTCTGCTGCTCTTATTGTTGAACTGAGCTCGTGGTCGAAGGACTGTGGAGGTTCTGGAGGAATAGAGGCAGAAAAGAAATAATACTCAAGGTCCGGTGGGCGACAGGTTACATATATAATAGAAGTGGAATATAGAAATCTTGGAATAATCCAAATAAAAATCTCCACATCTCACCAAATAATAGTGCACACGTTGAGTGTCTGCCCAGCTGGTGTCCATTACAGGTGAGGTTGGACCCTCGGGTAATAGTAGAAGAAGACACATTTCTGGAGACTCTGTCCTGCCCCGTCTCCGTCCTGTTATCATAGATCAGGGTCACATTAGCTGCAGGGCTTCCTCCTGGCCAGGAACAGCTTAGCCTTACGTCCTGGCTTATGTTATTAGTGGTGCAGAGAATGCCACCCTCTGGGTGCCCTGAAAGACACAAGAATATGACTTCTATAGAATATACATAAACCGCGTTCATCTGTGCAATCATCCTCCATGTTGTCGCACCTTTGACGTCCCTCATGCACAGGTTATGACCATTTAGGTTGAGATGTTATCATACAGACACATTACATATAGTGATATTTGTGGGTTATACGTTATACACAGTGGTAGGAGGTGGCGGTACGGGATTCGTAGTGGTCAAACAGTCCAAGTGGGCCGAGATGGTGTTCAGATACTGCAAGAGTTGCTCCTGGAGACCATGCTGGTTAGTTATATACATCAGAAAGATCCAATATGAATGGAACAGTGGGATCTGTGGCCTGAGAAAACTGTTCGGCAGATGTGGCCCATTGTGTCTCTTGAACAGATTTAGATTGGGACTACTCCCAAGGGTGTTGTCTAAGAGGTCCCCTGGTCTTCATCCTTTAACCCTTGTACAGGAATATGGACTCTGCTGCAGGGGAACCACCAGGCCGCTACCTCTTGGATTAATCTCTGTTCAGGTGATGCTGACACACAGGGGTCAAGAGACACCGGAGCACCAAGGAATCATATGACATTATAGTCAGGGACTGGAAACTTTCCCTAAATTGCCCTGTCAGGTCTGTTACGCCCTAATGTCCTAATACAGAGTCATGATCCTGACAAGGGCGGCCCGGAACCTTGTCCTATTATACAAGCCCACAACCCAAACAGTTAATATCCAAAAAAGATATTGTCCCAACGTGTTTCGTCTCAAAGATATTGCCCCAGACTCATCAGGAAAATAAAAAAGTTATGGGTCTTGGGAAGCAGCAATACAAAAACATTTTTTTCTTTTAAAAAAGGGGTTTTATTGCAAAAAATCAGTAAAACGCAAAAAAAAATATATATATATATAATATAATATATATATTCCAAAAAATAGGCAGCACTCTCATTTAAAATAAACAAGCAAAAAAAGTCCTTTATTTACCCATAGTGTGGGACCGCGACATTTCGGCTCTGTACTGGAGTCTTTCTCAAGCCTATATATATATATATATATATGTATTTGGTATCATTGTAATCGTATTGACCCAGAGAATAAAGATATTATGTTATTTATACCGAAAAACGAACACCATAAAATTTATAACGCAAAAATGCAGTGGCAGAATTGCTCTTTTTCCCCTTCTCCCTCCCAGAAAGAGTTAATAAAAGTTAATCAGAAAGTTATGTGTACCCCAAAATTGTGCCATTAAAAACGAACACCATAAAATTTATAACGCAAAAATGCAGTGGCAGAATTGCTCTTTTTCCCCTTCTCCCTCCCAGAAAGAGTTAATAAAAGTTAATCAGAAAGTTATGTGTACCCCAAAATTGTGCCATTAAAAACTACAGCTTTTCTTGCAAAAAAAAAAAAAAACAAGCCTCATACAGCTATATAGACGGTCAGTAAGGCCCAAAACAGGCTGGTCACTAAGGGGTTAAATACTCTTGGGTGTAATCCATCTGGACCCGGAGCTTTGTTCACATTTATCATATTTAACTTCTCTTGGACCATATCTACAGTTATCCAGTTGAGTAGTACTGGATGTACTAACAGCTCCACCACCACAGATATCAGCTCCTCAGCCCCACCACCACAGATATCAGCTCCTTCCTCTTTTGTATATACAAAGCTAAAAAACCCATTTAGTAACTCTGCTTATTCCTTATCTTCAGTGACTAACCCCCCTTTACCATTATATAGGGAACCTACATGCTCAGAACTTGTTTTTTTAGTATTTATATATTTGAAGAATTTTGGGGGATTTGTTTTGCTCTCTTTTGTCCCCTGCTGATTGTTTTGTATTTTTGCAGATTTTATCTCCTTTTTACAGATTGTATTAAGCCCTTTGTAAACTCAAACACTACAGTTCACCCCTCAGATTTGTACTTTTTAAATGCCCTTTTTTAATGCTTTTTTTACAGTAGCTATAAGCCATGAGGGAAGGTGGGGGGGTTATTTTAGCCGTTTATACTTGTTACCTAAACGAATCCATTTTTTAGTGCAATTACTGAATGTGGATTTACAGCTCTCCCATTTACCTCAGTATTATCATGTGACAGGAGCTGCTCCCAGTCTATGCCCTGAAATGCTGCCCTCAACCCGGGGAAATTATACTTTTTACAATTCAGTGTCTTTGCTCTGCCTGACAGAGTTTGCTTCTTATAGTTCAGGGGGAATATAATTATATTGTGGTCACTATTACCCAGTGATTCTCAGACAGTAACATTTATAACAAGTTCTGCATCATTAGAAGTGACCAGATCCTGCAGAGCATCGCCCCTAGTGGGAGCTTCTACAAACTGGCCCATAAAGGGGTTCTGCAGCAGCTGAGGAATCTTCTCCCCTTTGCAGTTGAGGCAGAACTATGACCTCAGTCAATGTCTGGGAAGTTAAAATCTCCCATTATGACCCCTGTACCCGCCTGTTGTAATTGAAAGTGCTTCTGCCAATGTAATTTTCTGGCAAACAAGTTGAGATCCTTGACCCAGCCAAAGAGATTAAAATTAGAGGTTGGTACAAAAGATAAACCACGTCTGAGAAGTGACTTTTTAGCTTCGGTAAGTATATGGGACCTGCGTCTCCTTGTCGTTTGACCCTGTGTGGGCTGGGGCTGTGTGGTCCTGTTTCAGAGGGGGTTCCTTGTTCTCAAAATGTGAGGTAGTTGTTCTCTTCGTACCTCTGCCTCTAGATCTCCCTCCCGACCCCTGCTCTGGCCCTTAGTGTGTCTTTCCCTTTTTAGACACAAGTATAATAAAAGTTATATCTTGACACCATACTTAATGATGAAGTACAGAGATTGGGCAGCAATAGGACAAAATCCAGAAAATAGACAGAACTTTATACACGGTCAGACGGTCAACACAATCGGCACACAACAGGAACTAGTGAGCGACAGTAGAGCCTCACTAGTAGAGTAACAGAATATATGGATTATATCTGCAAACGTATGTTCTACATACACCCTCGTACCTAAGGTGCTTTATGTATTTTACAGAAGATATCTACAGTGCCTTGAAAGAGTATTCATACCCCTTGAGGATTTCGACATTGTTTTCACTTTACACCCACAAAGTTAAATGTGTTTTATTGGGATTTTATGTGATTGACTGACACAAAGTACAAGTCTGTGTGAAGTGAGAAGGAAATGAGACGAGGTTTTCAAAATTTTTAATAAATAATAATCCAAAAATGTGTGGCGTGCATTTGTATTCACCCCCTGTACTCTGATCCCCCTAAATAAAATCCAGCGTGACCATTGCCTTCAGAAGACACCTCATTAGTAAATCGAGTCCAGCTGTGTGTAATGTCTTCTCAGTATATCTCCAGCTGTTCTGTGAAGGTCTCAGAAGTTTGTTAGAGAACATTTGCGATCAAATAGCATCATGGAAGCCAAGGAACACACCAGACAGGTCAGGGAGAAAGTTGTGAAGATGTGCAAAGCAGGGTTAGGATATAAAAATATCCCAATCTCTGAACATCTCACGGAGCGCTGTTCAATCCATCATCTTAAAAAAGGAAGGTGTATGGAACAACTGCAAACCTACCAAGACATGGCCGTCCACCTAAACTGACAGCCCAGGCAAGGAGAGCACTGATCAGAGAAGCTGCCAAAAAGCCTATGGTCACTATGGAGCAGCTACAGAGATCCCCAGCTCAGGTGGGAGAATCTGTCCACAGGACAACTAATAGTCGTGTCCTCCACAAATCTGTTCTTTATGGAACAGTGGCAAGAAGAAGCCATTTCTGAAAGCAGCCATTAAGAAGCCCCATTTCAGTTTGCCACAAGCCACGTAGGGGACACAGCAAACATGTGGAAGAAGGAGCTCTGGTCAGATGAGACCAAAGTGGAACTTTTTGACATAAAAATTATGTGTGGTGGAAAACTTACCCTGCACATCCCCCTGAACCGCAAAACTTGGCTGGGGCAGCATCAGCTATTCTTCAGCAGGGACAGGGAAGCTGGTCAGAGTTGATGGATGGAGCTAAATACAAGGCAATCCTGGAGGAGAACCTGGTAGAGGATGCAGAAAACTGAATGTCTGTACAGCGCTGTGGAATATGTCAGTGATATATAAGTGATGAGAATATCTGTACAGAGCTGTGGAATATGTCAGTGATATATAAGTGATGAGAATGTCTGTACAGAGCTGTGGAATATGTCAGTGATATATAAGTGATGAGAATG
Organism: Rhinella marina; assembly: GCA_900303285.1. NCBI lineage: Eukaryota > Metazoa > Chordata > Amphibia > Anura > Bufonidae > Rhinella > Rhinella marina. The sequence continues at coordinate 11,686 of ONZH01001697.1, forward strand.
TCTGTACAGAGCTGTGGAATATGTCAGTGATATAGAAGTGATGAGAATGTCTGTACAGAGCTGTGGAATATGTCAGTGATATATAAGTGATGAGAATGTATGTACAGTGCTGTGGAATATGTCAGTGATATATAAGTGATGAGAATGTCTGTACAGAGCTGTGGAATATGTCAGTTATATAGAAGTGATGGAGAATGTCTGTACAGTGCTGTGGAATATGTCAGTGATATAGAAGTGATGAGAATGTCTGTACAGTGCTGTGGAATATGTCAGTGATATATAAAGTGATTGAGAATGTCTGTACAGCGCTGTGGAATATGTCAGTGATATATAAGTGATGAAGAATGTCTGTACAGCGCCTGTGGAATATGTCAGTGATATATAAGTGATGAGAATGTCTGTACAGCGCTGTGGAATATGTCAGTGATATAGAAGTGATGAGAATGTCTGTACAGCGCTGTGGAATATGTCAGTGATATATAAGAGATGCAGAATGTCTGTACAGCGCTGTGGAATATGTCAGTGATATAGAAGTGATGAGAATGTCTGTACAGCGCTATGGAATATGTCAGTGATATATAAGTGATGAGAATGTCTGTACAGAGCTGTGGAATATGTCAGTGATATATAAGTGATGCACAGTGCTGTGGAATATGTCAGTGATATAGAAGTGATGAGAATGTCTGTACAGTGCTGTGGAATATGTCAGTGATGTATAAGTGATGAGAATGTATGTACAGCGCTGTGGAATATGTCAGTGATATATAAGTGATGAGAATGTCTGTACAGAGCTGTGGAATATGTCAGTGATATATAAGTGATGAGAATGTCTGTACAGTGCTGTGGAATATGTCAGTGATATATAAGTGATGAGAATGTATGTACAGCGCTGTGGCAATATGTCAGTGATATATAAGTGATGAGAATGTCTGTACAGAGCTGTGGAATATGTCAGTGATATATAAGTGATGAGAATGTATGTACAGCGCTGTGGAATATGTCAGTGATATATAAGTGATGAGAATGTCTGTACAGAGCTGTGGAATATGTCAGTGATGTATAAGTGATGAGAATGTCTGTACAGTGCTGTGGAATATCTCAGTGATATATAAGTGATAAGAATGTCTGTACAGTGCTGTGGAATATGTCAGTGATATAGAAGTGATGAGAATGTCTGTACAGTGCTGTGGAATATGTCAGTGATATATAAGTGATGAGAATGTCTGTACAGAGCTGTGGAATATGTCAGTGATATAGAAGTGATGAGAATGTCTGTACAGAGCTGTGGAATATGTCAGTGATATATAAGTGATGAGAATGTCTGTACAGTGCTGTGGAATAAGTCAGTGATATATAAGTGATGAGAATGTCTGTACAGTGCTGTGGAATATGTCAGTGATATATAAGTGAAGAGAATGTCTGTACAGCGCTGTGGAATATGTCAGTGATATATAAGTGATGAGAATGTCTGTACAGTGCTGTGGAATATATCAGTGATATAGAAGTGATGAGAATGTCTGTACAGTGCTGTGGAATATGTCAGTGATATATAAGTGATGAGAATGTCTGTACAGAGCTGTGGAATATGTCAGTGATATATAAGTGATGAGAATGTATGTACAGTGCTGTGGAATATGTCAGTGATATATAGGTGATGAGAATGTCTGTACAGAACTGTGGAATATGTCAGTGATATAGAAATGATGAGAATGTCTGTACAGCGCTTGTGGAATATATCAGTGATATAGAAGTGATGAGAATGTCTGTACAGCGCTGTGGAATATGTCAGTGATATATAAGTGATGAGAATGTCTGTACAGAGCTGTGGGATATGTCAGTGATATATAAGTGATGAGAATGTCTGTGCAGTGCTGTGGAATATGTCAGTGATATAGAAGTGATGAGAATGTCTGTACAGCGCTGTGGAATATGTCAGTGATATATAAGTGATGAGAATGTCTGTACAGCGCTGTGGAATATGTCAGTGATATAAGTGATGAGAATGTCTGTACAGCGCTGTGGAATATGTCAGTGATATATAAGTGATGAGAATGTCTGTACAGAGCTGTGGAATATGTCAGTGATATAGAAGTGATGAGAATGTCTGTACAGTGCTGTGGAATATGTCAGTGATATAGAAGTGATGAGAATGTCTGTACAGTGCTGTGGAATATGTCAGTGATATAGAAGTGATGAGAATGTCTGTACAGTGCTGTGGAATATGTCAGTGATATATAAAGTGATGAGAATGTCTGTACAGTGCTGTGGAATATGTCAGTGATATAGAAGTGATGAGAATGTCTGTACAGAACTGTGGAATATGTCAGTGATATAGAAATGATGAGAATGTCTGTACAGCGCTGTGGAATATATCAGTGATATAGAAGTGATGAGAATGTCTGTACAGCGCTGTGGAATATGTCAGTGATATATAAGTGATGAGAATGTCTGTACAGAGCTGTGGGATATGTCAGTGATATATAAGTGATGAGAATGTCTGTGCAGTGCTGTGGAATATGTCAGTGATATAGAAGTGATGAGAATGTCTGTACAGCGCTGTGGAATATGTCAGTGATATATAAGTGATGAGAATGTCTGTACAGCGCTGTGGAATATGTCAGTGATATATAAGTGATGAGAATGTCTGTACAGCGCTGTGGAATATGTCAGTGATCTATAAGTGATGAGAATGTCTGTACAGAGCTGTGGAATATGTCAGTGATATAGAAGTGATGAGAATGTCTGTACAGTGCTGTGGAATATGTCAGTGATATATAAGTGATGAGAATGTCTGTACAGTGCTGTGGAATATGTCAGTGATATAGAAGTGATGAGAATGTCTGTACAGTGCTGTGGAATATGTCAGTGATATATAAGAGATGACAATGTCTGTACAGAGCTGTGGAATATGTCAGTGATATATAAGTGATGAGAATGTCTGTACAGAGCTGTGAAATATGTCAGTGATATAGAAGTGATGAGAATGTCTGTACAGTGCTGTGAAATATGTCAGTGATATAGAAGTGATGAGAATGTCTGTACAGTGCTGTGGAATATGTCAGTGATATATAAGAGATGACAATGTCTGTACAGCGCTGTGGAATATGTCAGTGATATATAAGAGATGACAATGTCTGTACAGTGCTGTGGAATATGTCAGTGATATAGAAGTGATGAGAATGTCTGTACAGTGCTGTGGAATATGTCAGTGATATTAAGCGATGAGAATGTCTGTACAGAGCTGTGAAATATGTCAGTGATATAGAAGTGATGAGAATGTCTGTACAGTGCTGTGAAATATGTCAGTGATATAGAAAGTGATGAGAATGTCTGTACAGTGCTGTGGATATGTCAGTGATATATAAGAGATGACAATGTCTGTACAGCGCTGTGGAATATGTCAGTGATATATAAGTGATGAGAATGTATGTACAGTGCTGTGGAATATGTCAGTGATATATAGGTGATGAGAATGTCTGTACAGAACTGTGGAATATGTCAGTGATATAGAAATGATGAGAATGTCTGTACAGCGCTGTGGAATATATCAGTGATATAGAAGTGATGAGAATGTCTGTACAGCGCTGTGGAATATGTCAGTGATATATAAGTGATGAGAATGTCTGTACAGAGCTGTGGGATATGTCAGTGATATATAAGTGATGAGAATGTCTGTGCAGTGCTGTGGAATATGTCAGTGATATAGAAGTGATGAGAATGTCTGTACAGCGCTGTGGAATATGTCAGTGATATATAAGTGATGAGAATGTCTGTACAGCGCTGTGGAATATGTCAGTGATATATAAGTGATGAGAATGTCTGTACAGCGCTGTGGAATATGTCAGTGATATATAAGTGATGAGAATGTCTGTACAGAGCTGTGGAATCTGTCAGTGATATAGAAGTGATGAGAATGTCTGTACAGTGCTGTGGAATATGTCAGTGATATATAAGTGATGAGAATGTCTGTACAGTGCTGTGGAATATGTCAGTGATATAGAAGTGATGAGAATGTCTGTACAGTGCTGTGGAATATGTCAGTGATATATAAGTGATGAGAATGTCTGTACAGTGCTGTGGAATATGTCAGTGATATAGAAGGGATGAGAATGTCTGTACAGAACTGTGGAATATGTCAGTGATATAGAAATGATGAGAATGTCTGTACAGCGCTGTGGAATATATCAGTGATATAGAAGTGATGAGAATGTCTGTACAGCGCTGTGGAATATGTCAGTGATATATAAGTGATGAGAATGTCTGTACAGAGCTGTGGGATATGTCAGTGATATATAAGTGATGAGAATGTCTGTGCAGTGCTGTGGAATATGTCAGTGATATAGAAGTGATGAGAATGTCTGTACAGCGCTGTGGAATATGTCAGTGATATATAAGTGATGAGAATGTCTGTACAGCGCTGTGGAATATGTCAGTGATATATAAGTGATGAGAATGTCTGTACAGCGCTGTGGAATATGTCAGTGATCTATAAGTGATGAGAATGTCTGTACAGAGCTGTGGAATATGTCAGTGATATAGAAGTGATGAGAATGTCTGTACAGTGCTGTGGAATATGTCAGTGATATATAAGTGATGAGAATGTCTGTACAGTGCTGTGGAATATGTCAGTGATATAGAAGTGATGAGAATGTCTGTACAGTGCTGTGGAATATGTCAGTGATATATAAGAGATGACAATGTCTGTACAGAGCTGTGGAATATGTCAGTGGATATATAAAGTGATGAGAATGTCTGTACAGAGCTGTGAAATATGTCAGTGATATAGAAGTGATGAGAATGTCTGTACAGTGCTGTGAAATATGTCAGTGATATAGAAGTGATGAGAATGTCTGTACAGTGCTGTGGAATATGTCAGTGATATATAAGAGATGACAATGTCTGTACAGCGCTGTGGAATATGTCAGTGATATATAAGAGATGACAATGTCTGTACAGTGCTGTGGAATATGTCAGTGATATAGAAGTGATGAGAATGTCTGTACAGTGCTGTGAATATGTCAGTGATATATAAGTGATGAGAATGTCTGTACAGAGCTGTGAAATATGTCAGTGATATAGAAGTGATGAGAATGTCTGTACAGTGCTGTGAAATATGTCAGTGATATAGAAGTGATGAGAATGTCTGTACAGTGCTGTGGGATATGTCAGTGATATATAAGAGATGACAATGTCTGTACAGCGCTGTGGAATATGTCAGTGATATATAAGAGATGACAATGTCTGTACAGTGCTGTGGAATATGTCAGTGATATAGAAGTGATGAGAATGTCTGTACAGTGCTGTGGAATATGTCAGTGATATATAAGAGATGACAATGTCTGTACAGAGCTGTGGAATATGTCAGTGATATAGAAGTGATGAGAATGTTTGTACAGCGCTGTGGAATATGTTAGTGATATATAAGAGATGACAATGTCTGTACAGTGCTGTGGAATATGTCAGTGATATATAAGAGATGAGAATGTCTGTACAGTGCTGTGGAATATGTCAGTGATATATAAGAGATGACAATGTCTGTACAGTGCTGTGGAATATATCAGTTATATATAAGTGATGATTTTAGATGCCAGCGGTGGATCCAGTGCAGTTATAAAGACGCCGCTCTATAACTTCCTAACCATCTTACATTTAGACTATTTTATACAGTCATAGAACATAGTAAATGAGACGGTCTGCTGCCCCCCCCCCCCATGTCACATCCTCTTCTTTAGACCTGGCGCGATCCTAACATAGGCATATTTCTGGATAATAAATGATCCCCGTAATGTTCTATATTTGACCACAAAATGCACACCACAGTCGCAATGAAGTCAATGGGTGCGCAAAAAAATTAAGGCACACTGACATCATACAGATCTGTATTTTGCAGATCCACATTTTTTGGACCACCAAATACATACGGTCAAGTGAATGCTCCCCTAGTGAGAAGAGGCCAATGAATAACAAATGTACTCATGACTTACATGATACGGTCACAGTGATGGGGTCGCTGGTCTGGGAGCTGACCGGGTTCTGGATGCGGCAGGTGTAGGATCCACTGTCATCCTCAGATATCGGGGTGAAGTTCAGGGATGATCCCCTGCAGGTGACATGGGGCTCGGAGCATATAGGCTTCTGGTCTCGGTAGAAGGTGTAAGTAGTCGCAGTCTGATTCCCGTCATCACAATAGAGGGTCACATTGGTGCCACTGAGGAGCTCTTGGTGGTCAGGCCTGAGAACCGGGGCAATAAGAGAATCTAGAACAGAAGGGTACAAATGTGTAAGTGATAAGAATCACTGGAAAGCTCTTATAGTAAGGAGTCCATTGTCTCACTGCTCTTACAGTAAAGAGTCCATAGTCTCACTGCTCTTACAGTAAAGAGTCCATAGTCTCCCTGCTCTTATAGTAAGGAGTCCATAGTCTCACTGCTCTTACAGTAAAGAGTCCATAGTCTCACTGCTCTTACAGTAAAGAGTCCATAGTCTTACTGTTCTTACAGTACAGAGTCCATAGTCTCACTGCTCTTACAGTAAAGAGTCCATAGTCTCTCTGCTCTTACAGTAAAGAGTCCATAGTCTCACTGCTATTACAGTAAAGTGTCCATAGTCTCACTGTTCTTACTGTAAAGAGTCCATAGTCTCACTGCTCTTACAGTAGAGTCCTTAGTCTCACTGCTCTTACAGTAGAGTCCATAGTCTCACTGCTCTTACAGTAAAGAGTCCATAGTCTCACTGCTCTTACAGTAGAGTCCTTAGTCTCACTGCTCTTACAGTAGAGTCCATAGTCTTACTGCTCTTACAGTACAGAGTCCATAGTCTCACTGCTCTTACAGTACAGAGTCCACAGTCTCACTGCTCTTACAGTAAAGAGTCCATAGTCTCACTGCTCTTACAGTAAAGAGTCCATAGTCTCTCTGCTCTTACTGTAAAGAGTCCATAGTCTCACTGCTCTTACAGTAAAGAGTCCATAGTCTCACTGCTCTTACAGTAAAGAGTCCATAGTCTCACTGCTCTTACAGTAAAGAGTCCATAGTCTCACTGCTCTTACAGTAAAGAGTCCATAGTCTCACTGCTCTTACAGTAGAGTCCATAATCTCACTGCTCTTACAGTAAAGTCCATAGTCTCACTGCTTTTACCGTAAAGAGTCCATAGTCTCACTGCTCTTACAGTAGAGTCCATAATCTCACTGCTCTTACAGTAGAGTCCATAATCTCACTGCTCTTACAGTAAAGTCCATAGTCTCACTGCTTTTACCGTAAAGAGTCCATAGTCTCACTGCTCTTACAGTAAAGAGTCCATAGTCTCACTGCTCTTACAGTAAAGAGTCCATAGTCTCACTGCTCTTACAGTAAAGAGTCCATAGTCTCACTGCTCTTACAGTAGAGTCCATAGTCTCACTGCTCTTACAGTAAAGAGTCCATAGTCTCACTGCTCTTACAGTAAAGAGTCCATAGTCTCACTGCTCTTACAGTAAAGAGTCCATAGTCTCACTGCTCTTACAGTAGAGGTCCATAGTCTCACTGCTCTTACAGTAAAGAGTCCATAGTCTCACTGCTCTTACAGTAAAAAGTCCATAATCTCACTGCTCTTACAGTAAAGAGTCCATAATCTCACTGCTCTTACAGTACAGAGTCCATAGTCTCACTGTTCTTACAGTAAAGAGTCCATAGTCTCACTGCTCTTACAGTAGAGTCCATAGTCTCACTGCTCTTATAGTAGATTCCATAGTCTCACTGCTCTTACAGTAAAGAGTCCATAGTCTCACTGCTCTTACAGTAGAGTCCATAGTCTCACTGCTCTTACAGTAAATAGTCCATAGTCTACTGTTCTCACAGTAAAGATTCCATAGTCTCACTGTTCTTACAGAAAAGAGTCCATAGTCTCACTGCTCTTACAGTAAAGAGTCCATAGTCTACTGCTCTTACAGTAAAGAGTCCATAGTCTTCACTGCTCTTACAGTAAAGAGTCCATAGTCTCACTGCTCTTAAAGTAAGGAGTCCGCAGTTTGACTGCTCTTACTGTAAAGAGTCCATAGTCTCACTGCTCTTACAGTAAAGAGTCCATAGTCTCACTGCTCTTACGTACAGAGTCCCATAGTCTCACTGCTCTTACAGCAAAGAGTCCATAGTCTCACTGCTCTTACAATAAAGAGTCCATAGTCTCACTGCTCTTACAGTAAAGAGTCCATAGTCTCACTGCTCTTACAGTAAAGAGTCCATAGTCTCACTGCTCTTACAGTAGAGTCCATAGTCTCACTGCTCTTACAGTAAAGAGTCCAGAGTCTCACTGCTCTTACAGTATATACCCCATATTCTCACCGCTTTTACAGTAAAGAGTCCATAGTCTCACTGCTCTTAAAGTAAAGATTCCCATTGTCTCACTGCTCTTACAGTAGAGTCCATAGTCTCACTGCTCTTACAGTAGAGTCCATAGACTCACTGCTCTTACAGTAAAGAGTCCATAGTCTCACTGCTCTTACAGTAAAGAGTCCATAGTCTCACTGCTCTTACAGTAAAGAGTCCATAGTCTCACTGCTCTTACAGTAAAGAGTCCATAGTCTCACTGCTCTTACAGTAAATAGTCCATAGTCTCACTGCTCTTACAGTAAAGAGTCCACAGTCTCATTGCTCTTACAGTAAAGAGTCCATAGTCTCACTGCTCTTACAGTATAGAGTCCATAGTCTGACTGCTCTTACAGTAGAGTCCACAGTCTCATTGTTCTTACAGTAAAGAGTCCATAGTCTCACTGCTCTTACAGTATAGAGTCCACAGTCTTCACTGCTCTTACAGTATAGAGTCCACAGTCTCACTGCTCTTACAGTAGAGTCCATAGTCTCACTGCTCTTACAGTAAAGAGTCCGCATCTCACTGCTCTTACAGTAAAGAGTCCATAGTCTCACTGCTCTTACAGTAAAGAGTCCATAGTCTCACTGCTCTTACAGTAAAGAGTCCAAAGTCTCACTGCTCTTACAGTAAAGAGTCCATAGTCTCACTGCTCTTACAGTAAAGAGTCCAAAGTCTCACTGCTCTTACAGGAAAGAGTCCATAGTCTCACTGAACTTACAGTAAAGAGTCCATAGTCTCACTGCTCTTACAGGTAAGAGTCTATAAGTCTCACTGCTCTTACAGTACAGAGTCCATAGTCTCACTGCTCTTACAGTAAAGAGTCCATAGTCTCGCTGCTCTTACAGTAAAGAGTCCATAGTCTCACTGCTCTTACAGTAAAGAGTCCATAGTCTCGCTGCTCTTACAGTAAAGAGTCCATAGTCTCACTGCTCTTACAGTACAGAGTCCATAGTCTCACTGCTCTTACAGTAAAGAGTCCATAGTCTCACTGCTCTTACACTAAAGAATCATCTTCTACATTATCTTTGTGTAACAACCTTCTTTCCTCTGGATGTATTGGATGTCCCCTCTATCACAGTCCTGATATAAATAGGTAATGTTTTTTAATTTTCTTTCATGTCAGTGCAGACGTCTCTCCGATGAGGCCCTTCACCTCATCTACTGTAACCCATTGTAGGCCTCTGTCCTGTTATCAGTCCTGGCTCCTCTTCAGCTCACTAGAAGGGAGGTGGTCTTTTTGCATACAGCGTTACTCACCCCTCCTCTCGGGGACAATTTACATTAGTTTCCCGTTTCTTCTACAATAACATTCAAATCTCTATTACTCATTTACAAAGTTCTGATGATCTCATGATTTACCATCCCGTATCTGACACCCCTTATCTCCACGGGAACCACACGTAATAATGATCAGGGCAGCACAGGAGGAGCGGCAATATTACTGTCGAGGGTTTAAGAAAATAAGTCCTTAAGGGACCAAAGCTCTTCTGCTGGTACTCACCTGCCATCCAGTCAAATCAAATATGAGCGGTCACACACTACAGACAGCTGTCAGCTAAATACTCATTTCACTTGACAGTTACTCCACACACCTCATACATATGGACACTGGGCTCTGCTGAGCATGCATGTGTGCACAATATGGAGAGAGAAATAGAAAAGTCCTGCAAAAGCCTTTCTCCTTCAGACTCACTCTGCTGTCTTCTCGAGACTTGTCAGCTTCAGACCCATATTTCCCATCAGGTTTCTGTCTCCTCTCTGGGCTTTTCTGTCCTCTCTCCAGACCTCTATGTCTCCCCTGTCCCCCGCCAGACTCCTCTGTCCCCATCCAGACCTCTATGTCTCCCCTGTCCCCCGCCAGACTCCTCTGTCCCCATCCAGACCTCTATGTCTCCTCCAGACTCCTCTGCTCTCCTCAACACCCCTCTGTACCACTCCAGACCCCTCTGCCCTCCTTCAGACTCCTCTGCCCCTCTCCAGACCCCTCTGCCCTCCTCAGACCCTTATGTCTCCTTCAGACTCCTCTGCCCCTCTCCAGACCCCTGTGCCCTCCTCCAGACTGTTATGTCTCCTTCAGACTCCTCTGCCCCTCTGCAGACCCCTCTGCCCTCCTCCAGACCCTTATGTCTCCTTCAGACTCCTCTGCCCCTCTCCAGACTCCTCTGTCCCCATCCAGACCTCTATGTCTCCTCCAGACTCCTCTGCTCTCCTCAACACCCCTCTGTACCACTCCAGACCCTTATGTCTCCTTCAGACTCCTCTACCCTCTCCAACCTCTTTGTCTCCTCCAGACTCCTCTCTACCCCACCATACCCCTCTGTACCACACCAGACCCCTGTCCCTCTCCAGACCCCTCTGCCTCTTTCCAGACCCCTATGTCTCCTTCAGACTCCTCTGCCCCTCTCCAGACTCCTTTATCCCTCTCCAGACTCCTCTGTCCCCCTCCATACCTCTCTGTACCACACCAGACCTCCATCCCTCTCCAGACTCCTCTGTCCTTCTCCAGACTCCCCTGTCCATCTCTAGACTCCTATGTTTCCTACAGACCCCTCTGTCTCCTCCAGATAGCTCCTATGTCCCCATTTTAGACTGTCCAGGCCCCTTTGTTATCTTTCAGAATCCTTTGCACCCTTCAGACCTCTCTTCTTTCTCTCCAGACTCCTGTGTCCCCCTCTGGACTCCTATGAACTCCTCTGTCCCCATGCCAGACTCCTCTGTCCCCACGCCAGACTCCTCTGTCCCCCGCCAGACTCCTCTGTCCCCCGCCAGACTCCTCTGTCCCCACGCCAGACTCCTCTGTCCCCTGACAGACTCCTCTGTCCCCCACCAGACTCCTCTGTCCCCCACCAGACTCCTCTGTCCCCCACCAGACTCCTCTGTCCCCCGCCAGACTCCTCTGTCCCCCGCCAGACACCTCTGTCCCCCGCCAGACACCTCTGTCCCCCGCCAGACTCCTCTGTCCCCCGCCAGACTCCTCTGTCCCCCGCCAGACTCCTCTGTCCCCGCCAGTCACCTCTGTCCCCGCCAGTCACCTCTGTCCCCCGCCAGACTCCTCTGTCCCCCGCCAGACACCTCTGTCCCCCGCCAGACTCCTCTGTCCCCCGCCAGACTCTTCTGTCCCCCGCCAGACTCCTCTGTCCCCACGCCAGACGCCTCTGTCCCCACGCCAGACGCCTCTGTCCCCCGCTAGACTCTTCTGTCCCCCGCCAGACACCTCTGTCCCCCGCCAGACACCTCTGTCCCCCGCCAGACGCCTCTGTCGCCCGCTAGACTCTTCTGTCCCCCGCTAGACTCTTCTGTCCCCCGCCAGACTCCTCTGTCCCCACGCCAGACTCCTCTGTCCCCCGCCAGACTCCTCTGTCCCCCTCCAAAAAGAAGATAAGATTGACGTGAAGGATCAGTACTCAGATAGTGGATGGACATCTGGTTCATGAGTCTTTGGTGTGATGTAGTCCCTCATGTTGGTGTGATAACTACAAGAACGTGATAGGACAGAGTTCATGTCCCACCAGTGCAGGATAACAGTGGTCACCAGCCAACCAGCCAACTCATGGCACCCCCACCGGTGGATGCTGATGTGCCCTCGCAGATGGCACCCTCTTATGGTGGGCTCTGGTTAGGCTAAGACTCCTTACTGTGAGTGCCCCCGATAATGTACTTCATGTTTTAATAGAAACAGGTCGAACCAGAAACTGCAGAGAAAGCTCAGCGCCACTCTTGCATACAGTGTGTGCCAGGTACTGCAGCCCAGCCCATCTTTTGTACAAGACTAAGCTGCAGTACCATACACACCCTATGGGTAAGGGTGGCGCTGTGTCTGAATATTTCTTCATCTTATACAACCCCTTTAAGAATACGACTTACGGTAGACCCTGAGCTGGTAGCGCTCGATCTTCAGGGCTTCTCCAGTCCTGTTTACAGTCATGGTGTAGTTCCCCTCGTAATCCATTATGATCTTGTCCAGCTTCAGGGATCCATTTTTATAGATTTCACAGATTTCACAGAACGGATTGACGTATACAGGAGACGATTTGTAAATGAGTTGTGCAATGAGACTGTCTCCAAATCTCCATGTTATATCCAGAACTGTCGGACTCTCCACAGACACATTAAAAAAAGCCGACCCCCCGAGGACTCCATTCACCACCGAGGCAGCGCCTGCAATGCACACGATCATTAGTCATTTCATATAATCCAGAAACATTCCTTTAATCTCACAGCTCATAAAACACAAAACTATCGGGAAACCACCGTGAAGAGACATGAATCATCACAGAGGTGATTCTAGAAACTCTGTGTACTGTATATGTAGTGTATATGTAGTGTATATGTAGTGTATATGTAGTGTACGGTCTGTGTAATGTATATGTACTGTATATGTAGTGTATAGGTAGTGTACGGTCTGTGTACTGTATATGTAGTGTATATGTAGTGTACGGTCTGTGTACTGTATATGTAGTGTACGGTCTGTGTACTGTATATGTAGTGTCCTGTCTGTGTACTGTATATGTAGTGTCCTGTCTGTGTACTGTATATGTAGTGTACGGTCTGTGTACTGTATATGTAGTGTATATGTAGTGTACGGTCTGTGTAATGTATATGTAGTGTACGGTCTGTGTAATGTATATGTAATGTACGGTCTGTGTACTGTATATGTAGTGTACGGTCTGTGTACTGTATATGTAGTGTACGGTCTGTGTACTGTATATGTAGTGTACGGTCTGAGTACTGTATATGTAGTGTACGGTCTGTGTACTGTATATGTAGTGTACGGTCTGAGTACTGTATATGTAGTGTATGGTCTGAGTACTCTGTATATGTAGTGTACGTGTAGGTCCTGTGTACTGTATATGTAGTGTACTGTCTGTGTACTGTATATGTAGTGTACGGTCTGTGTACTGTATATGTAGTGTACGGTCTGTGTACTGTATATGTAGTGTACGGTCTGTGTACTGTATATGTAGTGTACGGTCTGTGTACTGTATATGTAGTGTATATGTAGTGTACGGTCTGTGTACTGTATATGTAGTGTACGGTCTGTGTACTGTATATGTAGTGTACGGTCTGTAGTACTGTATATGTAGTGTATATGTAGTGTACGGTCTGTGTACTGTATATGTAGTGTATGGTCTGTGTACTGAATATGTAGTGTACGGTCTGTGTACTGTATATGTAGTGTATATGTAGTGTATGGTCTGTGTACTGTATATGTAGTGTACGGTCTGTGTACTGTATATGTAGTGTATGGTCTGTGTACTGAATATGTAGTGTACGGTCTGTGTACTGTATATGTAGTGTATATGTACTGTACGGTCTGTGTACTGTATATGTAGTGTATGGTCTGTGTACTGTATATGTAGTGTACGGTCTGTGTACTGTATATGTAGTGTACGGTCTGTGTACTGTATGTGTAGTGTATATGTAGTGTATGGTCTGTGTACTATATATGTAGTTTACGGTCTGTGTATTGTATATGTATTGTATATGTAGTGTACGGTCTGTGTATTGTATATGTAGTGTACGGTCTGTGTACTGTATATGTAGTGTATATGTAGTGTACGGTCTGTGTACTGTATATGTAGTGCATATGTAGTGTACGGTCTGTGTACTGTATATGTAGTGTATATGTAGTGTACGGTCTGTGTACTGTATATGTAGTGTATATGTAGTGTACGGTCTGTGTACTGTATATGTAGTGTATATGTAGTGTACGGTCTGTGTACTGTATATGTAGTGTACGGTCTGAGTACTGTATATGTAGTGTACGGTCTGTGTACTGTATATGTAGTGTACGGTCTGTGTACTGTATATGTAGTGTACGGTCTGAGTACTGTATATGTAGTGTATATGTAGTGTACGGTCTGTGTACTGTATATGTACTGTACGGTCCTGTGTAGTGTATATGTAGTGTATATGTAGTGTATAGTTGTTAGTGTACGGGTCTGTGTATGTATATGTAGTGTACTATGTAGTGTACGGTCTGTGTACTGTATATGTAGTGTATATGTAGTGTACGGTCTGTGTACTGTATATGTAGTGTACGTGTATGTACTGTATACTGTATGTAGTGTATATGTAGTGTACGGTCTGTACTGTACTGTATATGTAGTGTATATGTAGTGTACGGTCTGTGTACTGTATATGTAGTGTAATGTAGTGTACGGTCTGTACTGTATATGTAGTGTATACGGTCTGTGTACGTATATGTAGTGTATATGTAGTTGTAGGTCTGTGTACTGTATATGTAGTGTAGCGGTCTGAGTACTGTATATTGTAGTGTACGGTCTGTGTCTGTATATGTACTGTGTACGGTCTGGGGCTGTACTGTATATGTAGTGTATATGTAGTGTATATGTAGTGTACGGTCTGTGTACTGTATATGTTAGTGTATATGTAGTGTACGGTCTGTGTACTGTATATGTAGTGTATATGTAGTGTACGGTCTGTGTACTGTATATGTAGTGTATATGTAGTGTACGGTCTGTGTAATGTATATGTACTGTATATGTAGTGTATAGGTAGTGTACGGTCTGTGTACTGTATATGTAGTGTATATGTAGTGTACGGTCTGTGTATGTATATGTAAGTGTACGGTCTGTGTACTGTATATGTAGTGTCCTGTCTGTGTACTGGTATATGTAGTGTCCTGTCTGTGTACTGTATATGTAGTGTACGGTCTGTGTACTGTATATGTAGTGTATATGTAGTGTACGGTCTGTGTAATGTATATGTAGTGTACGGTCTGTGTATGTATAATGTAATGTACGGTCTGTGTACTGTATATGTATGTATATGTAGTGTACGTCTGAGTACTGTATATGTAGTGTACGGTCTGTGTACTGTATATGTAGTGTACGGTCTGTGTAATGTATATGTAGTGTACGGTCTGTGTACTGTATATGTAGTGTACGGTCTGAGTACTGTATATGTAGTGTATGGTCTGAGTACTGTATATGTAGTGTACGGTCTGAGTACTGTATATGTAGTGTACGGTCTGTGTACTGTATATGTAGTGTACTGTCTGTGTACTGTATATGTAGTGTACGGTCTGTGTACTGTATATGTAGTGTACGGTCTGTGTACTGTATATGTAGTGTATGGTCTGTGTACTGTATATGTAGTGTACGGTCTGTGTACTGTATATGTAGTGTATATGTAGTGTACGGTCTGTGTACTGTATATGTAGTGTACGGTCTGTGTACTGTATATGTAGTGTACGGTCTGTGTACTGTATATGTAGTGTATATGTAGTGTACGGTCTGTGTACTGTATATGTAGTGTATGGTCTGGTGTACTGAATATGTAGTGGTACGGTCTGTGTACTGTATATGTAGTGTATATGTAGTGTATGGTCTGTGTACTGTATATGTAGTGTACGGTCTGTGTACTGTATATGTTATGTATGTGTGTACTGAATATGTAGTGTACGGTCTGTGTACTGTATTGTAGTGTATATGTACTGTACGGTCTGTGTACTGTATATGTAGTGTATGGTCTGTGTACTGTATGTATGTAGTGTACGGTCTGTGTACTGTATATGTAGTGTACGGTCTGTGTACTGTGTATATGTAGTGTATATGTAGTGTATGGTCTGTGTACTATGTAGTACTGTGTATGTATATGTATTGTATATGTAGTGTGTATATGTAGTGTACGGTCTGTGTACTGTATATGTAGTGTATATGTAGTGTAGTCATCTAGTTGTACTGTGTATGTATGTAGTGTGTATGTAGTGTACGGTCTGTGTACTGTATATGTAGTGTATGTAGTGTATATGTAGTGGTCGGTCTGTGTACTGTATATGTAGGTACTGTGACGGTCTGAGTACTGTATATGTAG
>ONZH01001698.1:0-10696 GCA_900303285.1 Rhinella marina
AAGAGAACGCAAAGTACAGGTGCAATGAATAGGCTTTTTTTTTTTTATATTCTAGTACACAGCCGTGACTAACAGGTCAGACGGTGGGTATTTACACCTGGTATACAAAAAGGTATTGCAGGCACACAGAACCAGAACACTAGAGCCAAATAAACTGTATTTAAAAAAAAAAAAATTTCACAGCCGTATACTGCCAGATCAGATGGTGCATATACTCACTAGGTATATAACAGGGTTTTGCAGCCAAAAGAATGCAGAACAGTAGTGCCAAATATAGTTTTGTATGTAGCAGAGCACCTAATACACCACTAATGGCCTCTCTCTGTCCCTACTCCAGCAGCTATCCCTGAATACAGCAACCGTTCTCTGCAGACTGTATATTGTAGTAAAGCTATCAACTGTACTGCACTATAGTAGCCCTGATAAGGGCTTTTAATCACGCTCCTGCCTGTCCAACAGCTAAAACCTATCTGTCCCTTCTCCAGCCTCTGTCCCTGACTAAGTTCACGCAGCATATGCGAACGAGTAGGAAGAGCTGAGTTTTTAATATTCGAGGTCACATGGTTTTTCCAGCCAATCCATGTAGACGCTGTTTTCGCGCTGCCAGCATGCTCCGCGGGCCTGTCATACCCCCCCTGCATGTTGATTGGTGGAAAAAGAGCGCCAGGGAAGGTGGGAGGGGAAACGAATTCTAAGTGCGCCATCGCCGTTATACTCGATTGAAATCGAGTATGCCGAATAGCGTAGTATTCGATCGAATACCGGCTCGATCGAACACTACTCGCTCATCTCTAATAATAACCCTTTGGCACACCTGAATAATGCGACGTTGGGAGAACAGCGGTGGCCTTAGAACAGCGGTGGATAGCTTGGCTGGCAAAGTTCAACTACCGGATCAAGTTCAGGTCTGGAAAAGAGAACGCTAACGCTGATGCATTGTCCAGAGTACCTGTGGGCTCCCCGGTTGGAGATATTGACGATGACCTGGAGGACTCTGAGACTCCTGACCTAGGTCGTCTACCTTCCTTTACGGCAGTGCCACACTCAAGTGGGGTGGGGGGTTAGGAAGGACGCATGCAGATTGGGTGAGGACCCAGAATGAGTGTGAAGACATCTGGTGTATAAAAGAGTGTGTCCGGCATATGACGTGGCCAAATCCAGAGGAGCGAGAAAGTCTGATGCCTGAAGGCCACAAGCTCCTCCGGCAGTGGGACAAGCTGACAGTGGCCCACAACCTGTTGTATCGGAAGGTCTACACACAGGCAGAGTTGGAGCATCGGTGGCAAATCGTTATCGCGATTGCCGTGGCTCCCGCGGCTGCTCGAGAAGCTCATGAAAGGGGTGCCCACTTTGGTAGTGATAAAACCTAAGTGGCTACAGAGGCTGGTTTACAGCCCAGATCTCGAACGGATGCTGGAGGAGACCTGTCGGACGTGCAGAGCTTGTGACCTGAGCAAAAGTGTATAGCAGAGGGCTCCGATTCAGACCATTCAAACGTCCCAGCCATTAGAACTATTGATGATAGATTATGTGCAAGTGGGGCACTCCAATTCGGGTCATGGTTTTTGTTTGGTTATGACCGATCATTTTACAAAGTTTGCGGTGGCAGTGCCCACACGGGACCAGACAGCCCAGTCAGCAGCGGAGGCTATCTGCCATTGTTTTATACAGGTGTATGGGTGTCCACGTCGGATACACTCAGATCAGGGGGCCTGCTTTCAGGGGGCCCTGTTGAATGAACTATATCACCTGTAAGGTATAGAGAAGTCCCGGACCACACCATATCACCCACAAGGGAATGGGGCATGTGAACGCTTCAATCGTACACTCCTTCAGATGGTGAGGACGCAGGAAAAGGATCAGAAATCCAGATTGCCAGAGTATCTCCCTGAATTGATTTGGACCTATAATAACCGGGTGCACAGCACGACCGGTTACGCACCGTACATGCTTATGTTTGGTCGGGCTGGAAGAGATAAACATGCCCTCGCCTGATAGTGAGCAAGCTCGCACTGCAACCGAGTGGACTCGAGAACATCGGCGACGGTTGAGGACCGCCCACAAGGCGGTGGGAGAGCGATTGCAGCAACTGCAACACCCTAACTTGGTGCCAGTATGGACTGAAGTCTTCTCCCCGGGAAATCGTGTGTTGGTCAGGGAGAAGAGGCCTTGTGGAAAACTGGATAATCGCTGGGAGGCCACACCGTATATAGTTCGGCGCCGGGGGGTTATGATATACCCGTCTACTAGGTTGAACCAGAGGGGGGCGAAGGTCCTGTTAGAAATATACATAGAAACATGCTACGGTTGTGCCGGTTTCGAGAGCAGGCTCCACCCAGGACTGAACCGGTTTCCCAGAGAGAGGCGGTGACAGATGAGTGGTGGGTGGTGCCTGGGTCCTTTCCAGAGGGACTTCCTCCCCGGGCAACTGTAACTCATCCGGTGTTACCCTCGAGTGTGGTGGTACCAAGTCAGGCAACCCCTCCTCAACTACATTGTACGACAAGGCCCAAGGCAGGGATTCCTCCTCAACTCTATGCTCAGGAGGAGTTTGTGTGGGGGAACCCTGGGTCTGTGAGAGGGGTTTCGAGGTCGCCACCCTTTAGTGGGGTGGGATGTGAGGGGGTCACCGTCTGGGGCTCCAAAGATGAGATATAAGATACCCCATTTGAATACATCTGTGACTACATTGAATAATCTATGAGTGAGATAACATGCAGTTTGTGTGCCTGGCCACTAGAGGGCCTTAGTCGGGAAGCCCCCTTAGAACTAATGGAGCGAGATGTTAATAATTAATATAAAAGAAAAGTAATCTTATAGCTGCATAGGATTTGTTTTCTTATTGAAATGAACTGTTAAAAGTAGCTTCTTATTTATTTTATACATTTTGTTGCCATGTCCTGACTTCCTGGGAAAAGCTAGAGGGGCTGGGGAGAGGAAGTGGCAGGAGGACAGACAGTTGGCAGCTGGAGAGCAACGGATTCAGACGTGTCTGCTAAATTGTTTACCTGAGGTATCCTGTGATCAGCCAGAGACTGAAGTCTTCATCCACAGTGAGCAAGGAACAATTGTTGGAGATCTGCTGCCTGCTAAAGAGGATTTACAGTCTTCATTTATCATCAGGAGCTGAGGAGATCAGAGGCCTGCCTGCTCTGAGGCCAGCGTTGGATCACCCATCAAGAAAACAAAGCTGCCATTCAGGCCTGCACTGGAGATCTCAGCCTGAAACATTTTCCACTCGGTTAGTGCGCACTTTGATTGGGACTTAAATCCTGATCTCTGGTCCTTCCCTGCAATCAGGGTGAGGACAATTTTTGGTGCCGCTGTAGCAGTTAAAGCAAGTGGATCCACATCCTGGTTCTGGAGTTACAAATACCTACAGTGCCTTGCGAAAGTATTCGGCCCCCTGGAACTTTTCAAACTTTTGCCACATTTCAGGCTTCAAACAAAAAGATATAACATTTTTAATTTTTGGTGAAGAATCAACAACAAGTGGGTCACAATTGTGAAGTGGAACGAAATTTATTGCATCATTTAAACTTTTTTTTTAATAATAAAACTGAAAAGTGGGGCGTGCAAAATTATTCGGGCCCCTTGCATTAATACTTTGTTGCGCCACCTTTTGCTGCGATTACAGCTGCAGTCTCTTGGGGGATGTCTATATCAGTTTTCACATCTAGAGACTGAAATTCTTGCCCATTCTTCCTCTTTGAGGTTGGATGGAGACGTTTGTGAACAGCAGTTTTCAGCTCTTTCCACATCTTCTCCATTGGATTCAGGTCTGGACTGTGACTCGGCCGTTCTAAGACCTGGATACGGTTATTTTTGAACCATTCCATTGTAGATTTTGCTTTATGTTTCGGATCATTGTCTTGTTGGAAGATAAATCTCCGCCCTAGTCTCAGGTCTTTTCATCCAGAATGGTCCTGTATTTGGCTCCATCCATCTTCCCATCAATTTTAACCATCTTCCCTGTCCCTGCTGATGAAAAGCAGGCCCAAACCATGATGCTGCCACCACCATGTCTGACAGTGGGGATGGTGTGTTCAGGGGGATGAGCTGTGTGGCTTTTACTCCAAACATATCGTTTT
This sequence comes from Rhinella marina, assembly GCA_900303285.1. Taxonomy (NCBI): domain Eukaryota; kingdom Metazoa; phylum Chordata; class Amphibia; order Anura; family Bufonidae; genus Rhinella; species Rhinella marina. Next base: position 4,092 of record ONZH01001698.1, read on the forward strand.
GCATTGTTTCCAAAAAGTCTGATTTTGGTTCCATCTGAGCAGAACCCCTTCTTCCACATGTTTGGTGTCTCCCAGGTGACTTTGTCTGGATATCTGTGAGAAATGGCTTCTTCTTGCCACTCTTCCATAAAGGGCAGATTTGTGAAGTGTTGGACTGATTGTTGTCCTATGGACAGACTCTCCCACCTCAGCTGTAGATCTCTGCAGTTCATCCAGAGTGATCATGGGCCTCTTGGCTCCATCTCTGATCAGTCTTCTCCTTGTTTAGAGGGACGGCCGGGTCTTGGTAGATTTGCAGTGGTCTGATACTCCTTCCATTTCAATATGACGCTTGTACAGTGCTCCTTGGGATGTTTAAAGCTTGGGAAATCTTTTGGTATCCAAATCCGGCTTTAAACTTCTCCACAACAGTATCAGGGACCTGCCTGGTGTGTTCCTTGGTCTTCATGATGCAGAACCCTGAGACTATCACAGAGCAGGTGCATTTATACGGAGACTTGATTACACACAGGTGGATTCTATTTCTCTTCATCAGTCATTTAGGACAACATTGGATCATTCAGAGATCCTCAATCAACTTCTGGAGGGAGTTTTCTGAACTGAAAGTAAACGGGACAAATAATTTTGCATGCCCCACTTTTCAGTTTTATTATTACAAAAAAAGTTTAAATGATGCAATAAATTTCCTTCCACTTCACAATTGTGACCCACTTGTTGTTGATTCTTCACCAAAAATGTAAAATGTTATATCTTTTTGTTTGAAGCCTGAAATGTGGCAAAAGTTTGAAAAGTTCCAGGGGGCCAAATACTTTCGACAGGCACTGTATGTGGGAGTTCAAGGTTACTAGAGTTAGTAAAGTTATTTTGGTTCACATAGCTCACTGTCCGTGCATTCATTCTTGTGTGGTTCACTGTATCTCAATGGACTCTCTTGGGTCCCCCTCTTACACCGTTCCCAGCATCTCCCAACCTGTCCCAGCAGGAAGATGGCGCACACAGTGGTAAGTTTCACCACAGTGCCACCTGCTGGAGGGAGGAGAGAGCTGCTGGGAAAGGTAAGGTGACGGATCCGTCATGAACTCCATTGAAAGTCAATGGAGGACAGATCCGTTTACTATTGTGTTACACTGAACGGATCCGTCCCCATTGACTTGCATGGGGTCTTGGTGTGGGGAGGGGACTCAAGCATGGCACTCGAGTACACTCGGTGTTCGTCTGAACACCAAGTGGACCGAGCGCCGGCATGCTCGGCCGAACAGCGAGTTCGGCAGAGCATGCTCGCTCATCACTAATTGTAGCCCTATCGGTGTTCTTGCATCTTGTCAACAAACTGGAATTTGCAACACAATGGGAGACATTTTTCACCATTTTCTTGGACTTGTTGCCTTTCACTACAGTTCAGCAATAATTTATCATATGTCAGACGAGGATGCTGCTCACAACAGCATCAGAATGACAGAAATGCGGGACAAGACATCGTCATATGTATAGGGAAATGCCTTCTTAGAAATCTGCCTCCCATATAAGTGCACAGCTTCACTTCTCATCCGTCTCATGCGCCACAAAGATAAGAATGTGGCGGATTTCTAAGACAATAATAGGGACCCACACCTATAAGACAATGGGATCATATCCTAGCGATATGCCCCCATTGTCTAAGATGAGAAAACCCCTTTAAAATTCTCCTAAATTTAAAATAAAGTAAAGGTTTTTTGAAAGTGCAGCCAAAATTAAGTAAATATGTGGAAATATTTTTCTGATAAAAATATTGAATAGTATTTACAATATGTATTTATGTGAAATATTGCAGCTGAATTTACAAAGTTTTATTGATTTTTGTGTTTTTTAATAAATATACCCAAATTGTATTGGTAAAACTTTACCACCTAAGTAAAGTACTCAGAATTACTTGGATGTGCAATTTCTATGGGGCTGCCAAAAATAGCTGAGAGCTGTCTTGTCTATTTCCATCAGGCCAATATAAGCGAATGAGAGCAGTGGCCGTACATGCCCATTCACTTCTATAGGGAGAGCTCTTGGTGGTGGTCCTCCAGCCACCACTGTGCTCCGTTCTCAATATACGTGTGGGTCCCAGCGGTGGGACCCACACCTGTTAGAAAATGGGGGCAAATGCTAGTGATATGCCCCTATTGTCTCATATAGGAATACTCCTTTAAGGCCCAAACAGGCTTCATCACTAAGTGGTTAATTCTTTCATATTATGGACCATATCGAGAACAGGTCTATGCCCTGGATTCCCTCCATTAGCCAAAACAGAGAGCTGCTCAAAGTGGTTCATGCTCTGGTGGAGCTGGTTCATTCATGTACTACATGGTCAGACATACAGTTGAAATGTAATACTATATGTCCCCCATAGCAGCCACTGCAGTTTTTCCTGCTTGTTCAGTGTCTGCACACAGCTTATTGTTTGGATTTTGCATTTTGGGGACTCAGTTTGATTACTGGTATGGGCCTCTCCATTTCTTCATATGCCTTTATATATAGGACATACCCCACTGCTTGGTTTGGAAAGTTGGAACTGAATTCGTATTTGCTATCTTCATCCTGCCAATGTCATTGAGCTTGACTAAAGGCATGTTAAAAATGAAGCATTCTGAAAAAGATGGCTGTGTCCACTGGCCATTATGTCTGTGATGAATGAAAAGTGCTCCCCGACTTGTGATGAACCCGACTTGCAATATTTCTTAGTTACTGTACAATGGTGTGTTTCGGGCCAACGGAACTTGAAAGTGAACTCAACCTGCAGTTGTGCTGTCAGTGCCAACCTGTGGAATATGCGATTGTCTGGAAGATCCCCTCTCATCAGTATGTGCTTCTTTATCAGAAAATGCACAAAATTGGATGATGTCAATGGCCAATCACAGGAATATCAATCGGGGTGGAACGACCACTGTGCCATAGCAGCTGGTATGGAGCCATCAGTGGCCGAGAACCAGGGCAGTAATAGATGTCTTTCATCCATTATGGCCCAGGCCTGTGATTTCCCTAGCAGGCAAAATGCAGCAACTTCATGGCAGCTGCTGGGCTGAGTAGAAGGGCATGCAGGCCAACATTCCCCAGCCTGTCCTCGACATGTGCACTCTCCTAGTAGGCTGGTGCAAAGATGTCACTGCATCGTACCTGCTGGGGAGTGTGGATGTAAGAAGGGCACTAAAGGGGGCAAAAATACTGTGTGGGAGCAGTAAGGGGGCAGCACTACTAACATAGTAACATAGTTTGTAAGGCCGAAAAAAGCCCTCCGTCCATCCAGTTCTTCCTGTTTTCCTACAAGTTGATCCAGAGGAAGGCAAAAAAAAACCCCTGTGAGGTAGAAGCCAATTTTCCTCACTTTAGGGGGAAAAATTCCTTCCCGACTCCAATCAGGCATCAGAATAACTCCCTGGATCAACGACCCCTCTCTAATAACTATAACCTGTAATACCCTCCAGAAATACATACTACTAGGGGAATTCAGGGGGCTTAACTACTGTGTGGGGGTACTAAGAGAGTAGCACTACAGTAAGAGGATGCATAACTATTGTGTGTGGGGGGGCATTAAGGGGGCTAATTACTTGGTGGGGGAATTGTATGATGAGGATGTGAGGGGTTACCTAGCCACGGGAAGAACGTGTAGCAAGGAAGATGCTGGGGGCATTCACAAATTTGCAATGTGGCCCAGCCCTTTCTAGTTATGCCGCTGATTTTACTGGGCCAAGCCAATCTGCATGGTCTGTGCAGACAATAAGGCTGCTGATTGCCCAGGTGCTTACTGTACCAAATTTGCAGGGACTGTCCCTGATTTTTAGAGACAGTCCCAGCAAATTCAATCTGTCCCGGGCTGGAAATGGGTGGAGCTAATAAGAATTAGAGGTGAGCGAATCATTCAAAAAATTATTCGCCGAACACTCGGCAAACTTTTCCTAAGATTCGTATATTTGACGAATAGAATTTGTTGAATTTGCGTACAAATCATACGTTATTATATGGCTTTTAGCGAACATTCTCGCACTAATAACAAACGTTCAGTTAAAAAAGGTACGCAACTTCTTTGAACACGTACGCATGAGCGTACAATTTGCGTACGAATCCTCAGCGTACTATTGTCTAGTGATGACGTAATACGCAGGCACGCACAAGTTTAGAGGCTGCGGCGTGCACTCCTCAGAGGCAGAGCGAAGTTTTACAAATGGCATCCAGGCGATCATCAGCATTTAGCTCTGCAGAGCTGAAATCCATGATCCGGCTGATGGACCGGCAGGGTTACGATGGCACACACCGCTACCCGAACCAGCATAAAAAGGAGGTGATCCAGCAGGGATATTTTGCTCCTTGGTGGGTTAGCCTGGTGGAAAAATGGCCACTGCTGCCCTGTGCCACCTTCTCCTTTCTTTAGAGCTCGAGGTCTGGCTGAAACTGAACCCCTTTTGCTTATCCATTCCAGACATTTTTCACTTTACTCTGTGGCCCTGCAGCTGCTCTTTGTCTTTGTTCCTGTATCTCCCTGTCTCTCTCCCTATCTCTCTCCCTGCCTCTCTCTCTCCCTGCCTGATTAATTGCTAGCCCTGCACTTGCCCTGCAGTATCCCTGATGTGTAATATGGATTCCCAGAGCAATTACACCCCAATTTTCACAAAACCGGTCTCAGAGTCTCAGAACTTCACACACAGTGCTTCTGCTCGTCTCAGCAGTCACAGCAGAAGTGATGCGTCACTGGCTTACCGAGCGTGAGCCAATCAGAGCAAGCCCTGCCCACTAGGTCAGGTGACCGCTTTCTTCCCGGGCTTTTGCGCCTGATAAACAAACAAAACAGTAAAAGTTCGCTAATGAATTGAATTCGTACGCAACAGCATATAGAGTAACTTATACGTAGCAATAGCGTATAATAGGACAACTACATAGCGAATGCGTAGAAAGCCGAAGCGAATCACCTAATATTCGGATTCACTTCGCAGCTGAAAATTTCCACGATTCGATACGAATCAACGAATCGCTTCGCTCATCTCTAATGAGAATCCCACCTGTAATTGGGTTTGGTTTTGGATGCCCCAATTTTACCAGCCTGAACGTTGGTAAGAATGTGATTGACTTTGTGTTTTAAATCTGTACAGTTGTTTGCAGTGAATACTTTTTTTTTCTTATTCTGTGGTGACATTTTGTGGCTTTAGAGATACAAGAAAATAAAAAACACAACAAAACCTACAACATTCACAATACAACAGTCATCCAGGAACCAATTATTATTGTATATTGTATCTGCATTACCCAGCATGCACCGCCTCATGTCTCCTTGTAGACACTTACCTTTTGATAGATCTTGGGGTTTCTTAAGTCCATGTACTGGGGTGTCCCTAGCAGAGGAACTGGAGTAGGTCCGGGAGGCAGTGACTTGTATCTATGCTGTCTGGACCACGATAGGAGAATAAAGACAGTGAGGAAGAGGACGAGAGAAAGAGTGAGGATGGTGGACAGCTCCATGGCTCCTGTGATTAGAAACAGAGGATGGGATTAGTAATTCCATCTTTGTGCTCAGTGATCTCTGAAATCAAACATCTCACTATAGTATTCCCACAGGGAATTATACTGGATTGTAACAATGGAATCTGTGACACAATGTTTGCTGGTTATCGATAGAAAATATAGACATTATAGGAAATGAGTGAGTCTGTGTGACGAGGAGGTGAATGAATATTAATGAAACTTTTACATAATTGTGGTGAAGACAAATCAGTAAATCCAAGACACTTTCCTCCACTGCTTACAATGCATGGGACGAGGATCTAAATCATGAGGAACATTTGTTTGTTGATCCTCTTTTATTGACTCTCTGAAATTATATATAGAGATGAGCAAAGTTTTCAAAAATTTCAAGATTCAAATTCTTTGTCAAATTAAAAAAACAAACAAAAAACATTTTTTTATCCAAATTTATTTGTGATGAAGCGCATTAAAAATCAGCTATTTGCTGGATCCTGTACATAACTGTGCATTGCAGAAACATGCATAGATAGTCTGCTATGGTAGTGAAACTGTTACTTTGCGTCTGTATGACCGGCAGATAACTGGCGTCGCTCTTAGAATCACTGTACACTTCACTTATTTGGGCAGTTATGGGGCCAAAACTGACCAAATAGCTCAAGTGTGAACTCATCCTTAATGGTCAATGTCTGCACCAGGTATAAAGAGCTGTGCAATGGCCCAAGATCCTACTATAGAGTGACAGAGCGCACTCCTGTTTCCACTGTCAGCTGATTCCACATAGATTTCTACAGAATCTGTTCTGTTACACACTGATACAAGTAGTGTCCCCCTGATAGAGTGGAGAGGGTGTCAGCAGTAAGTTTGTGTTGATGTCACTGTTTATTTTTCCCTTCTTCTGATCTTTCACAAGAACAACCCAAGAAAATGGATCCTGTCTTTTCAGCCTCCACATTCACACGGTCAGCATTTGGTCAGTTATCCATCAGTGTTGGTTAAGACCGAAAAACAGGAGTGGATCCAAAACAGAGATGACTCGTCATTGGAATATTTGCATGTCTTCTGTGTTTTGAACTCACTCCTGCTTTTGGCTTTGAGCCAATCCTGATGCAAAACAGGCCTTACAGATG
>ONZH01001699.1:0-31386 GCA_900303285.1 Rhinella marina
TTTGGCCTCCACATTAATTTTTTAAGAGGTCTCAGCTCTTGGGCCTACAAACAATTTTTCTCATGCCTCACCTTTTTGGCCTACAAACAATTTTTAAGAGGTCTCACCTCTTGGGCCTCCACATAATTTTTAAGAGGTTTCACCTCTTGGGCCTCCACATAATTTTTAAGAGGTCTCACCTCTTTGGCCTCCACATAATTTTTAAGAGGTCTCACCTCTTGGGCCTACAAACAATTTTTAAGAGGTCTCACCTCTTGGGCCTACAAACAATTTTTAAGAGGTCTCACCTCTTTGGCCTCCACATAATTTTTAAGAGGTCTCACCTCTTGGGCCTACAAACAATTTTTCTCATGCCTCACCTCTTGGGCCTACAAACAATTTTTAAGAGGTCTCACCTCTTGGGCCTACAAACAATTTTTATTTATGGCTCACCTCTTGGGCCTTAATACAATTGTTAAGAGGTCTCACCTCTTGGGCCTACAAACAATTTTTAAGAGGTCTCAACTCTTCGGCCTACAAACAATTTTTATTATGGCTCACCTCTTGGGCCTTAATACAATTTTTAAGAGGTCTCACCTCTTTGGCCTCCACTTAATTTTTTCGAGGGCTCACCTCTTGGGCCTCCACATAATTTTTTCGAGGGCTCACCTCTTGGGCCTCCATATAATTTTTTCGAGGGCTCACCTCAAGCTAACTTTGCGCATTTATTAAAATATTTTCACAACAAGAACCTAAGAGCCCTTGATGGGAGAGCTTTGTGTGGGGGCCTGTTATAGGGAAGAGATGCGGCCCTGCGGGCTCTAGCCTGCCTTCTCCATGAGCCTCTGGCCAGCCCACGCCTCTTCCTGCCTTTTGCGGTCCTACGCATCCCTCAACATCCCCACTGCTTTACCTGCTAGACATGACACTGGGCCAGGTCGGGTCACTGACTTCGTCATACTCAACCACCTCCTCTTACACTGCCTCACTTTGCTCCAACAGCCTCCCTTGCTGGCAACTGTGTCTCATCATCGTCCCTAATCATTTTACACTTTAGTGCCCGTTCCACACCACCATCAGCTAGAGATGGAGCTTGCTCCAGTGTTTGGGCATCAGAACAAACAAAATCCTCAGATAGCTCCTGCGATTCTTGCATGGGTGGGAACACTGGGTTGATAACATTGGGCAGGGTGGGAGGAAGGAGGGTCAGAGTGAGGTCCCTGCAGTTTCTGCAGGCTATCGACGAGACTGGACTTTGTGGACTTGACTGGGTGGTGGACAGATTTAACAAATCTAGAAGGAGAAGGAGGGGTTTGCCGAGCTGTCTGTAAGGGTTGCGGAAATCCAGACAGAACCAAGGCCCTTCTTGGGTGGGGGTAGCAGGTTTGCCCGTCCCCGCCTCCACAACATTCACCCAGTGTGCTGTCAGGGAGATGTAGCATCCCCGGCCTCAAACGCTTGTCCAAGTGTTGGTGGTCAAATGGCCTTTTGCAGTAACCGTGTTACTCGGGCGTGGATGATGTTTTGGGACATGTGCCTGGGCAAGTCAGGGATGGCACAGAGGGAAAAATAGTGATGGCTTGATTGCTTTCCCCCTTGCCTATGCCATCTGTGGTTGTCATAGGCAACGTGATTTTAAGGGGTGCAGAATTTTATCTTCTTTTTTGTCTAGTTTGGCTTGGGGTCCATGGCAATGTAGAGGAAAGAAGGTTTCCTTGTATGGTCTCACTTTACAGAGAGGTTATATTGTCTTTGGAGTGTATTGTTGAGAGGCTGTGATAGTGGCGTAATAGTGCGACTTGGGCGCGTTATATGCACCCAGACATGCTTCCCCTGCTGTCCCAGTTGCATTCCAGCAGTGTTGGCATCCTTTTCTGAGGTTTCAGGGTGGACTTGGTGACCTCCAAGTGGTCGAATTGAGATTTCCAAGTGGCGAGCATTTTTTTCCCATAGACTTTAATGGGATTCGATATTCGGTCGAATAGTCGAATTTTGCGGTCTATTCGAATCGAATTTCGAACTTTCGAATATTTCACTACTCGCTCATCTCTACTCCTTATCAGTTTAGTCTCTCTCCTCCTGTACTTTTTCCAGCTGCAGTGCATCCTTTCTATGGACTGGTGCCCAGAAATGAACTGCATATTCCAGTAGAGGCTGCACCAACGCTTTGTAAAGTGGTAATATTACAGTACATCCCTGCCCCATGAATCCATGCCTCGTTTAATGCATGACAATATCCTGGTAGCCTTAGAAGTAGCTGATTGACATTGTATGCTGTTATTTAATCTATGATCTACAACTCTATAAGTGACTCTCCCAGTGTTACATCCCCTAGGACATATGATGCACACAGGTTATTACTACCAAGATGCATAACTTTACATTTATCCACATTGAACCTCATTTGCCAAGGGGGGTTGTAAAACAGGAAATAGATCAGGGCAGGCAACACAGGATCAATACAATAATCAGGCAATGGTCAGGACAAGTGGCACAAGGTCTATACGATTATCAGGCAGGGGTCAGGCACTGGAGGTCAAAACACCACACAATAGTGACACAGATTTGCAGGAAGCAGATAAGCTAGTGGGGAGGAGGGTTGTTGGGACAGAATGACTGGGGAGTTGATGTGACCCTGGAAAAAAAATAAAAGTGACCCCATGTTCTATGTGGGTCCAAATTGAGAGAAGGCAGGGCCAACATAAGTAGGCTTGGTCAGTAATACTATTGTGCAGCACAAAATACAGCCTAAAATACTGATGCCCCCGCTGCAGCATTCAACTCTATCACTGTCCTGAGGATGAAAATACAGTTAAATGCAGGAGGCCACTTTCTTCTGCCAACCAGGTGCATAAGTACCAGATCCTTCTAGCATTAATTAATGCTGAGAGCATCAGATTGCTATGTGCCCGATCGGCAGCTTTGAAGAGGGCTTGGGGAGCCCCCTAGGCATCAGCCCACCGGGATGCCCAGTCCATCCCTGCAAGCTAGATACCTTATTGTCCAGGAATAGGGATGAGCGAACCCAAGGAAGTTCGGGTTCGCTGGGTTCGGCCGAACTTCAGGTCAGGTTCGGCTGGACCCCATTCAAATCGTGGTGAGCGCGGTGATGTCACTGCAGGTCCTTTTGCAGGTCCTTAAAGAAGAAGAAGAAGGAAGACACCGGCTGTGTGATTAAGTGGACAAGGTGAGTGTTTTTATTATTGTTAACCCCTAGAAGGCCATTTTATTTAGCATTCTGCCTTAAGAATGCTATTATTTTCCATTATAACCATGTTATAACGGAAAATAATAAAATTACCCAAACACCGAACTCGAACCCGAACTTTTGTGAAAAGGTCCAGGTTCGGGTCCGGGTACCCGAACTCGCAAAGTTCGGTACAAACCCGAACTTTGCGGTTCGGGTTCGCTCAACCCTGTCCAGGAACCCTCCCATAGTGGAAGGTGCCGAATATACAATACGGAATGCCATCATAGGCCGGGGACAGATTAGCCTGTTCATGTGCTAGACATGTGCCGTGTGACAGCGTACACAAGAAAGAGAAAAGTGACTGTGAGCAGCACAGACTACAAGGCAGGAGGAGAGGTACTGTAAGTACTCTTGCAGTACTGCACTATTAGTACAGTAAACAGTGCATAAAATGGGTAAGGTTAAGAAAAGTATTAAAGACATTTAAATAAAAAAAAATTCCATTGGATTAACTGCAGTTCAGTCTTTCATTGCGCGCTGGACATTAATGTTAATTTTAGCTTTTTTTCCAGACTTCTCTATTAAATACTAAAGTATTGTTAAAGAGACCTGTTATCTCTCCTGTCTGTTGTGGTAACGACTTGCATTCACCATGAAATAATATAATTATAATAATTATAACTCTATGATGTGCCATTCCTTTGTAGTTTCTACTAGAAGTTTATGAATGAATTGCTAGCAGCTTACAGTAAATGGGTGTTACCAGTTGGGGGTGTCTCCTTGTACAGTCTGAAACCAGCATCACTGACTGGACAGATTCAGACAGATCCTCTTTTGTTAACACCCAGCAGTACCTTTACTACAGACTGCTGGCAATTGATTTGTAAACTTCTAAGAGGAATAAAACAGGAATGGCACAACATAGAGTCATAAGTAGAGATGAGTAAAGTTTTCAAAAGTTCGACTCTCCAAAAAATGTGCTGCATTCCGAATTAATTTGTCATGAATCATGTTAACTGGACTGCAGGGAGAGTGTATCTCAGTGTATATCACAGTGCATTCCATCAATATGCATAGTTAGCCCTTTCTAGTAGGGAAACAGTTACTCTGACAGGTGGACACCCCAATAACAATAATTATTTTAGACAGCTTATTCACCCCCATTTGAGAAGCAATGCCTAATAGAACTGCTTATCTATTAAACAAGGTGGACACTGTTCAATTAGATAGCTCAGAGATTGATGCAAAGTGGGCTGTCTCCTATGGATCCCTTCAGCTTCAGATTACAGTCTTCCTATGCTCATCCTATGCTCTCCCAACAGTGTGTAAAAACTATTCCTACAATCTCCCTACACTGTCCCTGCACTGTCTCTGAACTTTCCTTATCCAAGATTACACAATTAAAATCTCTTAACAACACAGTCTCTAGCGCTTGTCACGTCTCACTTTCCCAGGCTTCTTACTTTCACTTTCTTACACGTGTAGCCGCCATTTGAGGGAAAAAAATGATTTGTTACCACGAAGCACAAGGAAATTGGGATTTGTTGTGAATCTAATTTTTCCTAAACTTCGGATCAAATTCCACTGTGAATGCTTCAATTTGCTCAACACTAGTGAAAAGAATAGATGCTCCAGAATTGTTATTACATGGGGAATGCAAGTATTTACTAAAACTAACCTGTCAGGTGAGCTTTTAAAGGTTAGACAACTGCAGGCTTTATCCAGCAAAGAATTAAGAAGTGATTCAACAGTATTGCAAAATGATTAGATACTAAAATCTACTTCACACAGCAGCAGGACAGAAATACATACACATTTCACTTCTCATATCCTTAATCATTGTGTGCACCTCATAATAATTTGGTGCATCAAGATTCTCCCAATTACATATCAAATATTTATAAAACTTTGTACAACTTTGTAATTTATAATAATATTGTAAACTGAATACACAATGTGGTGTTTATTCAGTTGATATATTCTATGAGAAAGATATAAACTCTCCTTTCTGTAGAAGTGTAACACTATATTATAATAACATTTCACAAATAATGTAGCATTATCACTAGACAAATTTGTAAAGAGTGTGACTTAAAGGATTACCCAAGCTATCCTCTAGGTAAAACACGGAATTGAGTTTATGATGTGTGACAAAATTAAATGTCATGAGCCCTTTTTATTAACTTATCTCCTGATGACTAAGCCAGGGAATCATACTCAATTTACACTAATATACAATGGTAATGTTATCATTAGCATAGCATCTTTAAAATGTTTGCTTGTTTCAGTGTAATGAACATTGTGATTACTAGTGGAAACTTTTTTAATATTCCCCTATCATAGTTAATGTATTCTTAGGAAGCAAAATTTTGGGGTTCAGAGGCAAAACTTGAAGATCCAAGGTCCTGATATAACAAGTTCTTCCTATAATCTTGGTGTCCTGTTATATGGCAGGGGGTCTTTGGGCTCCATCAGGCTCCTGGGCCCTGTAGCGACTGCTCTGCATGGTCTGCTATGCCCCTGATTGCGGTTTCTCCTGCTGTATTTTATTACTGGTATATTTAGACCTCCTTTTGTCACAGTTGCATTTGTTTTATGTTTTTTTTATCTGACTAGTCATGTTTTGTACAGTGCACAGAGCATAAGAGTGTCTTATAAATAATTAGTGAAATAAAGACTAAAAACCACATTTATACTGATACACATATCTCTATTTTTATTATCTTTACATAAAGGGGCAGTTGAGCTATTTTAAAGGGGCTAAAGACAAAAAAATAAAAAAACATTGTGCAGCTTGAAAGAGGTCAACAGGGAGTGCACAACTGGAAGAGCCTGGAATTGATGGGAAGAAGACACAAGGAGGATGTGATAGGAGTGCTGATGACATTATGTCTTCGTCAGCGCAGGGGGACATGGATGCTGATGACATTACATTAGTGGCCAAAGTGCTGACTTTGGACTCAACAAAATTGGAAATGCAAGTTGTGACGAAACCTGCATCTCGCAGCGCCGCCTGACGTCAACTACGTCGAGCTTACGTGATATAGTTGCGTCACTGGTTACCAAGACATGTCATCACGCCTTCCTAGGAGCACGAAAGGTCAGCTTAGTTAAGTTTACACAGACGCCTCCTGCCCACACAGATACAGGGAGGCATGGGAAATGAGAGGGGAGTGGTCCATGCACCTCTGGCATAACCCCACCCTCACTCACAATCCTGACAAGCTGAGAGAGCCTTTTCACTGCCCCAGTGAAACAGCGCTTTCTCAGCCCGGTAGACTGCCACCAGTTCCTTGTTTAGCCCGGTCCGTTAACAGGATTATATCGGGTGAGAAACCAACCTGCAGTAGTGTATAATTATGCAGAAAACACAGACATGGGGATTTGTGATCGAGATACAAGAAAAGCACAAGATTAAATTATATATTTAATCGCCTTAAGGGCACACTAGATATAACTATATACACAGAAAATGGATACAGTGGTCAGATATGCAAATACAGGTGATGTGATACAACAGAATTGAACAGAGCAATGGTCAGTTACCAGATGGGCGAATAGTTCATTGGATTGTGATGAGTTCTGGGTTACTGTAAGTCCTGGCTGTAGTCACATGGGGCAGTGATGTCAGTAGTTGGTCCACGGTCCCTCCAAACACATGCTAGCTGTGACCCCCTTTCAGAGTAAGATGCCTGGCCTCTGATCTGTGTGGTTTTTCACCCTGCAGATGGCCACTTCCCCTCCTCCCTCCGCTAGGAGTCCAGCCCCCCCGTCCCAGTTCTGGTAGCAAAAAGACCCACAAAACCATTATGGCCCATAGCCCCAGAACGGAAGGTCACAGGGAAAGAGTTCTGGTACCAACGGATCTGCCTGAGTTCCGGCTACAGGTGGAGACCAAACATGCCACATTTATCAGGTTCCTGCTTGGAGATCTCCATATATCCGCTTTCTGACATGTTATCGCTAATTTATGGACATATGCATGTCCCTCTCGGTTCCTGTTTAGTGAATATATTACTGGTTTATGTCTGAGATGTACAGACATTTCATAATTCTTTATTAATTCCTGTCTCCGGTCTGTCTGGGAACTTAAGCAATATCGCTATCAAGCGACGGCCCCCTGTTGAGGGGCTCTTCCTGGGGAAGGACTTTGACTCTGCGCTGGCTAGGCAACGTGTGAATGGTACACATGTGTCCTGCTTTGAAGACAGGACCCCTGCGGTGTTTATCCCATCTGCTAGTTGACAGCAGATAGCTGTGATTTAATCATGATTCCACATTCCAACATGGATCATGATTCCACATTCCTCACACAAGTACTGTATATTACAAAGCTACTGTTTTCACTGTATTAAGCCAAATGAAATCTGTCTTGTATAACTCCTTTAACCCTTTTGCTACCGACGAGTCTTACGAGGCTTACAAGGTTTACAGTGTTCATGCTGCAATTCTTATTTTGGCCAAAAGATGGCAGGCTAAGTTAAGAAATGAAAAGTTTCAAAAGAAAATGTAATTTAAAAAATCCCTGATAGAACAAAATAAAAAATTAAAAAACATTATTTATAGGCTCATATTTGATCTTCAAGATTATCACAATTTTTTTTTAAAGTTAGAAGATATACAAAAAAATATAAAAGTTTAAATCACCCCCCTTTCTGTATAATTAAAAATTAAATACCTATATAACAAATATAAACATTTCCAATACGGCAAATTGCATAATGGAAAAAAGGGTCCAAATGGCTGATTTGACATTTTTTCCTTGCTTCTCTTACCCAAAAAATGTAATAAAATGTCATAAAATGTGACCAAAAAGATATCCAAAATGATATCAATAAAAACTACTGATTGTCCCACAAAAAATGAGCCCCTAAACAGCCCAGTGGATGTAACTATAAAAAGTTATGGGGGTCAGAATAAGGCAATGTAAAAAAAAAACTATTTAGACATAAAAAAAACCTGTACATATGAGGTATCGTTGTAATCGTACTGACCCAGAAAATGAAGGGCATGGGTCAGGTTTGCCACAAACGAAACTCAGTGGGAACAAAACCCATGAATTGTGTTTTTTTTTTTAATTCCACCCCATTTGGAATGTTTTTACTGCTTCCACTACATTTTATAGCATAATTAATGGCAGCATTTGAAAGTACAACTTGTTCTACAAAATAATAAGCCCTCATACAGCTGTGAACGAAAATGTAAAAAAGTTATGGCTCATGGAAAAAAGGGAAGAAAAATGAAAACGCAAAAACCTCAGGTAGTGAAAGGGTTAAAAAGCTCCAGATTTTTAATATGCATAGCTTACTCCTGTGTTCCCAACACCAGTCCTCAGGGCCACCTACCAGTCATGATTTCAGAATATCCCACAGAATGAACACCTGTGGTTAATCCTGATGCATTGACCTTAATTATATCACCTGCTGAATAATAAGGAAATCCTGAAAACCTGACCGTTAGGTTCACCCTGAGGACTGGAGTTTAACACTGGCTTACTGCACATCACATTTATTTGGGGTTTTAGACACTTTTTCAATCTCCTTCAATAAGGGGTATGGGGGTAAAGGTGGAGAAGTGGTTTGCTGGTAAATATTAAAAACTGGGGGAACAACACTGCTGGTGAAAAATATGTAAAAAAAAGTGGGTTTTGGTCTAACCCATCCCCAATACAGGTTAAAGAGGAGGAAGTTGAGGCAGCAATCCAGTAGATAATCCAAAGAATGGGTGTTTGATTTATTATTAATTACCTTTTATTGGGAAATAGGGTATGGTGTAAGATGCAACAACATGTGCCAAAATTAACCCAGAGTTTTGTCACTAAATTCTAGCACAATGTAAGCCAACTAACAGGTGATACAAAACTTAGAACAGACAGTCTAAAGGTTTTCCAGATTTATCAGCATCTGCCACTTTTGTCTCATTTTAGCCTACCTATTCTAAGTTTGAACTGTCGAAATCTTAGAGAGGATTAATACATTGGAGGTGATACAGTATGTTTAAAGTGTAACTGTAATTTCTTTTGTAATGTATAGGGGCAGTTATAATGACCATTTTTGTACTATACTTTTTTGTAAATCTCTTTTTATTGATTTTCAAAATAACAATGACAGATCAGAGGCATTATACATAAAGGTGTAAGAAATGTACAATATATGGTCAGACAACCAGTAGTTGCTAGAGTCGAGTGAGATCGAGAACAGGGGAGGAGCTGGAAGGGAGGGGGGGTACAAAAAGAGAAGGAATGGGGATGGGGGAGAGGCCTAGGGAGGATGAAATAAGAGGTAAAAGGTGGGGGTAGCGGTATGTGGGAGTGACATCGGGTGCTAATAAAGTACAGTAACACATACGCCCAAATGGGTGCCATACAAAAACAAAAATATAAGTAACCCAAAAGTTTGGATGACTACTTCAGACCTACAAAGCTTGTGTAAGATTGAGGAATATCCTACAAGTGGCGAAAGCCTTTCCAGGGTGACCAAAGCTGGACAAATTTAGAGTGTGTCCTTGATGCCCAACTAGCTAATTCCTCCATGAGGTAAATTTGCTCCACCTTATTATACCACTGCTCCAATGTCGGGGGTTGAGTATTCAGCCAATTCAGCGGGACCAACAATTTGGCAACCTGGATTAGTAAAGTGGGTAGGTCTGATTTAGCAGGTCGCCAAGTTCCAGATGGTAACCAGAGTAATACTGACTGGGGAGATAGCTGAATTGAGGTCTGGCATATCTCATTAACTTTTTGTTCTATAGAGTCCCAGAATGGGCATAGCAGTGGGCAGGACCACATAACATGCCCCAAGGTGCCTTTATCAATTTTACATCTCCAACAGCAGTCAGACTCTGACATTCCCATATGGAACAGCTTACTGGGATCATTATACCAACGGGTCATGGTTTTATACGAGTGTTCCTGAATTTTAATACATTTGGAGAAATCATGTCATGTGTTGTGTATTTGGCCTATTTCTGACAATGTAAAAGTCTTGTTGAGATCTTTCTCCCATAAGCTGATGTACGCAGGAGTACATTTACTAGGACTATCATTAAAGTGTTTATACAAAAATGAAATAATGTGTTTTTGAGTACTAGTATTAAGAGTAAGTTTTTCAAACCACGTCGGATCGGACGAGGAGGAGTAAGCATTGAGAAGGGATGTACAGGAGCGATGGAAGTCCTGAGAAGTTATAAAGTCACAGTCTGGTGGAAGTTTGGAGCAGAGGGCAGGTATATCATCAACTGTTTTGACCTCAGACAAAAGGGTTGAGAGAGGTCTATCTTTCAAAAGTGCCCAGTAGGGAGGGATCAACAAGAAAAGAAAAAAAGATAAAAAAGGGGAGGTTATTAACAACAAATGTCTCAGTTACCCGAGACAGTTGGTGATAGGTGAAGGGCACCAAATGGGTGTTGAAAGAAAGAAGATAATTATTAATATTTGTTATTAGTGTCAAAATTAGGAGGACAGATCTCCAAACTAGCACATATAGGTCGCACAGAAGGTCCTAGTGTGAGGGGACCCCAAACACTACTGATAAGAATAAAAGACACAGTGAATGAACACAGTGGACAAAAAAGGACCATATGAAGGCGCCCTGTGCATTCAATTTAAAATCTGTGATCAGGGAAGTATATTCCAATAGTTTGAAAGCAAATAAAACTGAAGAATTTGAACTTACTTCACTGAGGGGGTCATCCAACAGGTATAGCAGTACCATTAGACAGAGCCCCCCCAAGCCAGGTATGCCTCAATAGTAATCAGATAGAATGTCAGCAGATGGAACATCAGATGGAACATCAGCAACACAGCGGCTTCAACATTCGATCTTTTTTATTTATTTAGTCCCAACGCGTTTCGGGGGTATTTCTAAAGCCCCCTTCTTCAGGAGAATCATAAAACAAACATAACAAATACAAATAACTTACATGTATATATAGTATTCCCCAAGATTCAATGTCAGGCTGGAAGCGCACGTGTCACGCGGGAGACGAAGTAACCATTCCGGAAGTCCAGTTCCCTTGTCCTGCGTTCCCGCCTGGAACACAAAGCAATCTTGGATAATCTTGGACAAACGATATAATTTAATTAAAACTTATTGAATAAATACTGGTCTCCAATAAGATTTTGACTCATGTTAATATAACACAAATATGGCCCAAAGGATGTATAGATGATCTGCAGTGTCCGATTCAGGCGGAAGTGTGGTGCATCTCAGGATGGAACGCAGTACCCGCCACCCGACCGGACATATGACAAGACTAGAATAAATGATATTCAGATACTCTTCTTGCTTTTAGAGATATCTAAGGATACAAGAACTTCTGCCAGGGGATAATACTTGTTTTAAGTCTTATTTTGAAAACTATTTAGAGCGTGATGCGTTCCACTGGTGGAACGCATCGCTACCTCATTATGCGTAATATAATGGTGCGTTCCAGTTTATGGAACGCACCTTTTCCTGATCCCATAAGACATAATATTTTGAAAGTATACCCATATTGTCATTAATCCAGAGGTGGATATGAAGTCACATGAAGGATATATGTTCAGTTAATGAATTAAAAATATATATTGCATATGTTCTTTATATATAGTAAATTATAAGTGCATAAAAAGTGTATATAAAAAAATGTATAAAAATGTATAAAAATGGACTTATATATTATGTGTATAGTTAATTGCAAATACATAAAAAATATATAAAAAATGTGTAGAAAAAGTATAAAAAGGACTCATATATTATGTATTTCCTTTCTCTTGCTTTCTTCTTTCTTTCCTTCTTCTCTTTCCCCTTCCCCTCTTTTTTAAAATTAATAATTGGTATATTCTAGGGCCTCATTAAGGCCAAAAGGGGTTAATGTATTAAGGCGGAAGATCCAAAACATCTCCTTCCTACAGAGTGTTTGGTAGGAGTTGGATACCCATTCAAGTGGGATAACTCTGAGGAGGGAGGGATCTGCATCATGTTTTAATTGGAAATGTTGGGGCACACTATGGGTAATAACTTTTCTGGTGATGTTTGATCAATGGTTGTTTACTCTTTCCCTTAAGGTTAGAGTGGTTCTTCCAATATATAATAGATTACAGGGACAGTATAACAAATAAATTACATTCCTAGTACCACAATCCATTTTATGTTTTATCCTGATTGGTTCACTTATATTTGGTATTCTTACTTCATTTATACTAGGTACTATATTTTTGCAACATTTACATATTTTTTTAGCACATTTATTTACCCCCACTTCGTTATTTTTATTTTTGATGATACTGTTTTTGCTGTGACTATCTAGCTTTGGACATGAAGGAGCCAGAATACCCTTCAAATTTTGAGCTCGACGAAAAATAATAGAAGGTTGTTGGGAGAGAGACTTTTGTAGAAGAGGGTCTTTAAGGAGTATAGACCAATTTTTTCTTAAGGTTTTTCTAATAAGATCTTGGTTTGAACTGAATCTGGTTATTAGACTAATAGAATGTTTCCTTGAAGTTTACTCTTCTTGAGAGATTTTTGATTTTGAAGCTAAGCATTCTTTCTGACTCACAGTAAGAATACATTTCGTTGACTCCATAAGTAAGGCTTTAGTATAGCCTTTAGCTTTAAATCTTTCATTAAGTATTTTCAGTTGGTTTCTCATGATCTTATTGTCAGAGCAGTTCCGATGAATTCTCATCGAGTGTCACCCATAGAATTCTCATCGAGTGTCACCCATAGATAGTTGTCCGACCATGGAAAATTTCCTAATAATTGAAAGAGATGAGTAGTGTCCCGTAAGTGGGATGGTAATTGGGTTACAAATGTTTGCAGGTAATGGTCCACATAGGCCGAAAGGTTGGAGGTCAAGCTACCAATACACAATATTATGGGTCTACCTGGAGGCCGATCAAGACTTTTATGAATCTTAGGCAAAAAATAGAATTTAGAAGTAGAAGGATGTAGAGTTTTGAGAAAGGTTCTCATCTTTTTGTCAATTGATCCTTGCTTATATCCCTTATCTATCAAGTCGTATAAGTTTTTTTTGAAGGTTTTAGTTGGATCTTCCGACAGTATTCTATAATACTCTTTGTCAGAGAGGATTCTAGTAGCTTCTTCAAGGTAGTAATGGGAATCCATTATAAACACTCCTCCCCCTTTGTCGGCACTCTTTATGACGATATTCGTATTTTTACTTAAAGTTTTTAGAGTACGTTTTTCCTTGACATTTAGATTATTCTTTGTGGACTGTTTTTCTTTTTTAGAGTAGTTTTTAGTTCTTCCATGACTATGTTGTAAAAACTTTCTATATACGGGCCTTTACTTTCAATCGGATTAAAGGAGGACTTGATTTTGAATTTAGAGGGATTGGAAGATGAAGTCGTGGAATTAGTGAAATTTTGCCCAGAGGAGATAATGGACTGGGTAATTTGAGTGTTGGAAATGAGTGTTTTATTTGCAAAATGACGTGTTAGTGTCAACTTGCGAACAAATTGATTTAGGTCTATAAAGAGCTCAAATAAATCAGATTGGTTAGTTGGACAAAAAGAAAGGCCCTTACTGAGAAGGGATAGCTCATCAGATGAAAGCACATGTTTAAATAGATTAAAAATGCCATTAGTTCGTTCCTTAAGTTCAGTTGTATTGGGAACTACTGTGTCTGAGGAACTTGATCCTTTAGTTTCTTTCTTAGAGGTGTTACGGTGTTTTCCGCCTCTACATCCTCTACGTCGGGCTTTGATCTTTTTCCGGTGGATTTTATTGGAGTATAAAAATGGGTGATTTTTAGGGGTTGTGTTGCGTTCGAAGGGTTTGATGTTTATATAATCGGATTCAGAATCTGTGTTGAAGTTAGAGTTTTCCTTTGGGGAGGAGAATTGTATTTTCTCTTTTGTGCTGTTTGCGTTAGGTGTTCTAAAAAAGATCCCCCTGAGATGTTAGCTGGTAATGCTAGAAAAGGATCTGGGGACAATGAACGTGTAGATGAATTAAAAGTGGAATTCAAAGATATCTCGGGCAAAAAGTGTCCCTTTTTTCAGGATTGGTATTTAGAGATTCATCAGTTGTATTATGGATGCTGTACTTAATTGAATTATCTTCCTGAGTGGAGGCAATAGGTGTTGCGTAAACGCAAATGTCTAGGGTATCTAGCACAACGGTTGGTTTTGCAGGACATATCCCTGGTGGTATCTGATTAGTTGTGGTCATATTACCACCATTTTGAGTTATATTTATCGTTTTAGGAGTTGTGCATTCAATTTTTCCCTTAATCATTCTTGTCGTTGGCTTCTGGGGAATATTTAGGAATCTTTTTGTTGGTGAGTGTAATCTCATTGGTGCATTACTAATTTGTGAACAGGTATCTCCAGTGGATCTATTATACTTATTTGTCTTAGTATTAGGGGAAGATGTTTCAAAGGATGTTTTCTTGTTGAGTTTACTATTGTAAATCACTCTATTTAAAGGATGGTGATGGTTATATTGAACTACTTGAGCGTAAGTGAGAGCTGGTTCAGTATGCACTCTCTGATGCATTATTCTTTGTGTGGATATATTCGTTTTTAGAGGTGGAATCTCAGTTTTTGATGGAATGGGAGGGATCCTGATACGTCCATCCCATATTGTAATCTGATTATTTTGATAGTCTAATAGATCCCGTTTCAATTTTGATAACTTGGCCCTCACTGCATTATATTCAAAAATTCTAAGGGTCTTACGTTTATAGTAGAGGGGGGGACATTCTCCCTGGGTAGTGTTTTACTTAAGGTGATGAATTTTTTTATTTTAAACATAAGGTTTGTACACACTAATTTGCGTTTCCGGATGAGTAAATCAACTAGACTCATAGAACATTCATCATTAATTTTCAACCAACTTTCTGTGAACTGAATGTCATCCGGAAAGGAGGGTTTGAGAGACGATCTCAGGCCCCTAGGTATCAGTCCCAAAGTCTTATAAACAGTTAGAAAAATCAAGTCTATTTCGTTATGAATATAGTTTTTAGTCAATTCAATGATATTAGTATCAAATATTGTGACATTTTCATCATTACTGTTTAGAAGAGTAGTAGACCATATGTCCATCAATCTCTCCGGTAACTTGTTTTGATCTTGAGTCTTTAGTAACAGATGGATTTCATTTCTAATTCTGTATGATATTTCAGGTACATCATGGAAAAGGTAGTTCCACCCAGAGTCAGCCCCGGAACCTCTGACCGATGGGGTGGATCTCCCCCATCGGTCCATATTGCAATCCACAAGAAAAGAGTAAAAGATAGATAAAAAAGGGGAGGTTATTAACAACAAATGTCTCAGTTACCTGAGACAGTTGGTGATAGGTGAAGGGCGCCAAATGGGTGGTGAAAGAAAGATGATAATTATTAATATTTGTTATTAGTGTCAAAATTAGAAGGACAGATCTCCAAACTAGCACATATAGATCGCACACAAGGTCCTAGTGTGAGGGGACCCCAAACACTACTGATAAGAATAAAAGACACAGTGAATGAACACAGTGGACAAAAAAGGACCATATGAAGGCGCCCCGTGCATTCAATTTAAAATCTGTGATCAGGGAAGTATATTCCAATAGTTTAAAAGCAAATAAAACTGAAGAATTTGAACTTACTTCACTGAGGGGGTTATCCAACAGGTATAGCAGTACCATTAGACAGAGCCCCCCCAAGCCAGGTATGCCTCAATAGTAATCAGATGGAATGTCAGCAGATGGAACATCAGATGGAACATCAGCAACACAGCAGCTTCAACATTCGATCTTTCGTATTTATTTAGTCCCAACGCGTTTCGGGGGTATTTCTAAAGCCCCCTTCTTCAGGAGAATCATAAAACAAACATAACAAATAAAAATAACTTACATGTATATATAGTATCCCCCAAGATTCAATGTCAGGCTGGAAGCGCACGTGTCACGCGGGAGACCGGAAGTAACCATTCCGGAAGTCCGGTTCCCTTGTCCTGCGTTCCTGGAACACAAAGCAATCTTGGCCATAGCACCTCTAAGAAAGAAACTAAAGGATCAAGTTCCTCAGACACAGAAGTTCCCAATACAACTGAACTTAAGGAACGAACTAATGGCATTTTTAATCTATCTAAACATGTGCTTTCATCTGATGAGCTATCCCTTCTCAGTAAGGGCCTTTCTTTTTGTCCAACTAACCAATCTGATTTATTTGAGCTCTTTATAGACCTAAATCAATTTGTTCGCAAGTTGACACTAACACGTCATTTTGCAAATAAAACACTCATTTCCAACACTAAAAATTACCCAGTCCATTATCTCCTCTGGACAAAATTTCACTAATTCCACGACTTCATCTTCCAATCCCTCTAAATTCAAAATCAAGTCCTCCTTTAATCCGATTGAAAGTAAAGGCCCGTATATAGAAAGTTTTTACAACATAGTCATGGAAGAACTAAAAACCACTCTAAAAAAAGAAAACCAGTCCACAAAGAATAATCTAGATGTCAAGGAAAAACGTTCTCTAAAAACTTTAAGTAAAAATACGAATATCGTCATAAAGAGTGCCGACAAAGGGGGAGGAGTGGTTATAATGGATTCCCATTACTACCTTGAAGAAGCTACTAGAATCCTCTTTGACAAAGAGTATTATAGAATACTGTCGGAAGATCTAACTAAAACCTTAAAAAAAAACTTATACGACTTGATAGATAAGGGATATAAGCAAGGATCAATTGACAAAAAGATGAGAACCTTTCTCAAAACTCTACATCCTTCTACTTCTAAATTCTATTGTTTGCCTAAGATTCATAAAAGTCTTGATCGGCCTCCAGGTAGACCCATAATATTGTGTATTGGTAGCTTGACCTCCAACCTTTTTGCCTATGTGGACCATTACCTGCAAACATTTGTAACCCAATTACCATCCCACTTACGGCACACCACTCATCTCATTCAATTATTAGGAAATTTTCCATGGTCGGACAACTATCTATGGGTGACACTCGATGTCAGTGCTCTATACAGTAATATCTCCCACAACTTAGGCATAAGAGCAATTTTTGACACGATTAAAACCGATACTATCAGTACCGATTCCTATAACGAATTCATCATCAATTCTATAGAATTCATTTTACAGCACAATTATTTCCAGTTTAATGGACAGTTTTACATCCAAACAAAAGGAACGGCGATGGGGACCAAATTTGCCCCACCGTACGCCAATCTCTTTATGGGTGTTTTTGAGGAGAAGTTTGGACTATTAGGACACTCTAACATCAAATTCTATTGTCGCTTCATAGATGATATTATATTCGTATGGCAAGGGAGTATGACAGATCTCAATGAATTCATTGGCTGTCTCAATACTAATGAGTGGGGCCTCTCTTTCACATCTGATATCAGTCCTAAAGAGATGGTTTTTTTAGATCTCCATCTTTCTATAAATAATGATAAAATAGTGACTAGTACTCACTTCAAGAAAGTCGATTCAAATAGTTATTTGAACTATAATAGTTGCCATCATGCTAAGTGGAAAAAGAATATCCCCAATGGGCAGATGAAAAGAATTCATCGGAACTGCTCTGACAATAAGATCATGAGAAACCAACTGAAAATACTTAATGAAAGATTTAAAGCTAAAGGCTATACTAAAGCCTTACTTAAGGAGTCAACGAAATGTATTCTTACTGTGAGTCAGAAAGAATGCTTAGCTTCAAAATCAAAAATCTCTCAAGAAGAGTAAACTTCAAGGAAACATTCTATTAGTCTAATAACCAGATTCAGTTCAAACCAAGATCTTATTAGAAAAACCTTAAGAAAAAATTGGTCTATACTCCTTAAAGACCCTCTTCTACAAAAGTCTCTCTCCCAACAACCTTCTATTATTTTTCGTCGAGCTCAAACTTTGAAGGGTATTCTGGCTCCTTCATGTCCAAAGCTAGATAGTCACAGCAAATACAGTATCATCAAAAATAAAAATAATGAAATGAGGGTAAATAAATGTGATAAAAAAAAGATGTAAATGTTGCAAAAATATAGTACCTAGTATAAATGAAGTAAGAATACCAAATATAAGTGAACCAATCAGGATAAAACATAAAATGGATTGTGGTACTAGGAATGTAATTTATTTGTTATACTGTCCCTGTAATCTATTATATATTGGAAGAACCACTCTAACCTTAAGGGAAAGAGTAAACAACCATTGATCAAACATCACCAGAAAAGTTATTACCCATAGTGTGCCCCAACATTTCCAATTAAAACATGATGCAGATCCCTCCCTCCTCAGAGTTATCCCACTTGAATGGGTATCCAACTCCTACCAAACACTCTGTAGGAAGGAGATGTTTTGGATCTTCCGCCTTAATACATTAACCCCTTTTGGCCTTAATGAGGCCCTAGAATATACCAATTATTAATTTTAAAAAAGAGGGGAAGGGGAAAGAGAAGAAGGAAAGAAAGAAGAAAACAAGAGAAAGGAAATGCATAATATGAGTCCTTTTTATACTTTTTCTACACATTTTTTTATATATTTTTTATGTATTTGCAATTAACTATACACATAATATATAAGTCCATTTTTATACATTTTTATACATTTTTTTATATACACTTTTTATGCACTTATAATTTACTATATATAAAGAACTAGCAGAAAGACCCGGCTTCGCCTGGGTATATTTCATCTATTTCATTTAATGTTTCTGTGTGTCGTTGCAGAGAGAAAGTCATCCTCCCTCCCATCCCTGCAGCTGACAGATGTTGATTTTTACCTTCAATTGTTCAATCTCCATTGGCTGCGGAGTGGGAGGGGTCATGGCCTGACTGAGTCGGGGGCGTGACGTTGCAAGACCTAGGGTGGGGTTTTAAGTCCTTCTTTTGATGGTGGCCAGAATTACAGGTCGATGCCATGGTAATTTATGAGGACACGCCATGGGTAACAGTGGAAGAAAACATTGCTTTGCACGGGTATATTTAATCTATTTCATTTAATGTTTCTGTATGTTGTTGCAGAAAGAAATCCAACTTCCCTCCCACCCCTGCAGCTGACAGAAGTTGATTTTTACCTTCATTTTTTCAATCCCCATTGGCTGCGGAGTGGGAGGGGGCGTGGCCTGACAGAGTCGGAGCGTGGTTTCCCCAGATCTGGGGCGGGGGTCAGAGTGGCATGAATTACAGGTCGATGACATGGAAATTTATGGGGACCTGCAATGGGTAGCAGTGGAAAAAAACATCTTTTAATGGTACTGAATGGTCGTAGTCTAAAATTAGTCAATTTCATCTACGATTTTTGTGTGTCGTTGCAGAGAGAAATTCACCCTCCCACCCATGCAGCTGATTTTTTTCAATCCCCGTTGCCTGCGGAGTGGGAGGGGGCATGGCCTGGCAGAGTTGGGGGTGTGGATTATCAAGATGCTTCGAACGGTTGTAGTCTGAAATTAGTCTATTTCATCTAAAATTTTGTGTGTCATTGCAGAGAGAAATTCACCCTCCCACCCCTGCAGCTGACAGAAGTTTATTTTTCCCTTCATTCTTTCAATCCCTGTTGGCTGCGGAGTGGGAGGGGGCATTACCTGACAGAGTTGGGGGTGTGGCTTAGCAAAGTGCTTCGCATAGGTGATTTAATCTATTTCATTTAATGTTTCTGTGTATCGTTGCAGAATGGCTGCAGAGTGGGAGGGGGCGTGGTCTGACAGAGTTGGGGGCGTGACTTAGCAAGACGATTCGAACAGTTGTAGTCTATAATTAGTCTATTTTATCTAAAATTTTTGTGTGTCGTTGCAGAGAGAAATTCACCCTCCCACCCCTGCAGCAAACAGAAGTTTATTTTTACCTTTATTTTTTCAATCCCCATTGGCTGCGAAGTGGGAGGGGGTGTAACCTGACAGAGTCGGGGGCGTGGATTAGCAAGACGCTTCAGATGGGTGTATTTAATCTATTTCATTTCATGTTTCGGTGTGTCGTTGCAGAAAGAAAGTCAACCTCCCACCCATCCCTGCAGCTGACAGAAGTTGATTTTTACCTTTATTTTTTCAATCCCTGTTGGCTGCGGAGTGGCAGGGGGCGTGGCCTTACAGAGCTGGGGCGTGGCTTAGCAAAGCGCTTCGTATAGGTGCATTTAATATATTTCATTTAATGTTTCTGTGTGTCGTTGCAAAATGGCTGCGGAGTGAGAGGGGGCGTGGCCTGACAGAGACGGGGCGTGGCTTAGCAAAAGGCTTCGAACGGTTGTAGTCTATAATTAGTCTATTTCATCTAAAATTTTTGTGTGTCGTTGCAGAGAGAAATTCACCCTCCCACCCCTGCAGCAAACAGAAGTTTATTTTTACCTTCATTTTTTCAATTCCCATTGGCTGCGGAGTAGGAGGGGGCGTGGATTAACAAGATGCTTCGCATGGGTGTATTTAATCTATTTTATTTAATGTTTGTGTGTGTTGTTGCAGAAAGGAAGTCAACCTCCCACCCATCCCTGCAGCTGACAGAAGTTGATTTTTACCTTTATTTTTTCAATCTCTGTTGGTTGCGGAGTGAAAGGGGGTGTGGCCTGACAGAGTTGGGGGTGTGGCTTAGTGAGACCTGGGGCGGGGGTTTTAAGTACTTCTTTTAGGGTGGCCTGAATTAAAGGTCAATACCATACTTATTTATGAGCCCACGCAATAGGCAGCAGTGGAGGAAAACATCTTTTATTACTACTGAACTGTAGTAATAGAAAAACACATAAGTTATATTTATGGTAACCGGAATACCTTTAACAGTGTCAGTAAATAGAAATGGATGAGATCCTCAGCTGCTGATAATTACCTGGTTGTTATGGAAACCTGCCCTCCCTGTGTGTGCCTTTGCAGAGAATGGCAGTTGGAGTTTAAAACCAAAGTTCCCAGTTGTAATGTTGGCTAATGGAGATCATATTTTGGGAATATCTCAGGAACGGTATGGCCTAGAGAGATGAGACCTGGTCTAAAACCTTCCCGGACACCTGATGTACCTGTGTGCCGAATTTGGTGAAAATCGGTCCAGTAGTTTGGTCGCGCATAGAGAACAGACAGACAGACAGATAGACAGACAGAAACTCATTTTTATATTATTAAGAGACATATGCAATATATATTTTTAATTCATTAACTGAACATATATCCTTCATGTGAATTCATATCCACCTCTGGATTAATGACAATATGGGTATACTTTCAAAATATTATGTCTTATGGGATCAGGAAAAGGTGCGTTCCATAAACTGGAACGCACCGTTATATTACGCATAATGAGGTAGCGATGCGTTCCACCAGTGGAACGCATCACGCTCTAAATAGTTTTCAAAATAAGACTTAAAACAAGTATTATCCCCTGGCAGAAGTTCTTGTATCCTTAGATATCTCTAAAAGCAAGAAGAGTATCTGAATATCATTTATTCTAGTCTTGTCATATGTCCGGTCGGGTGGCGGGTACTGCGTTCCATCCTGAGACGCACCGCACTTCCGCCTGAATCGGACACTGCAGATCATCTATACATCCTTTGGGCCATATTTGTGTTATATTAACATGAGTCAAAATCTTATTGGAGGCCAGTATTTATTCAATAAGTTTTAATTAAATTATATAGTTTTATCCAAGATTGCTTTGTATTCCAGGCTGGAACGCAGGACAAGGGAACCGGACTTCCGGAATGGTTACTTCCGGTCTCCCGCCTGACAAGTGCGCTTCCAGCCTGACATTGAATCTTGGGGAATACTATATATACATGTAAGTTATTTGTATTTGTTATGTTTGTTTTATGATTCTCCTGAAGAAGGGGGCTTTAGAAATACCCCCGAAACGCGCTGAGACTAAATAAATAAAAAAGATCGAATGTTGAAGCCGCTGTGTTGCTGATGTTCCATCTGATGTTCCATCTGCTGACATTCCATCTGATTACTATTGAGGCTTACCTGGCTTGGGGGGGGCTCTGTCTAATGGTACTGCTATACCTGTTGGATAACCCCCTCAGTGAAGTAAGTTCAAATTCTTCAGTTTTATTTGCTTTCAAACTATTGGAATATACTTCCCTGATCACAGATTTTAAATTGAATGCACGGGGCGCCTTCATATAGTCCTTTTTTGTCCACTGTGTTCATTCACTGTGTCTTTTATTCCAGTAGGGAGGGGCACAAGAGAGGGAAGGCTGCGATAGAAAGGGAATGTGCCTTGCCGGCATGGTTATAGGAGGTGTGGAGAATAAGGGAACGGCTAGGTGCATAGAATGGATATTCAGGTAAGCCCCCTTGGTCAAGCCTGTAGGAGTCCCTGACGAGTCCATAACACCCCATAGATCTGACAGGAGGGACAATTCGATACTAGAGTATAGAGCTCTATACTGGGGTACACAAAGTTGAAGCCATCTTCTTAACTGAATGGCTTTATAGTACAGACGTATATCAGGAAGTCCAAAACCACCCTGAGGACGAGATCTCGTTAGAGTATCATACGCTATCCTGGGACTCCTGGCTTTCCATAAGAAGGTTGTGAATATGGATTTCACTTGTGCAAAGAAAGACTGTGTAAGATGAATAAGAATCATCTGCATCATATATAATAGTTTTGGAACAATATACAGTACAGACCAAAAGTTTGGACACACCTTCTCATTCAAAGAGTTTTCTGTATTTTCATAACTATGAAAATTGTAGATTCACACTGAAGGCATCAAAACTATGAATTAACACATGTGGAATTATATACTTAACAAAAAAGTGTGAAACAACTGAAAATATGTCTTATATTCTAGGTTCTTCAAAGTAGCCACCTTTTGCTTTGATTACTGCTTTGCACACTCTTGGCATTCTCTTGATGAGCTTCAAGAGGTAGTCACCTGAAATGGTGTTAACTTCACAGGTGTGCCCTGTCAGGTTTAATAAGTGGGATTTCTTGCCTTATAAATGGGGTTGGGACCATGAGTTGTGTTGGCCAGAAGTCAGGTGGATACACAGCTGATAGTCCTACTGAATAGACTGTTAGAATTTGTATTATGGCAAGAAAAAAGCAGCTAAGTAAAGAAAAACCATCATTACTTTAAGAAATGAAGGTCAGTCAGTCCAAAAATTTGGGAAAACTTTGAATGTGTCCCCAAGTGCAATCGCAAAAACCATCAAGCGCTACAAAGAAACTGGCTCACATGAGGACCGCCCCAGGAAAGGAAGACCAAGAGTCACCTCTGCTGTGGAGGATAAGTTCATCCGAGTCACCAGCCTCAGAAATTGCAGGTTAACAGCAGCTCAGATTAGTGACCAGGTCAATGCCACACAGAGTTCTAGCAGCAGACACATCTCTACAACAACTGTTAAGAGGAGACTGTGTGCAGCAGGCCTTCATGGTAAAATAGCTGCTAGGAAACCACTGCTAAGGACAGGCAACAAGCAGAAGAGACTTGTTTGGGCTAAAGAACACAAGGAATGGACATTAGACCAGTGGAAATCTGTGCTTTGGTCTGATGAGTAGAGATGAGCGAGTAGTGAAATATTCGAAAGTTCGAAATTCGATTCGAATAGACCGCGAAATTCGACTATTCGACCGAATATCGAATCCCATTAAAGTCTATGGGAAAAAAATGCTCGCCACTTGGAAATCTCAATTCGACCACTTGGAGGTCACCAAGTCCACCCTGAAACTTCAGAAAAGGATGCCAACACTGCTGGAATGCAACTGGGACAGCAGGGGAAGCATGTCTGGGTGCATATAACGCGCCCAAGTCGCACTATTACGCAACTATCACAGCCTCTCAACAATACACTCCAAAGACAATGTAACCTCTCTGTAAAGTGAGACCATACAAGGAAACCTTCTTTCCTCTACATTGCCATGGACCCCAAGCCAAACTAGACAAAAAAGAAGATAAAATTCTGCACCCCTTAAAATCACGTTGCCTATGACAACCACAGATGGCATAGGCAAAGGGGAAAGCAAATAGACCCCACCCCTAATTGTCATTGTGTGTGTGTGAGATGTGGTCAGACATGTCTTCTTTAAAATGTAAAAACAACTCAAACACATGCAGAAGCCTTAAAATGCCCAAATTGTTGGCGCTTGAGATGTCAGTGACCCGACCTGGCCCAGTGTCATGTCTAGCAGGTAAAGCAGTGGGGATGTTGAGGGATGCGTAGGACCGCAAAAGGCAGGAAGAGGCCGTGGGCTGGCCAGAGGCTCATGGAGAAGGCAGGCTAGAGCCCGCAGGGCCGCATCTCTTCCCTATAACAGGCCCCCACACAAAGCTCTCCCATCGAGGGCTCTTAGGTCCTTGTTGTGAAAATATTTTAATGAGTGCGCAAAGTTAGCTTGAGGTGAGCCCTCGAAAAAATTATATGGAGGCCCAAGAGGTGAGCCCTCGAAAAAATTAAGTGGAGGCCCAAGAGGTGAGCCCTCGAAAAAATTAAGTGGAGGCCAAAGAGGTGAGACCTCTTAAAAATTGTATTAAGGCCCAAGAGGTGAGCCATAATAAAAATTGTTTGTAGGCCCAAGAGGTGAGACCTCTTAAAAATTGTTTGTAGGCCCAAGAGGTGAGACCTCTTAACAATTGTATTAAGGCCCAAGAGGTGAGCCATAATAAAAATTGTTTGTAGGCCCAAGAGGTGAGACCTCTTAACAATTGTTTGTAGGCCCAAGAGGTGAGGCATGAGAAAAATTGTTTGTAGGCCCAAGAGGTGAGACCTCTTCAAAATTATGTGGAGGCCAAAGAGGTGAGACCTCTTAAAAATTGTTTGTAGGCCCAAGAGGTGAGCCAAGATAAAAATTGTTTGTAGGCCCAAGAGGTGAGACCTCTTAAAAATTATGTGGAGGCCCAAGAGGTGAGACCTCTTAAAAATTATGTGGAGGCCCAAGAGGTGAGACCTCTTAAAAATTATGTGGAGGCCCAAGAGGTGAGACCTCTTAAAAATTGTTTGTAGGCCCAAGAGGTGAGCCATGAGAAAAATTGTTTGTAGGCCCAAGAGGTGAGACCTCTTAAAAATTATGTGGAGGCCCAAGAGGTGAGACCTCTTAAAAATTATGTGGAGGCCAAAGAGGTGAGACCTCTTAAAAATTATGTGTAGGCCCAAGAGGTGAGACCTCTTAAAAATTATGTGAAGGCCAAAGAGGTGAGACGTCTTAAAAATTGTGTGGAGGCAAAAGAGGTGAGACTTCTTAAAAATTGTTTGTAGGCCCAAGAGGTGAGACCTCTTAAAAATTATGTGGAGGCCCAAGAAGTGAGACCTCTTAAAAATTATGTGTAGGCCCAAGAGGTGAGACCTCTTAAAAATTATGTGGAGGCCCAAGAGGTGAGACCTCTTAAAAATTATGTGTAGGCCCAAGAGGTGAGACCTCTTAAAAATTATGTGTAGGCCCAAGAGGTGAGACCTCTTAAAAATTATGTGTAGGCCCAAGAGGTGAGACCTCTTAAAAATTATGTGGAGGCCCAAGAGGTGAGACCTCTTAAAAATTATGTGTAGGCCCAAGAGGTGAGACCTCTTAAAAATTATGTGGAGGCCAAAGAGGTGAGACGTCTTAAAAATTGTGTGGAGGCAAAAGAGGTGAGACCTCTTAAAAATTGTTTGTAGGCCCAAGAGGTGAGACCTCTTAAAAATTGTTTGTAGGCCCAAGAGGTGAGCCATAAATATTTTTTTTTTTTTTTTTTATGGAGCAAATCTACGGCGGTTAAGGAGGAGGAGGAGGAGGAGGTGGAGGAGGAAATGGCACTTCATACAGATGGCACTTCACTTTTGGCTGCTTTCCACTGTTGGAGAAGCAAAGTCCGGGTCAATCCACTTGCTGTTCATTTTGATTAGCGTCAGCCTGTCGGCACTGTCGGTTGACAGGCGGCTGCGCTTATCGGTTATAATGCCCCCGGCTGCGCTGAACACCCTTTCTGATAGCACGCTGGCGGCAGGGCAGGCAAGCACCTCCAAGGCGTACAGGGACAGTTCCAGCCACGTGTCCAACTTGGAGACCCAGTAAGTGTAGGACGCCGAGGGATCGGGGAGGACAGGGGTACGGTCTGCCAGGTACTCCCGCAACATCCGCCGATACTTGTCCCTCCTGCTGATAGCGGGCCCCGCAGTGATGGAAGTTGCACGAGGGGGTGCCATGAACGTGTCCCACACCTTGGAGAGTGTTCCCCTGGTGGCTGTGGGCCTGATCGATGTTGTGGGACTCTGGGAGACCCTCTCCTCTCTGCCGCCAGCGATGGTGGGTGGGAAAATCTCCATCATGTTCTGCACGAGTTCCCTCTGGTATTCCAGCAATCGATTCGTCCTCTCCTCTACCGGAATAAAAGAGGAGACGTTATCTTTATACCGGGGGTCCAGGATTGCGAAGACCCAGTACAGTTTGTTCTCCACTATCCGGACAACACGTGTGTCCCGGGAAAAGCAGCCCAGCATGAAGTCAGCCATGTGTGCCAGACTCTGAATAGGCATGACGTCACTGCCCCCACCAGAAGGATCACTTGCCATTTCCTCCTCTTCCTCTTCCGCCTCCTCTCCGCCCCATCCGCGCTGAACCAATGGGACGCACACAGCCTGACTGCTACCCTCGCCGCCAGCATCCTCCTCCTCTTCCACAGCCACCTCCACGTCGTCCTCCTCCTCATCCTCCTCCTCCTGCAACTGCCACCGTGAAGCAGACAAAAGTGTGGTCTGACTGTGTAGCTCCGTTGCGTCTCCTCCTACCCCCGTCTCCTCTGCGTGCAATGCGTTCTCCCTTATTGCGATGAGCGATTCTTTAAGGACGCATAGGAGCGGGATGGTTACGCTCACTATAGCGTCCTCGCTGCTGACCTTCTTGGTGGACTCCTCAAAGATACGCAGTACATCGCATATGTCTGCCATCCATGGCCACTCGTGGTTGGCAAACTGAGGGAGCTGAGTTGGAGGCACGCGTGGATTCATAATCTGGTACTCCATCAATGCTCTCTGCTGCTCACACACCCTGGCCAACATGGAATAGGTGGAATTCCAGCGAGTCGGCAGGTCGCACAACAGCCGATGTTCAGGCAAATGGAGGCGTTGCTGGAGTTTTTTTAAGCTAGCAGCAGCTACAGTTGACTTCCGAAAGTGAGCGCACAAGCGCCGCACTTTCACCAGTAGCTCTGCCAGGTTGGGGTAAGTCTTTAGAAATTTTTGGACTACCAGATTAAAAACGTGGGCCAGGCATGGTACGTGATTGAGTTCGGCAAGCTCCAGAGCCGCCACCAGGTTACGGCCGTTATCGCACACGACCATGCCTGGTCCTAGCTGCAGCGGCGACAGCCACATCTCCGTCTGCTGCAATATGGCGTCCCTCACCTCTGGGGCGCTGTGCTTCCTGTCGCCCAAGCTGATGAGCTTAAGCACCGCCTGCTGACGTCTCCCCGCGCCAGTGCTGCAACGCTTCCAGCTAGCGGCTGAGGGCGATGTTAAGGCAGAGGAGGAGGAGGAGGGGGGTTTATCAGAACCCATGCTGGCAATCTTGGGCGGGGGTGGTAGGTAGGCCGTCTCTGTTTGCGACCCCGTCCCCGCTTCCACAACATTCACCCAGTGTGCCGTCAAAGAGATGTATCGTCCCTGGCCGCAAGCGCTTGTCCACGAGTCGGTGGTCAAGTGGACCTTTGCGCTGACTGCGTACCTCAGGGCCCGCCTGATGTTACGCGACACGTGCTGGTGCAGGGCGGGGACGGCACTCCGGGAAAAGTAGTGGCGGCTGGGGACGGAATAGCGAGGTGCGGCAGCCGCCATCAGGTCGCGGAAGGCCTGCGTCTCCACAAGCCTAAACGGCAACATCTCCAGGGCCAGCAGTTTGGAGATGTGGCAGTTTAAGGCTTGGGCTTGGGGGTGACTCGAGGCGTACTTCCGCCTGCGGTCGAACGCCTGCGAGATGGACAGTTGATGGGACGAGGAGTGTGAAGGTGCAGGCGAAGATGCGGGGGAAGGGGAGGCTGAAGGAGAAGGCCCCAAAGTAGCCGAGGCAGAGGCAGATGTGGAGGTGTCCTGGCTGGAGGTCTGGACCGCAGTGGCAGCACACAATAAAGGGAAGAGGCAGTGGCAGGAAGACCTTGCGCAGGTTGTATTGCGTTTGCTCTCTCCCACTCAGCCCAGTGCTTGACTTCCAAGTGACGCCGCATGCCTGAGGTTGTCATATTGCTCTTCTCAGAGCCCCTACTCAGTTTTGAGTGGCAGAGTGTGCAAACCGCGCTCAGTTTGTCATCCGCACAAACATTAAAAATCTCCACACCACAGAAGTACGAGGCCTCGATGTGGGAGCTTCGCGCGACTGCCCGCTGCCGGGAACAGCTTCGGCCCTGCTGGCTGTGGCCTCACTTCTCTGTCTGGACTGTCCTCTGCCTGTGGACATCCCTTGCCTCTGGACATCCCTCTCTGGACCCTCTGCCTGGACATCCCTCTGCCTCTGGACATCCCTCTGCCTCTTGCTGCCTTTTTCGGTGCTGCGCAGACCACCACCTCTCCACTGCTTTCCCCGCTGGACATCACCCCTGGCCAAGTGGGGTCGGTCATTTCGTCATCCACCACCTCCTCTTCCACTTCCTCACTCTGCTCCTCCTCCTGCCCACTGGACATTCCAACAGCCTCCCTTGATGGCAACTGCGTCTCATCATCATCATCGCTCATGATAACAGATGCTGGTTCAGGGTCCACATCAGCAGGAGATGGCGAATACTCAAGTGTTTGGGCATCACTACAAACAAATTCCTCTGCTAGCTCCTGGGATTCTTCCGGCACATCTGAAAAAGGACCCGAAAAGAGCTCCTGGGAGGGGTCAATGGTGGGATGACTCTGTTGGCCAGGTGTGGAGGAAGGAGGGTCAGAGTGAGACTGTGTGGATGACTGGCTGGTGGACAACTGTGTGGAAGCGCTATCGGCTATCCATTGCACCACCTGTTCAACCTGCTCAGGCCTCAACAGCGGTGTAACCCGCCCCCTGCTTAACTGTCCCATAAAGGCAGGGATTCTGGATGAGTGGGATCCTGGCTGACCCTCACCAGCACGCATTGTATCCCCACTGGCTTCAACAAGGCCCCCAACAGCATTTCCGCGCCCCCGTCCTCGTCCACGTCCGATTCCGCTAGCCCCCCTCCGCATTTTATTTTTTTTTTGTTACAATATTTTGCCTTCACAGCCGTGTACTAACAGTTCAGACGGTGTGTATTAACACCACGTATATAAAATTATTTTGCAAGAGAACGCACACTACAGGTGCCAAAGAAAAGGCCTTTTTTTTAATATTTCTAGGTACACAGCCGTGTACTAACAGTTCAGACGGTGGGTATGAACACCACGTATATAAAATTATTTTGCAAGAGAACGCACAGTACAGGTGCCAATGAAAAGGCCTATTTTTTTTATATTTCTAGGTACACAGCCGTGTACTAACAGATCATACGGTGTGTATGAACACCACGTATATACAATTATTTTGCAAGAGAACGCACAGTACAGGTGCCAAAGAAAAGGCCTATTTTTTTAATATTTCTAGGTACACAGCCGTGTACTAACAGATCAGACGGTGTGTATGAACACCACGTATATAAAATTATTTTGCAAGAGAACGCACAGTACAGGTGCCAATGAAAAGGTCTATTTTTTTATATTTCTAGGTACACAGCTGTGTACTAACAGATCAGACGGTGTGTATGAACACCACGTATATACAATTATTTTGCAAGAGAACGCACAGTACAGGTTCCACAGAAAAGGCCTTTTTTTTTTTAATTCTAGGTACTGTACTAAGATCAGACGGTGTGTATGAACACCACGTATATAAAATTATTTTGCAAGAGAACGCACAGTACAGGTGCCAATGAAAAGGCTTTTTTTTTATATTTCTAGGTACACAGCCGTGTACTAACAGATCAGACGGTGTGTATGACACCACGTATATACAATTATTTTGCAAGAGAACGCACAGTACATGGTGCCAATGAAAAGGCCTAACACAGCCGTGTACTAACAGTTCAGACGGTGTGTATTAGTACAGGTGCGCAGAACGCACAGACAGGTGTGAAAAATTTTTTTTATATTTCTATACACAGCCGTTTGTACTAAACAGATCAGACGGTGTATTAAACACCACGTATATAAAATATGACAAGAGCATAAGGCCATACTTAATGAATACATTTACACCGTACTAACAGATCAGACGGTGTGTATGAACACCACGTATATAAAATTATTTTGCAAGAGAACGCACAGTACAGGTGCCAATGAAAAGGCCTATTTTTTTTAATATTTCTAGGTACACAGCCGTGTACTAACAGATCAGACGGTGTGTATGAACACCACGTATATAAAATTATTTTGCAAGAGAACGCACAGTACAGGTGCCAATGAAAAGGCCTATTTTTTTATATTTCTAGGTACACAGCCGTGTACTAAACAGATCAGACGGTGTGTATGAACACCACGTATATAAAATTATTTTGCAAGAGAACGCACAGTACAGGTGCCAATGAAAAGGCCTATTTTTTTATATATTTCTAGGTACACAGCCGTGTACTAACAGATTCAGACGGTGGTGTATGAACACCACGTATATAAAATTATTTTGCAAGAGAAACGCACAGTACAGGTGCCAAATGAAAAGGCCTATTTTTTTTATATTTCTAGGTACACAGCCGTGTACTAACAGATCAGACGGTGTGTATGAACACCACGTATATACAATTATTTTGCAAGAGAACGCACAGTACAGGGTGCCAATGAAAAGGCCTATTTTTTTATATTTCTAGGTACACAGCCGTGTACTAACAGTATCAGAATGGGTGTGTATGAACACCACGTACATAACATTATTTTGCAAGAGAACGCACAGTACAGGTGCAATGAAAAGGCCTATTTTTTTAATTTCTAGGTACACAGCCGTGTACTAACAGCAGTCAGATGAGGTGGTATTAACACCACGTATATAAAATTATTTTGCAAGAGAACGCACAGTAAGTGCCAATGAAAAGGCCTATTTTTTTAATATTTCTAGGTACCCAGCCGTGTACTAACAGATCAAGTACGGTGTGTATGAACACCCACGTATATAAAATTATTTTGCAAGAGAACGCACAGTACAGGTGCCACAGAAGAAGGGCCTATTTTTTTAATAATTTTCTAGGTACATCAGCCCGTGCTACTAACAGATGCAGACCGGTGTGTAATGAACACCAACGTATATAAAATTATTTTTCAAGAGAACGCACAGTACAGGTGCCAATGAAAAGGCCTATTTTTTTTATATTTCTAGTACACAGCGTGTACTAACAGTCAGACGGTGTGTATT